>NC_069476.1:27562328-27734228 GCF_026875155.1 Cherax quadricarinatus | reverse complement strand
TGAGGTTGAAGTAGTGTTGGTTCCTGAGGTACGGAGTAAGTGTTGGTCCCTGAGGTATGGAGTAAGTGTTGGTTCCTGAGGTATGGAGGAAGTGTTGGTTCCTGAGATACGGAGTAAGTGTTGGTCCCTGAGGTATGGAGTAAGTGTTGGTCCCTGAGTTGCGGATTAAGTGTTTGTCCCTGTGGTACGGAGTAAGTGTTGGTCCCTGAGGCATGCATTAAGTGTTGATCCCTGAGGTACGGAGTAAGTTTTGGTCCCTGAGGTACGGAGTGTTGATCCCTCAGGTACGGAGTGTTGGTGTTGGATTTTCTAAAACAGTAAAACATATGCCAGAATTAATATCTTCAGTAATCAATTTGAAAACCTTTTGATAATTTATTAAAATCGCAAGCGCTACTGATGTTCTTAACTGTATGTTCGTTGTAATAGTTACTCCCAGGTCTTTCTTTTAAATTGTTTCTAGTAATTTCTTTCATTACTGATTTTCCACGCTCCGACTTTCTTAATTTTAATTAGTTTAAATAGAACACCAGTAACCCTGGTGGCCCGGTGGCCTGGTGGCTAAAGCTCCCGCTTCACACACGGAGGGCCCGGGTTCGATTCCCGGCGGGTGGAAACATTTCGACACGTTTCCTTACACCTATTGTCCTGTTCACCTAGCAGCAAATAGGTACCTGTGTGTTAGTCGACTGGTGTGGGTCGCATCCTGGGGGACAAGATTAAGGACCCGAATGGAAATAAGTTACACAGTTGATGACGCACTGACTTTCTTGGGTTATCCTGGGTGGCTAACCCTCCGGGGTTAAAAATCCGAACGAAATCTTACCTTAATCTTAACCACATGTTTTGAGTTGGTGGACGTGTGTTTGTGTGTCGACGTGTGTTTGTGTGTCGACGTGTTTGTATGTCGACGTGTGTTTGTGTGTCGACGTGTTTGTGTGTCGACGTGTGTTTGTGTGTCGGCGTGTGTTTGTGTGTCGGCGTGTGTTTGTGTGTCGACGTGTTTGTGTGTCGACGTGTGTTTATGTGTCGACCTGTGTTTGTGTGTCGACGTGTGTTTGTGTGTCGATGAGTGTTTGTGTGTCGACGTGTGTTTGTGTGTCGACGTGTGTTTGTGTGTCGACGTGTGTTTGTGTGTCGACGTGTGTTTGTGTGTCGACGAGTGTTTGTGTGTCGACGTGTGCTTGTGTGTCGACGTGTGTTTGTGTGTCGACGAGTGTTTGTGTGTCGACGTGTGTTTATGTGTCGACCTGTGTTTGTGTGTCGACGTGTGTTTGTGTGTCGACGAGTGTTTGTGTGTCGACGTGTGGGTTTGTGTGTCGAGTGTGTTTGTGTGTCGACGTGTGTTTGTGTGTCGACGTGTGTTTGTGTGTCGACGAGTGTTTGTGTGTCGACGAGTGTTTGTGTGTCGACGTGTGTTTGTGTGTCGACGTGTGTTTGTGTGTCGACGTGTGTTTGTGTGTCGATGTGTGTTTGAGTGTCGACGTGTGTTTGTGTGTCGACGTGTGTTTGTGTGTCGACGTGTGTTTGTGTGTCGACGTGTGTTTGTGTGTCGCCCAGGGTTTGTGTGTCAACGTGTGTCTGTCGACGTGTGTTTGTGTGTCAACGTATGTTTGTGTGTCGACGAGTGTTTGTGTGTCGACGTGTGTTTGTGTGTCGACGTGTGTTTGTGTGTCGACGTGTGTTTGTGTGTCGACGTGTGTTTGTGTGTCGACGAGTGTTTGTGTGTCGACGAGTGTTTGTGTGTCGACGTGTGTTTGTGTGTCGACGTGTGTTTGTGGGCGTCGGACGTGTGTTTGTGTGTCGATGTGTGTTTGTGTGTCGACGTGTGTTTGTGTGTCGACGTGTGTTTGTGTGTCGACGTGTGTTTGTGTGTCGACGTGTGTTTGTGTGTCGACGTGTGTTTGTGTGTCGCCGAGTGTTTGTGTGTCAACGTGTGTCTGTCGACGTGTGTTTGTGTGTCAACGTATGTTTGTGTGTCGACGAGTGTTTGTGTGTCGACGTGTGCTTGTGTGTCGACGAGTGTTCGTGTATGGACGTGTCTTCATGTTTGGATGAGTGTTCGTGTGTGGACGAGTGTTCGTGTGTGGACGAGTGTTCGTGTGTGGACGAGTGTTCGTGTGTGGACGAGTGTTCGTGTGTGGACGAGTGTTCGTGTGTGAACGAGTGTTCGTGTGTGGACGAGTGTTCGTGTGTGGACGAGTGTTCCTGTGTAGACAAGTGTTCGTGTGTGGACGAGTGTTCGTGTGTGGACGAGTGTTCGTGTGTGGACAAGTGTTCGTGTGTGGACAAGTGTTCATGTGTGGACGAATGTTCGTGTGTGGACAAGTGTTCGTGTGTGGACGAGTGTTCGTGTGTGGACGAGTGTTCGTGTGTGGACGAGTGTTCGTGTGTAGACGAGTGTTCGTGTGTGGACAAGTGTTCGTGTGTGGACGAGTGTTCGTGTGTGGACGAGTGTTCGTGTGTGGACGAGTGTTCGTGTGTGGACAAGTGTTCGTGTGTGGACGAGTGTTCGCGTGTGGACGAGTGTTCGTGTGTGGACGAGTGTTCGTGTGTGGACAAGTGTTCGTGTGTGGACGAGTGTTCGTGTGTGGACGAGTGTTCGTGTGTGGACGAGTGTTCGTGTGTGGACGAGTGTTCGTGTGTGGAGAAGTGTTCGTGTGTGGACAAGTGTTCGTGTGTGGACGAGTGTTCGTGTGTGGACAAGTGTTCGTGTGTGGACAAGTGTTCGTGTGTGGACAAGTATTCGTGTGTGGACAAGTGTTCGTGTGTGGACGAGTGTTCGTGTGTGGACAAGTGTTCGTGTGTGAACATGTATATAAACAAGTTTCCGTGTTTGTTCTCTTAGCAAATTCAATCCGGCATTACAGTCGGTCAAACTTTCTCAAGGATATTTTTCTTTCCCTGGAAGTTAAAAACAAGACCATTAACAACGACGAGAGGAAACTGAGACAAGATTTTTCGCCAACGCCTTAGAGGGGAAAGAATAATTTTTACTCAGCAAATGTCGTGCACAGTTTTAACCAGAAAGCCAAACTGAGTTCCATCACACAGAAGACGGTAACTGTGGTACCAACCACAGAGGTCACTATCGATTAACAATAAGTAAGGAACTAAACCGGAGACTTTGAGAACATTACTGGCAACTTGTGAGCCTCGATGTCCCAGGACGGTCGTGCATTACCCGGTAACTCCAGCACAACTTACTGAGTTGTAGCTGCTCCCTCAGGGTAGTACTTACCACACACACAAACAACACACACCACACACACACACACACACACACACACACACACACACACACACACACACACACACACACACACACACACACACACACACAGCCGAGGTGGCCAGGAGAGCACACGTGGGGGAGCAAAGTTACTAGTTATGGGTGATTTCAATCACAAGGAGATTGACTGGGAAAAACCGGGGAGCCCCATGGGGGTTCCGAAACATGGAGAGCCAAGATGATGGATGTAGTACTGGAAAACCTCATGCATCAACATGTTAGAGACACTACCAGAGAGAGAGGAGAAGATGAACCAGCAAGAATGGACTTATATTCACCTTGAGTAGTTCAGACATCGAGGATATCTTGTATGAAAGGCCCCTGGGAGCTAGTGATCATGTGGTTCTGTGCTTCGACTACATAGTTGAGCTCCAAGTGGAGAGAGTAGCAGGAATAGGATGGGAAAAACCAAACTACAAAAGGGGGGACTACTCAGGCATGAGGAACTTCCTTCAAAACATTCAGTGGGAGAGGGAACTGACAGGAAAACCAGTACAAGAAATGATGGACTATGTGGCAACAAAATGCAAGGAGGCAGGAGAGGTTTGTTCCCAAGGGAAACAGAAATAATGGGAAGAACAGAACGAGTCCTTGGTTCACCCAAAGGTTGTAGGGAGGCAAAAACTAGGTGTACTAGAGAATGGAAAAGGTACAGAAGACAGAAAAACTCAGGAAAATAAAGAGATTAGCCGAAGAGCCAGATAATAAATATGCAAGATAAGAAGGGAGGCTCAGCGACAATATGAAATGACATAGCATCGAAAGTCAAGACTGACCCGAAGCTGTTGTACAGCCACATCAGGAGGGAAAACAACAGTCAAGGACCAGGTATCAGACTGAGGAAGGGTGATGGGGAATTCACAAGCAACGCCCGAGAGGTATGTCAGGAGCTCAACACGAGATTTAAAGAAGTATTTACAGTGGAAACCCAGTAGGACTCCAGGAAATCAGAACAGGGGGGTACACCAGCAAGTGCTGGAGGGAGGTACATATAACCAAGGAGGAAGTGAAGAAGCTGCTATGCGAACTTGACACCTCAAAGGCGGTGGACCAGACAACATCTCTCCGTGGGTCCTTAAAAAGGGAGCAGAGATATTGTGTGTGCCATTAACAAAGATCTTCAACACATCATTTGAAACTGGGCAACTCCCTGAGGTATGGAAGATGGCAAATGTAGTCCCAATTTTTAAAAAGGGAGACAGACATGAGGCACTAAACTACAGACCTGTATCACTAACGTGTATAGTATGCAAGGTCATGGAGAAGATCATCAGGAGGAGAGTGGTGGAGCACCTGGAAAGAAACAAGTGTATAATTGACAACCAGCATGGTTTCAGGGAAGGAAAATCTGTGTCACAAACCTACTAGAGTTTTATGACAAGGTGACAGAAGTAAGACAAGAGAGAGAGGGGTGGATCGACTGCATTTTTTTGGACTGCAAAAAGGCCTTCGACACAGTTCCTCACAAGAGGTTACTGAAAAAGCTAGAAGATCAGGCACACATAACAGGAAAGGCACTGCAATGGATCAGAGAATACCTGACAGGGAGGCAACAACGAGTCATGGTACGTGACGAGGTGTCAGAGTGGGCGCTTGTGACAAGCGGGGTTCCACAGGGGTCAGTCCTAGGACCTGTGCTGTTCTTGGTATATGTGAACGACATAACGGAAGGGATAGACTCAGAAGTGTCCTTGTTTGCAGATGATGTGAAGTTAATGAGAAGAATCAAATCGGATGAGGATCAGGCAGGACTACAAAGAGACCTGGACAGGCTGCAAGCCTGGTCCAGCAACTGGCTCTTGAGTTTAACCCTGCCAAATGCAAAGTCATGAAGATTGGGGAAGGGCAAAGAAGACCGCAGACACAATATAGTTTAGATGGCCAAAGACTGCAAACCTCACTCAAGGAAAAAGATCTGGGGGTGAGTATAACACCGAGCATATCTCCTGAGGCGCACATAAATCAGATAACTGCTGCAGCATACGGGCGCCTGGCAAACCTACGGATAGCGTTCCGATACCTCAGTAAGGAGTCGTTCAAGACCCTGTATACCATTTACGTCAGGCCCATACTGGAGTATGCAGCACCAGTTTGGAATCCACACCTAGTCAAGCACGTCAAGAAATTAGAGAAAGTGCAAAGGTTTGCAACAAGACTAGTCCCAGAGCTACGGGGATTGTCCTACGAAGAAAGGTTGAGGGAAATCGGCCTGACGACACTGGAGGCCAGGAGGGTCAGGGGAGACATGATAACGACATATAAAATACTGCACGGAATAGACAAGGTGGACAAAGACAGGATGTTCCAGAGATGGGACACAGACACAAGAGGTCACAATTGGAAGTTGAAGACTCAGATGAATCGAAGGGATGTTAGGAAGTATTTCTTCAGTCATAGAGTAGTCAAGTCATGGAATAGTCTAGAAAGTGAAGTAGTGGAGGCGGGAACCATACATAGTTTTAAGGCGAGGTATGATAAAGCTCATGTAGCAGGGAGAGAGAGGACCTAGTAGCAATCAGTGAAGAGGCGGGGCCAGGAGCTATGAATCGACCCCTGCAACCACAAATAGGTGAGTACAAATAGGTGAGTACACACACACATAGAGTAGAAAACCAAATCAGACCTTAAGTTGTCTTATAGCCACATCATGAAGAAGACAACAATAATGGACAAATAAATCAGACTGAAAGATAGAGGAGAGCTCACGAGGAAGTCTGTGAGGATCTCAACAAGAGATTTAGGGAGGTAGTCTCAGAGGAGACAGGAAGGCAACCAGCGAACCGAAACTGAAGAGTGCACGATTGAAGCTTGGAGACAATACACAGAACTGCGAGGAGGAGGTGATGAAGCTGCGATGTGCGCTGAAATACCTGGAAGACTGAGAGAACCATATAACATCTCTCCATGAGTCCTGAGAGAGGACGCAGAGGCACTGTGTGTGCCCATCGAAACAGGGCAACTGCTGGAGGTGTGGAAGACAGAAGTTGTAGTCCCAGTTTTTAAGAAGACAGACCAGACTGAATTACAGACCAGTGTGACTGTTATGTACACAGTTGTATAGAATGTAAAGCTATGGAGATTATCAAAATAACAGTGAAGCACCTAGACATGAATGGATTCATGTATCTAGTATGGGCTCTTAGGACATTCACAGAAAAAAGGCAGAAGAGAGTGGGATAAGTAGATTGTATTTTCTTGGACAGTAGGAAGGGTTTTGACACTCACGGAGGCAAAGCTCATGATGATAACAGGTGCGATCTTCCTGCCTGGTTATCAGATCCTGAGGAAAGACAGGAAACAGAGGTGGAGGAGAAGTTGCTTTGCTTCTCAAAATAGGAGATGAGGGGAATGAACAGAGGGGAAGCAGATGACTATATAGTAGGAACACTTCAGGCTGGGGATCCAAGGTTATGATAGCAGAGTTGTACAACTAGATATTGAACAGCAAAAGATCGAGAGACGAATATAATGAGAGTAACAGAGCAATGGCGGACACACAGCTGAGGTGGAAAGTAGGGCCCACATGGGCTTTGCAAAGTTACTCGTTGTTACTGATTTTAAGTAATATTAAATAAGTAAGACACATATGCAACGGTTAGGTACCTTTATTTTGAAACGTTTCGCCTACACAGCAGGCTTCTTCAGTCGAGTACAGAAAAGTTGATAAAGCAGAAGAGACTTGAAGACGATGTAATCAGTCCATCACCCTTAAAGTTTTGAGGTGGTCAGTCCCTCAGTCTGGAGAAGAGCATTGTTCCGAAGTCTGAAACAATATGAAGTTGAATGGACAGGATGGAGCCTTATATAGCGCCAGGAGGTGAGACGTAGGTCACTTTGGGAGGTCAGGTCCCTCTCAAATCCAGCCGCTCTCACTAGTAGAAGTTGTCGAAGTAGATTTCAGGTCTGTACCAAGATACCCTTGTGTTGCAGTGTCTGACAGATTGAACATTAAAATGGTATAAAATACCGACAGGTTGTTAGGTAAGACACATATGCAACAGTTAGGTATCTTTATTTCGAAACGTTTCGCCTACACAGCAGGCTTCTTCAGTCGAGTACAGAAAAGTTGATAGAAGCAGAAGAGACTGTAATCAGTGTAGGCGAAACGTTTCAAAATAAAGGTACCTAACCGTTGCATATGTGTCTTACCTAACAACCTGTCGGTATTTTATACCATTTTAATGTTCAATATTAAATAAATTTAAACTGACTTATGCTATACATAGCAGAATTTAGCTTAAAAAATTATGCTAGTTTAAGTTAGATTATGTGATATTTTTAAGTAATGTTTGCTTTAAAAATAAACATTGTATTAATAGTCAATAAAAAAATATATCTCTCGATCTGTAAGATAATTTTCTGGAAAAGCTCAATTTTCAAGGGAGTCCGGCATATTTGCCAAGTTCGGCTTGTTAGACACGATGTAGTAGACAGCTTCGACAATTACTTGCAAGATGTAAATATCGATATTTAGCACCAATACTTGAACACTAATGCGGCCAGGAACCGAAAATACAGCGCTAAGATTTGCTACTGCAGTTCCGTTGCACTCTGTGAGGAAACCATAAAAATGTAATATAAATCTTTTGCTATAAATATCTCTGAACAATGAAGCTTACGCATAATATGATACGTAACATTATGCAGAAATTCCTTCCATTGGTAGAAAAGCAATTTGGTATCGCACGGGAGTTCGTGATACCGTTTAAGTTATGCATCGTTTAATAGGAACTTTAAGTGGTCACCAGATTTTTTTCTTTAATTTATTTTCCAACTTTTCGTTTATATTTCGTTCATAATAAAAAAGGCCTCATCTGACTGGCTCCAAATTTCCACCAATGGTGTACGATGAAAAAGGAGCTAGTAACACCTGGCTATTGCAGGTGCCTATAACCGAAGTAACACGAACAATTCACAAATAACCAGCACTTGGGAGAGGGGAATGCTTTTTCTTCCTCTCTTGGTCTTCTGTACATACTGGCTCCCTCACTCTCTTGTGTCAGAGCATATATACAATAACTATGTTTCTAAGGGGTGGACCGGTAAGTCACTGGAAGGCCTTTGTGAAGGCTTACTCAGCCCTGTAACAACTTCAGTCAGTATTACCAAGGCTGGCTCCTCCTCAGGAAAATTAATGAATAGAAAAAGAAATAATAACAGACAATGATAAACACTTTATTATTTAGAAACGGGAAATGTAAAACAATAAAACATGAATGGGTATCCTAATTGAAAGAAAAATGAAAAATGAAATGAAAAAAAATACATTTGAACTCAACGCTAATATAGGTATATCGTGGTAATGGGGTGTCAGGTGTTGGTGACACTGTTGTTGAAATCGTAGCCTTGTAAATGTGGGGGGGGGGTAGCAGGTGTTGGTGACCCACCGGCTCGTTCTTCACAGAGTGTAGCCGTGAATAATTCCTTCAGATGAGAGGAACACATGTTCGTTACCACTGCTATGATGAGGGGTTAGGTCCTGTGTTGGCTTACATAACAGATAAATAGGTTAAACTTGGGACGTCTCAGAACGTTAGTCCGTCTCCTTCTATTCTCCTCGTTGGTTGGCAGGTGACCCCTTCTGTCATTTCAAGCTGTAAAGAGAGACAGATTACCCACTGCTTAAGAAATCACTCTCCATGATAAGTACAATACCTAAAGGATGTGGTGATTATTAAAACATTTAACAGATAAAGTCTGAAAGGACTAAGTTAATTGGTCAAAAGTGAAGCTTTCAACCAATAAGTCCACCAAAATATGATCAGACGTGAACTTACAGTAGTGTTGGGAGCTGTGAGTCGAGTGATTTACTGTTTGACCGGAGCCCCACACGTCACCTTACAGGGGGAGGGGGAAAGAGGGAGGGGAAGGGATAGCCGGAGCTAGACTGACCCTACCTTAACAAGGAGCTGGCAATCAAACTATCACTTTCGGGGAGGGGGAAAAAGAGGGGGCAATAGCGGGAGCTGGACTTACCTACCTTAACAAGTAGCCAGCAATGAAACTATTGTTACTATACACTCCCTCGCTACTCCTATCTATTGAACTTTTCCCTCACACTCCCCCATACCAAGACTTATAGTCAAGCAGTATAAGAAGAATAGGCGAAGAAAAAGTTCTAACATGTGGAAGCCGCATAAGGCAACAAATCTTCTACTGACTGTCATGACTTAACAAGTCAGAGAAATAATTGGATGAACCATTAATATACACAGTATGGAACTTAAAAGCCTGGGAGCCAATGTCCACCTCAAGAGGCGACTGTTGGTTCCCTTAAAAGTTTCTAGGTTTTATCAAAGGTTTGTGGTCCGTTTCTAAAATTATTTCTTTTCCCAGTAAATAAATTTAAGTTTTGGGGATACCCCACACAAGAGCCAACATTCCTTTTCTATGGGGGAGTATCTCGTTTCTGCGAGAAGCAGTTTCCGGGCTTAGGAAGCATACAGGGAAGGGAGTACCATCATGGTATTGTAGTAGCACCGCACCCAAGCCGGGATTAGAGGCATCAGTTCTTAAACAAAATGTTTTATTAATATCTGGAATTTTAAGTTTTGGGTTTTTCGAAAAGATTTTTTAACCCTCTTTAAAACCTTTTCCTAAAGGCTTTTGGCCCAAAAGGGTTCAAGGGTTCCTTAAAGTTTTTAAAGGGAAGTGGGGAAAAGAGGCCTGAAAGATAAATAAGGTTTTCGAGATAAACCATGCAAAAAAAAATTTACAGAACCAAAAAAGCTAGGCATAAAGTTTTCTTGGTTTTGGGGAATTTTAAAATTTCTTAAAAGGCCCGGGGAGTTTTTTGAAAGTACCCGTCCAAGTTTATCTTCTTTTTCCCCCAAAAGGAAAGTTTTCCCTTCTTTTTTGGCGTGAGGCCAGGGTGGGGCGAAACCCTCCAAAAAAACTGATGTTAATTTTTTTGGATTGTTTGCCCCACGGGGGATGTCATTACAAAAATGTTTAATAAAAATAAACCTAAAACATTTGGATATTCCCCAAAGACCTTTTCTCAGTCTCACGTGGGGTAGCACAGGCAGTTACCAAACCGAAGGGCATTTAGTTCTTTTCCGGCATCAGTTCCTTGCTTTGTAGGAAAAGGGGTTTGTACTGCTTGAAAAAGGGAAATCTAACTTTTAATTGATATGCCTGAGAATTTTAATCTCTGAAAAAAAGGTGGAGTCAAAAAAATTTGTGTAGATCGCTATTATTAAGGGATAGGTTGGGCACCCCCCGAGTTTACCCTCTGAAGTAAATAGAAGTCTATTGAATTATCCCCCTTCTTAACCTTGACTATGGTGAGCAATATGAGATACTAAAAGGTAAATTATCTTTAGTTATAATTTTTGTCTACCTTGGGGTAAAATTTGGCACCCCTAAGGGAACTGGAACGGGGTTTAAAATTTTTCCTTTGATTGGTTTGTCCGTCAATAAGTCAATTTTTGGATACCGGGGAAATTTAACCCTGGGATTCAGAAAAGGGACGTCTGAAAATTTACTCACACTTGAAATAGTTTCCTGTCTATTACGGTCTTTCCAAAGTTCATTAAAATTAATGTTGGTTGCTCCAGGTGGTCAAGAGTCCCAATTTCATGTATTTTCCCCTTGGGTCTATTTTGAGGCGTAAATTTTACACACCCCTTAATTCTTCGGGTTGTCTTATCAGTTCGGTGGAAAATCAAAAGTAAAAGTTTTTAAAGGCCCCTTTAAACCGAATTTCTTCGGTAATTTTCTTAAGGTGTTGTATGTAAAGTTTTTGGGTTTCCCCCCTTGATTCCTGAGGTAGTCCCCCTTTCCCACAGTTTTTTTAATACTTATTGGACCCTTTCCATGCACTTAATTTTTTTTGACGTAATGGGCCCAAAAGTACAAAAACTTCACCCCCTACTTTAAAAATTCCCCCTCTGACTTTTGGAATCAAAATGGGGATTTTGTATGGTCCATTGAAAAGTTAAAGGTTTTTTCAAAAACATGTCGAGGTCCCCTCAAGTTTGGTTTAAAGGGTTTAAAGGCGAAACTGGTAAAAAGGACTGAACCTCGGGCATTTACCCTCATTGTCCATAAGTCATGAAGGTGGCCCAATGGACCTCGGGCCCTGTTACCATAGAGAAGTTCAAAAGGTAAAAACCCCCAAAGAGTCACGGGGAAAATTTTCCCTCATAGAAAAAAAAAGCACGGGGTTTGGGTTTAAACGTTCCCCCCTTGGGTTTTAAAGGGGAAACAAAATTTTTCCTTAAATGGACTTGAAAAATAAATGGGGGCGCTCAATCCCCCCATTACAGCTGGGTGTGGGGTTTGTGGTGAAGAAAGGTTTTCACCCCCAAAAATTTGGTATAGATGTTGCTTTTTAAGTCGTGTGAATTGTTGTCCCACGGCCCAGACAAAATTTCTTTTTGGGTCCCCACTCGGGGAGGGGGATGGAAAAAGGGTTTCCCGCCCCCTCTGTAGTAGTTAGGTCTTTAAGGGTATGGCTTTCAAGGGAAAACCCTCAAAAAGCATAACCCAACAAATTTGTTAATAAAATTTTTATGTCCCCCGGGAGGAAAGGGGGAAATTAAAAGGCCCAACGATGTAAATAGCTACTCTTTAAAAAGGGTTCGTAAAAAACTGGCTTTTTGGGCCATAGGTCCCCTTTCTGGTCTGGGGAGGATGCCCGTTGGCAAACTTTAACGATCTAAAATTGGGGTAGTGCCATCTGAGGACATTTTTGGAAAAAAATGGGTTTTCCCCTAACTTTATTTAAGTTTTACGATGCGAGAAATGCCCGGCCATGGCAAAGGGTTTTGGCCATTTTAAGAACAGTTTCTTATTGACTTGGAAAACTAAAATGGAATTTGTCTATCTCATCTGAAATTTTAAATTTTAATACTGACTTGTTTCAAGATACCTTTTATATATTCAAATTTATATGAAAATTTTTCCTTTGGTAACTTGATTTTTTTTTAGCGGGGATTTGGAATTCTGAGACCCAAAGGGCCCCCTTACTTTGTAAAATTGAAAAGGAAATTTTTGCTAAACAAAGGCTTAAGTCAGGGGGGAAAAACAAAGGGGCCCGTGGGGGAAGCCTTTGGGGTTTTGGGCTGAGGGCCCTATCAAGAATTTATAGCTCGGATGTGATTTTCTTCATATCATCTAACAAAGGGGAAAAAAGGTGTCCTACACCCCGCTTTCGAGGAGAATCACTGGTTTTTAATCCCCCATGAATCTCTCGAGACCCTTTTTCCGTTTTGAACTTTCGAAGGGGGTTTTGATTACAGGAAGGGTCTGAAAAACTTATGTCCAAAGTTTTGGGGATTTAAAAGGTTTAACCTGAAGGAAAAATGGCACCTTTCATTACTATTGTCGGGCAAGAAAATGTTGGGTTTGTTTCGGCTTCAGACCAGCCCGTGAACCATTTAGACCCAATGTAAAAACGGATTGGGAGGAAAAGTGTCTGATAAGGCCCAGTAGTCGAAAAATTGCAGAGGAATGAGTTTCTTTAAGATTAGGGTTTTGGGTTATCAGAAAGACCCATCCTGTGCATTTCCGTGTTTTTTTTCGTTTTAAAAAAAAAATTGGGAGGGTACCCTTGTGCATTAACTGTTCCTGAAAAGAAAAGGGGGCTTTGGGCATTACAGTCTTTTTTAAAAAATCTTCCAACCCTTTTTTGGGAACCCCCTTTTAGAAGGGGCAATTTTGGAGGTTTTTTGTCCCCTTTAAAACCCCCAAAATGACCCCCAAAAGGGAAAAAAAGAAATTCTTTATTTCCATAGAGGGTTTGATTTCTTAAGGTCTGATTTAACCCCCTTCCCCTTTGGGTTCGATCCTTTAGGTTTTATAGGAATTGTGGGCCCCAGTACAAAATGCGGCCCCCCCGCAAAAATTCCTTTGCTTTAAACGATTTCGTTTTTCTAATGAATGTTTTTTAAAAAGGGGGGAAAAGCTGTAGGAACTGGTCAGCAACCCTGAAGTCTCCCGAGATTCAAAAATGGGTCAATTCCCGAACTCTCAAACCCCAAAATCGAACAAAAAGAAAAAAGTGTTACCGTAAGCCTTTAAAAATTCTGGCCCCGGCTGTAAGGGCATACCTGAAATCTTTTTCCCGTAAGAATTTGTGGTTTTTTGATATGCTTTAAGGTTTTTCCCCTTCAAATAGGTTTTTTAACCCCTTTTATCCCCGGCCCACCAAAAATTTCCCTAGTATTCAAAGGGGTGTACCGGGAAAAAAAAATTCCTAATGGTAGCCCAAAGGGGTCAGCAGGCCATTTAGGAGGGTTTGTGGTATTTTCAAACCTTGATGTATGGGAAAAATGTCTTACCCTCTGTTTAAGGGGGTAATTAAAGGGGTTTGGGGAAAAATGTTCCAAAATTTATGCTGTTCAATTACCTTTCCTTAATTGGTTTTTGTGTAAAAGTTAACCCTTTTTTTTCTCTAAATTTAAGGCGGCTTTTTTGAGGTCGCGTCCTTTTTCTCTTCTATTAAATAAGTTTCTCAAACTTTTTTTTCCCCCGTTCTCTTGTTTTTTCCCCAACCCTTTTCTACCCTTTTTCTCTTTCCCCAAGTTCTCTAAATTTAACTTGTTCCCATATTTTGCAGTTCCTCACGTACTCTAGCCCCTCCTCACGATCCAAATCTATCACGCTGCTTTTTGTTTATCTCTCTCCCCTTTTAACTGTCTATTTGGTTTTACTTTCAAATTTGATCCTCTCTTTTTTTCTTTTTTTCTCTTTCTAACTGTTTCCTTTTATTCTCTATCTTATTCTTTTCTCTCGTTTTTCTCTTCCTTTCCCTTTCTGTTTCTTTCTTTTCCAAATTTTCCCCTCTTTCAAGGGCTTTCCCGGAAACTTAGCCCTAAAGAAAGGTTCTTAAAATTTTTCCCCGTTTTTCCAACTTACTTCAGCATTCATCCAAAAATGGCATTTTCCCCCTACTTGAAAAAATTTAATTAAAAATATCAGGGGAAAGGAAAAACGGGTTTAAAGGGAAAAAAGGGGTTCAATTCCCGCTCCGCTCCAAAAAGTAAATAACCCCCAGGGCCGATCCCCACTTCAATTAAAAAATATGTATTAATTTAAATTTAAGGGTTCATGCCCCTTGGGCAAACAGTAAGTAGGGGAATTGGGGGCAAATTTGGGCCCTCCAAACTTCCACCAACAAAACAAAAAGTTTTTTCCCACGACATTTTCCCCTTTATAAAAAAAGAGCTCCGGGGAAAAAAAATTGTCCCGGAAAATTTTGGGTCCCCCAGAGGTCTAATCCTCCAAAAATGTTTCAAGCTCAAAAAGGTGGCCCAGAATTAAATATTATATCGTGCCTGTCTTGACTTACAATAAATTGAGACTATAACAATCACCAAATTTTTAAATACCGTACTGTAGCCCTCCTTTAGAGAATGATTACTCATGGCTGGTGGTAACCGTCTGAGGTATGCGGCGTTGAAGTTCCAATGTCAGCATAGTTGCTGATCCCTGTATTCCCAGTATTATATAGCATAGCATATTAGTATCATCCATGTGCTTTAGTTTACGAGACCCCTTGTAGGCCTGTGGTTTTGTGTGACATCAGGGATACAGATGTGTAGGCTCATACCTCTGCCCCGGCCTCACTCGGCGGCAGCCCATTCAGGGGAAACAGGCAAGGCAGCGGGGGCTCCATCCCCTCTTTCAGTTGACAATATATTTTACCACCCTACAAGTGTGTCTCCCTTCAACCTACGAAATCCCCATTAAAGAACCCTTTACGATAAATGGTGGCAGCAGTGGGATTGTAATTCTGACGATTACAGCGATTTCTGGAGATAAAATTTCGACCAGCAAGACGGCATTTGTGTCACCAGTAGGCCTACCGAGGTTCACCCCATCCAGCTACCTCAAGCCAGCTACCTCAAGCCAGCTACTCTACCAGCTTCTACATTATTCACTGGTCAGTCTCTTTGTATTAGTGTTTTCTGCTTATTTGCATCACTCCCGAGGGGTTGACCCGAGTTTGCAAAATAAGCCAGCTTCCAGTCTGTGGTGGGGGAGTCAGAACAACCGAGCCCAGTCGAGCCTAGTCTACTCCATCCAATTTCTTGGCCTGCCAAGCCAGCTTCCACCCCTGCTTTTTGCTCATGTGTGGAGTTATCAAGCTATTCTGTGTGAAGGGTTATGATAAGCCAGCTACCAACTAACCCAGGTGTCTTACCCCAGTACTCAAGCAAGCCACGTGAGTAGTCTTCATCACTTGTGATTCAAGCTCCAAGCATTCTGAGTGCTCTTTTCCATCCTTGTGGTGTTGTAGTATTTCGTGGGTTTATTTTAAGCCACCCGGCTTAGAATTATCTTCGCGGCAGTGTGGGTGTTCTCAGTGAGGCTTACGACGTTCAACCCATAACCCAGCCACTCACGATCACGTGGGTCGCACCATTGCCGGTCTCAGATCCGTTAACCCACAAACCCAACTACAGTCAGCCATTACACATTCACCTACCTCATCAGTGTTTTGGTGCACTGCTAAGGGTTGTAGCACCATATTTTAAGGACCACATAGGGGGTCAAGAGCTAGAGTGTGTTCGTGCTATCTTTATAAAGCCTCCTGTGTTTGTCTTCGCCGATTTAAGCGCAATTCTACGATCATCTGTGCAGAGGACAGCAGCAAGACGATATAAACAATCCATCAATCTCATTCTTCAAGTGTTACAGCGATATATTTTTTTTTGAGACTTTGGGAGTGTTGGGGGACATTTCTTTTGTTTCCAGTGCTTTTTCTCTTTTGTGACATTCAGTGACTCTTGATCAGGACTCAGTGTTTATCATGTATTTATTGCATTAATTTCTTTTAATCTCCTTAATTCAGTGTTAATTTTTGGTGCTATTATTTTTATCTGTTGTGTTGTGTATCTTTTTTACACTTGAAGTAAGTACTTTTGTGTTTTCCCTTTTTTGTGTGTGCAAAATATGAGCAGTATAGAACTTGTGTTTCCCCTTCAGAATCACCTTGTGTTCTCAGTATTCCAGTGAAGTATTTCAGTAATTTTTCACCTCATATTCTGCATCACAACTCAGTGTTGTCTGTTATTTTTTTTTCTTCCCAGCATTTGTGTATTTTTATTTTGTTCCCTGTGTGTTGAACATTCTTGTGTTATATTCTTTCCATTTAGCCAGTGTCTAATTTGTCTTATTTCCACAGACAATAGTGCCATTTTTAAAGTCCAAGCAAGAAATAATTTTTTTACAAATTTTTTCAAACATCAAGTTTCTTTGCAAGAAAATTCTAGTACTGTGTTTATGTTGATGTGTTGTGTTCTGCATCACTGTAAGTGTTCAACCCTCTTTTTTGTTATGTGTTTTTAGCACCTATTAATCTTCATGTTTTATTGAACAAATTCACTCTTAGTGCAATTTTTAAGTTCTCCTTTTAAAGTAAATTGTTCTTTTGCTTGTTAAGTGTTGTTTAAGTGCAGTTAAGAGTTAAAGTGTTCATTCCTTGATATATTTCTTTTCTTGTGTGTTATAATTTTTATTATTGCACATTGATTCATTTTGCAATAATTCTTGTGCAAATATTGTGTTGCTATTAAAGTTTTTTCTTGCAGAAAATTTTATGCAGTGTTGTGCATATTTTTTATTTTGCAATTATTTGATATATTGCTACAGTTTATTACAGGGCAGTTTCTTATGCTCTGTTATGTGCATAGTATTTTATTCTGTCTGTGTCTGTTTTAATTTTTGCACAAGTTTATTGAGTCCATTTTATCATTTTATTGTGTATTTCCTTGTTGCATTGAAAGTAAAGACAACTCACTGTGCCATTCATTCAACTTAAAGTAAAAGTTGAGCATATTAGATTTGAGCAAAGTAGAAGTTCTCTTGATTTTCAGTGTTTGTTAAGTTGCATATTCTTCTTGTGTGAGTTCTTTGCTTACTGTGTAACTTGTCAATCTGTAATTACTTATGCAGAATAGTTAAGCATTTTCTTCCATTTAAGCTTACTGTGTCATTCTCTCTATTTTTTTTTTTTGACTTATGCTCTTCAGTATTTTCACTGAGATGTCCCAGTCACTTTTGAACGTTCACTTAGTGCAGTGGTTCCCAAACTGGGGGTAAATTACCCCCTGGGGGTAATTTAACCATTTTTGGGGGGTAATGGAGGGGTGACAGAAAAAAAGTTATGAATTCTGAAAATCAAGAAAACAATGCGATACCCGGTATGAGGATTATTGTTAACTTTGTCTTAGTATATAAAGTTGTAAAGTAAACCTATTATAAGTAAGTAATAAAGTTAAACCAAATAACAATAAACATCAAAAACTAATATACAGTATTAGAAAAGAAGAAATATATAGCTAAGTGTTTGGAAACCCAAAAGTATTTTGACAAGTATGCTTCAGGACAAAAGTCACTCAGTAGCCTAGATCGACCTGTCCAGTACGCGTCACTCATTTCCTGAGGCTGCTTCTATTTCACACTCAGTTTATCTGTGAGCATCAGCCGAGGTAGACATAAGCTGGTATGTATGTGTACTGCCCTGTGCAGTATATAGTTAGTATTACCCACTGTTACTGTGAATTTGTAGCTATTATTAATTTATAATATAATGTAGTTTTGGTTCTACGTTTTCAATGGTTTTGCTAGGGATTAGCAGAGTATGCGAGGCTGTATACGTTCACGTTTAGCCATATATATCAATAATAAACAAATTTTGTGAAAGGGGTAACATGCTTTATGTGCATGTTTAAATTGGGTAACAAGCTAAAAAAGTTTGGGAACCAGCTAGTGTTAGCCATCAAAGTCAATATGTTCAGCCCACATAAAAATTCCTTACGACAAGACAATACCTACCCTTGAGCAGGTTTGTTCTCACAGTTGTACGGGAATTTGTTAAAGTGTGAGAAATGTAAATTTTCGATTAAGCCCTATAGACCCGTGAATTACTTAAACGTAGCCGAGCGGTCGGCACGAAAATTATTGTCACTCCGGGGACTCCAGCAAAAACATCGTGCTGCGGGATGTGCTGAGACTATACCCGCGGGGGCGATTGTTAAAGACTCGTTCCTTCCCAGGGGCCCTTTGAGAAAATTTTACTTAAAAAGGTATCCCCCTCTCTTTGATGGCACAACCTTCAGAAAGCGTTTCTGTGGCTGTGCTCATTGAGTGTTGTTTTTGTCCCTTGTGTTTTCAGATGTATCCCATCCATTGTAAATCATGCTTTGTAAAAGTTATTTCTCGAGAAACTTTCATAGTTAACGTTTGTAAGTTATTTTCTTTTAGTTGATACCTGTGTCATGTGTGGACCAGATTGTATCGCATTTTCCCTTTTTTTCATTTTTTTTCTCCTTTTTTGCATTTTGGGAAATAGTAATTTTTTCTCCCTTGCCCATATTGCGGTTATAGCGTAATTTTTTCAACGGGGGGGGAGTCACCCACTCCCCCGAGTTTGTTCTTTCCTCCATAAAAAAGAACTGTTACCCCTTTTTCCAGAACAAAACCCCTAGGGAAAGGTTACCCAATGGCCTTGTTTCCCAAGAGTTCAATCCCACTTTTGAATATTTCCCTGCAAGTCGAATGTAGTCGCAGGTTTTATCGCGACACTTAGTTTTACTGCAGATCCCCCCATTTACTGTCGGGGTTCAAAAATCCCAAAAACCGATCCCTTGTTTCTGGTGTTTGTTTCTGCCCCGGGAAAGATTTTATTCTTACTGTGAAGCCACCAGCTCCATTATGATTTTTGTATGAGCCAAAAATTACTGATCGTATCGGTTGAGTCTCCTAGCAGGGGTTATAATTCCACAGTCACAGTGATTGTAGTTGTATTTTTTTAAAAACTCGTTTAGATCTCTCTCTTCAAGGCATGTGTTGCCATTGCAGACGAATTCGATCCCCCCCAGAGATATAACCCTTTTGCATTTGTAAACCTTACCCCGCAAATTTGGGGGAAATGTACAAGTTTAAATTGATTCCCAATGAATAAATTTTTAACGCGTGTTTTTTTTATTTCTATCAGTTTGTGAAATTTTTGTGTTCACATTCCCCCCCGTATTCGAGAGTTTTAAAAGTCTAGATTTGGCCACCGAATCTCCTTCTTTAAAAACTTCTTGTATATATTTATTCTTCCCCAGAAACCGTATGCATGAAAAAAGATCACGATCAATTCCCCCTAGTAAAAATACTTGTTCTTATTCATTTAATTTTTACAAGAAATCATTTCGTTAAAAATATTACGTTTAACACCATTCGCAAAAAACATGTTTTTACCACCCTTTGTTCTAAAATTATATATGAAATTTTTTTTGTATAAATCAGCCCAGACCCCCCTGTTCAGCCATAGTAAGTATGTATGTCGGGGCGACATACGTAAAATGACCCAGCTGCAGCATAGTTGCTGACCCCGTTTCCCAGTATTATATAGCATGCTATTTACATCCATGTGCTTTAGATACGAGAACCCCTTTTAGGCCTTGGGTTTTTTTTACGCCGGTCAGATGTGTGGTCATACCCCCTTTCCCCCCGGCCCCATCGGGGGGGGGCCCCTTCAGCGGACAGGCAAGGGAGCTGGGCTCCCTCCCCCATCTCATTGACATATAGTTACCACCTACAAGTGTGTCTCCTCAACCCACAAATTCCATTTTAAAAAACCCCTTTTGATTTGTAGGAATTTAATCTTTATTCAGAGATTCTCCTGGGAAGGGGCGTCACTTGTGAAAGGGTTTCCAGCCCGTAACAACTTCATCAGTATTTCCAAGGCTGGGTCCTCCCAGGAAAAAAAGAATAAAAAAGAAAAAAAAAACGACAATGATAAAATTATTATTTTGAAAGGAAAATTAAAACAAAAAAACAGAATGGGTATCCAATTGAAAGAAAAATGAAAAAGAAATGAAAAAAAAACTTTGAACTCAAGCTAATTATGTAATTTGTGGAATGGGGTGTCAGGTGTTGGGGACACGTTTTTGAAAACGTACCATTGCTGATGTGGGGGGGGGGGGCAGGTGTTGGGGACCACCACTGGTTCGTTCTTTACAGAGTGTACCGTGAAAAATTACTTCAGATGACAGGAAACCGGTTCGTTCCCCTTTATGATAGGGGTTAAAGGGCCCCCGTGTTTGGGTTAAAAACAGGAAATAGGTTAAACATGGGACCAAGACGTTTGTGTTCCTTTTATTCTCACTTGGTTGGCACGACCCCTCTGATCCCAACTGTAAAGAGAGATTACCCATGCTTAAGAAATCCTCCCATGATAGTACAATACCAAAAGATGTGGGGGTTTTTAAAAAATTTAACAGATAAAGACTGAAAAAGGACTAAGTTGATTGGTCAAAAGTGAAGCTTTCAACCAATAAGTCCACTAAAATATGATCAGGCATGTACTTACAGTAGTGTTGGGAGCTGTGAGTCGAGTGATTTACTGTTTGACCGGAGCCCCACACGTCACCTTTCGGGGGGGGGGAAAGAGGGAGGGGAAGGGATAGCGGGAGCTAGACTGACCCTACCTTAACAAGCAGCCGGCAATCAAACTATCACTTTCGAGGAGGGGGAAAAAAAAAGGGGGGGGGGGAATAGCGGGAGCTGGACTTACCCTACCTTAACAAGTAGCCGGCAATGAAACTATTGTTACTATACACTCCCTCGCTACTCCTATCTATTGAACTTTTCCCTCACAGCCTTTGTCAGATGGGTCATTATATGACTAGGACCAGCATCTGGAAAAACTTGTTCTGTTTCCTAACGAACCTTACCTAGCCTATATTTTGTGTCAGAGTGACTTTGTAAATGGTCTAAGTCAAACCGAAACGTCGTCGTAAGCTCCTCTCTCTTATGTGCGGGTTATTTGTGTATTGTTAAATACATTCCCATTATTATGAAATAGATCGGATGATTTCACAGCCTCTTGTTCACATTTCTTACAATGCTATATCCATAGGTTTCAGTTTTTGGTAAGATATTACTAGATGAATATTCATGGAGCAACTGAGAAGTTTAAGTGCCCTGTGGTCAGTTTTATATATTTAAATTCCAAAACTGGTTTCCAATACAGAGCTTCAGTGAGCCTTTTCTGATGGTCTTCAAGATATCAACAATAATATATGTTACTTACTGGAAGGTAAACATTGTGAATGGAGTATATAAATGCCATTTTGGTCAATTTAAATATAAGAGTGATATAGTAACATATTGCATTATATAACAATAAAAGTTCGTGGTTTGAGAAAATAAATTATCTTCCCGGTCCACTGAGTCAGAATGCAGACCCATTCCACTGGTGCTGTGTAACTCATACGGGTCTAGCACTTTTTCTGATTAAGACACAACAATTGTAAAAGTCTTTAATAATTGATGCACCATATAAAATGAAGAAACCTATTTTTTGAGTATTAATTAAGTACAAATTTTGTGTTGACTTTGCTAATAAGTCGCAAATGCATCTTGTGGTAATCTTAAAGTTTTAGTCTTGACAAACTTTGCTACAAGGAAGCATCGTATTAATTTTATCTCATGTAACTTTTACTGTCTGTTTTTATTATTATTATTAATCAAATGAGTATCCTTGACATAAGTGAAGAATATCTCATATGATCAGAAATAAGTCACAGAATCTAACTTTACTGGGTTATTCTAAGTTACTCTAAGTTAACTCTACATATTGCGCGTGTATTAGTCTACAACATTTGTGTACTATACAGACGCTTGTAAAAAAAATTATACAATATGTGCATTAAACACTTTTTAGTTTCATTTACAGCAAAGATAAGATCAGTTTTGACCAGCCTAGGTCCAAATTATATTTTTTTTGCTTTGGAATAAAGTGAAATTTGGTAATTTCTAATTAATGCTGATATATTCATAATGCAAGTTAAGAGTCACTTCAAATTTAATACCCTCGAGTATTTTTCGACACTGGATTTTTGAGTTTGGCTTCTAGGTTCTTGTTTCTTATTGGAAGGTTTGTGTTAGATCTGGACTGTGTGTGTTCTAACTTGTTTTGTTTATTAAACAGTTTTGTTTATTAAACAGTTTTGTTTATTAAACAGTTTTGTTTATTAAACAGTTTTGTTTATTAAACAGTTTTGTTTATTAAACAGTTTAGTTTATTAAACAGTTTTGTTTATTAAACAGTTTTGTTTATTAAACAGTTTGGTTATAAAACAGTTTTGTTTATTAAACAGTTTTGTTTATAAAACAGTTTTGTTTATTAAACATTTTCATTTATTAAACAGTTTTGTTTATAAAACAGTTTTGTTTATTAAACATTTTCATTTATTAAACAGTTTTGTTTATAAAACAGTTTTGTTTATTAAACAGTTTTGTTTATTAAACAGTTTTGTTTATTAAACAGTTTTGTTTATTAAACAGTTTTGGGAAAAGTTTCCACACGATGACTTACAATACTTCCTCTAATTCACTGTAAATCTTCACTGCTAATATTTAACAGCACATACAATACCTTTAACAGGATATACAATACCTTTAACTGCATATACAATACTTTTAACAGCATATACAATACCTTTAACTGCATATACAATACTTTTAACAGCATATACAATACATTTAACAACATATACAACACCTATAACAACATATACAATACCTTTAACAACATATACAATACCTTTAACAGCATATACAATACCTTTAACTGCATATACAATACCTTTAACTGCATATACAATACCTTTAACAGCATATACAATACCTTTAACTGCATATACAATACCTTTAACAACATATACAATACCTTTAACTGCATATACAATACCTTTAACAACATATACAATACCTTTAACTGCATATACAATACCTTTAACAACATATACAATACATTTAACAGCATAAACAATACCTTTAACAGCATATACAATACCTTTAACAGCATATACAATACCTTTAACAGCATAAACAATACCTTTAACTGCATATACAATACCTTTAACAGCATATACAATACCTTTAACAGCATATACAATACCTTTAACAGCATATACAATACCTTTAACAGCATAAACAATACCTTTAACTGCATATACAATACCTTTAACAGCATATACAATACCTTTAGCAGCATATACAATACCTTTAACAGCATAAACAATACCTTTAACAGCATATACAATACCTTTAACAACATATACACTACCTTTAACAACATATACAATACCTTTAACAGCATATACAATACCTTTAACAGAATATACAATACCTTTAACAGCATATACAATACCTTTAACAACATATACACTACCTTTAACAACATATACATTACCTTTAACAACATATACATTACCTTTAACAACATATACACTACCTTTAACAACATATACACTACCTTTAACAACATATACAATACCTTTAACAGCATATACAATACCTTTAACAACATATACACTACCTTTAACAACATATACAATACCTTTAACAACATATACACTACCTTTAACAACATATACAATACCTTTAACAACATATACAATACCTTTAACAGCATATACAATACCTTTAACAACATATACACTACCTTTAACAACATATACAATACCTTTAACAGCATAAACAATACCTTTAACAGCATAAACAATACCTTTAACAGCATATACAATACCTTTAACAACATATACAATACCTTTAACAACATATACAATACCTTTAACAACATATACACTACCTTTAACAGCATATACAATACCTTTAACAACATATACACTACCTTTAACAACATATACACTACCTTTAACAACATATACACTACCTTTAACAACATATACACTACCTTTAACAACATATACACTACCTTTAACAACATATACACTACCTTTAACAACATATACACTACATTTAACAACATATACACTACCTTTAACAACATATACACTACCTTTAACAACATATACACTACCTTTAACAACATATACACTACCTTTAACAACATATACACTACCTTTAACAGCATATACACTACCTTTAACAACATATACAATACCTTTAACAGCATATACAATACCTTTAACAACATATACACTACCTTTAACAACATATACACTACCTTTAACAACATATACACTACCTTTAACAACATATACACTACCTTTAACAACATATACACTACCTTTAACAACATATACAATACCTTTAACAACATATACAATACCTTTAACAACATATACACTACCTTTAACAACATATACACTACCTTTAACAACATATACACTACCTTTAACAACATATACAATACCTTTAACAACATATACAATACCTTTAACAACATATACACTACCTTTAACAACATATACACTACCTTTAACAACATATACACTACCTTTAACAACATATACAATACCTTTAACAACATATACAATACCTTTAGCAGCATATACAATACCTTTAACAACATATACAATACCTTTAGCAGCATAAACAATACCTTTAACAGCATATACAATACCTTTAACAGCATATACACTACCTTTAACAACATATACAATACCTTAAACAGCATATACAATACCTTTAACAACATATACACTACCTTTAACAACATATACAATACCTTTAACAACATATACAATACCTTTAACAACATATACAATACCTTTAACAACATATACAATACCTTTAACAGCATATACAATACCTTTAACAACATATACAATACCTTTAACAACATATACAATACCTTTAAAAAGCATAAACAATACCTTTAACAGCATATACAATACCTTTAACAGCATATACAATACCTTTAACAACATATACAATACCTTTAACAACATATACAATACCTTTAACAACATATACAATACCTTTAACAGCATATACAATACCTTTAACAACATATACACTACCTTTAACAACATATACAATACCTTTAACAACATATACACTACCTTTAACAACATATACACTACCTTTAACAACATATACACTACCTTTAACAACATATACACTACCTTTAACAACATATACACTACATTTAACAACATATACACTACCTTTAACAACATATACACTACCTTTAACAACATATACACTACCTTTAACAACATATACACTACCTTTAACAACATATACACTACCTTTAACAGCATATACACTACCTTTAACAACATATACAATACCTTTAACAGCATATACAATACCTTTAACAACATATACACTACCTTTAACAACATATACACTACCTTTAACAACATATACACTACCTTTAACAACATATACACTACCTTTAACAACATATACACTACCTTTAACAACATATACAATACCTTTAACAACATATACAATACCTTTAACAACATATACACTACCTTTAACAACATATACACTACCTTTAACAACATATACACTACCTTTAACAACATATACAATACCTTTAACAACATATACAATACCTTTAACAACATATACACTACCTTTAACAACATATACACTACCTTTAACAACATATACACTACCTTTAACAACATATACAATACCTTTAACAACATATACAATACCTTTAGCAGCATATGCAATACCTTTAACAACATATACAATACCTTTAGCAGCATAAACAATACCTTTAACAGCATATACAATACCTTTAACAGCATATACACTACCTTTAACAACATATACAATACCTTTAACAGCATATACAATACCTTTAACAACATATACACTACCTTTAACTGCATATACACTACCTTTAACAACATATACACTACCTTTAACAACATATACAATACCTTTAACAACATATACACTACCTTTAACAACATATACACTACCTTTAACAACATATACACTACCTTTAACAACATATACAATACCTTTAACAACATATACACTACCTTTAACAACATATACACTACCTTTAACAACATATACACTACCTTTAACAACATATACAATACCTTTAACAACATATACACTACCTTTAACAACATATACACTACCTTTAACAACATACACAATACCTTTAACAACATATACACTACCTTTAACAACATATACAATACCTTTAACAACATATACACTACCTTTAACAACATATACACTACCTTTAACAACATATACAATACCTTTAACAACATATACACTACCTTTAAAACATACATATACAACTAACCTTTAAACAAACAATATACACTACCTTTAACAACATATACAATACCTTTAACAACATATACACTACCTTTAACAACATATACACTACCTTTAACAACATAACACTACCTTTAACAACATATACACTACCTTTAACAACATATACATACCTTTAACAACATATACAATACCTTTAACAACATATACACTACCTTTAACACATATACACTACCTTTAACACATATACAATACCTTTACAACATATACACTACCTTTAACAACATATACAATACCTTTAACCAAACATATACACTACCTTTAACAACATATACAATACCTTTAACAACATATACAATACCTTTAACAGCATATACAATACCTTTAACAACATAAACACTACCTTTAACACAACATTACAATACCTTTAACAGCATAAACAATACCTTTAACACATAAACAATACCTTTAACAGCATATACAATACCTTTAACAACATATACAATACCTTTAACAACATATACAATACCTTTAACAACATATACACTACCTTTAACAGCATATACAATACCTTTTAACAACATATACACTACCTTTAACAACATATACACTACCTTTAACAACATATACACTACCTTTAACAACATATACACTACTTTAACAACATATACACTACCTTTAACAACATATACACTACCTTTAACAACATATACACTACTTTAACAACATATACACTACCTTTTAACACATATACACTACCTTTAACAACATATACACTACCTTAACAACATATACATACCTTTAACAACATATACACTACCTTTAACACATATACACTACCTTTAACAACATATACAATACCTTTAACAGCATATACAATACCTTTAACAACATATACACTACCTTTAACAACATATACACT
Source organism: Cherax quadricarinatus (assembly GCF_026875155.1). NCBI lineage: Eukaryota > Metazoa > Arthropoda > Malacostraca > Decapoda > Parastacidae > Cherax > Cherax quadricarinatus. Next base: position 27,706,995 of record NC_069476.1, on the reverse strand, counting down.
ACCTTTAACAACATATACACTACCTTTAACAACATATACACTACCTTTAACAACATATACACTACCTTTAACAACATATTACACAATACCTTTTAACAACATATACAATACCTTTAACAACATATACACTACCTTTAACAACATATACACACCTTTAACAACATATACACTACCTTTAACAACATATACAATACCTTTAACAACATATACAATACCTTTAACAACATATACACTACCTTTAACACATATCACTACCTTTAACAACATATACACTACCTTTAACACATAATACAATACCTTTAACAACATATACAATACCTTTAGCAGCATATCAATACCTTTAACAACATATACAATACCTTTAGACAGCATAACAATACCTTTAAACAGCATATACAATACCTTTAACAGCATATACACTACCTTTAACAACATAACAATACCTTTAACAGCATATATACAATACCTTTAACAACATATACACTACCTTTAAACTGCATATACACTACCTTTAACAACATATACACTACCTTTAACAACATATACAATACCTTTAACAACATATACACTACCTTTAACAACATATACACTACCTTTAACAACATATACACTACCTTTAACAACATATACAATACCTTTAACAACATATACACTACCTTTAACAACATATACACTACCTTTAACAACAATATACACTACCTTTAACAACATATACATACCTTTAACAACATATACACTACCTTTAACAACATATACACTACCTTTAACAACATACACAATACCTTTAACAACATATACAACTACCTTTAACAACATATACAATACCTTTAACAACATATACACTACCTTTAACAACATATACACTACCTTTAACAACATATACAATACCTTTAACAACATATACACTACCTTTAACAACATATACACTACCTTTAACAACATATACACTACCTTTAACAACATATACAATACCTTTAAAACAACATATACACTACCTTTAACAACATATACATACCTTTAACAACATATACACTACCTTTAACAACATATACACTACCTTTAACAACATATACAATACCTTTAACAACATATACAATACCTTTAACAACATATACAACTACCTTAACAACATATACATACCTTTAAACAACATATACACTACCTTTAACACATATACAATACCTTTAACAACATATACAATACCTTTAGCAGCATATGCAATACCTTTAACAACATATACAATACCTTTAGCAGCATAAACAATACCTTTAACAAGCATATACATACCTTTAACAGCATATACACTACCTTTAACAACATATACAATACCTTTAACAGCATATACAATACCTTTAACAACATATACACTACCTTTAAAACGCATATACACTACCTTTAACAACATATACACTACCTTTAACAACATATACAATACCTTTAACAACATATACACTACCTTTAACAACATATACACTACCTTTAACAACATATACACTACCTTTAACAACATATACAATACCTTTAACAACATATACACTACCTTTAACAACATATACACTACCTTTAACAACATATACACTACCTTAACAACATATACAATACCTTTAACAACATATACATACCTTTAACAACATATACACTACCTTTAACAACATATCACAATACCTTTAACAACATATACACTACCTTTAACAACATATACAATACCTTTAAACAACATATACACTACCTTTAACAACATATACACTACCTTTAACAACATATACAATACCTTTAACAACATATACACTACCTTTAACAACATATACACTACCTTTAACAACATATACACTACCTTTAACAACATATACAATACCTTTAACAACATATACACTACCTTTAACAACATATACACTACCTTTAACAACATATACACTACCTTTAACAACATATACAATACCTTTAACAACATATACACTACCTTTAACAACATATACACTACCTTTAACAACATATACAATACCTTTAACAACATAACACTCTCTATAACAACAATACACTACGTTTTTATAACATAAACCAATACTACTTTAAAATTTAAACATACATTTAACAGCAATACACACACGTTTCTCGAGATCGAGAGAGTCACTGAACTACATCAAACGTTTATTAAAGATTTTTTTGATTATCAGTTAATTTGCTGATTGATCTATGTCAGTCTTCAGTATGATATTTAAACATTGATCCAGTACCCATGCATTGGAACACTCAGCTGATTCTTTCATCCTGATTGTCCTCAGAGAGAGATTGGAAAGTAGACAGTAATGACTGGCATTCATTCACCATTAAAGATATATTTATGTTGAAAAAATGTGGCCAATAATCAATAATTCATTCTGTCCGCTCTTTCATCTAGAACTACTTAGTCTCTTGCATCTAGCTGCCGTGTCTTCTACTCTCTCGGGATATATCCTCAATAGTATCTCGAATCGCCTAGTTCTGCTTTCTCCTCTGTGTGAACTCTCCCTCTCTCTCTCCTCCTTCTCCTCTCTCTCTCCCTCTCTCTTCTCACCCCAGGGCTCCTTCCGCACAACTCCCGCGTCTTTCCAGGTTAAGGATTCCTAACTTTATTGGCAAGCTAAGAGCTGTTACCTACCATCAACTCATTTGAAAGTATTTTTATTGTTATGAAATATACAAGTAGGGAACAGGATGAAGTTGGAGCCATCTATGGGCCAGCATTTTCATCTGATGAACTGACTTTATCTCGTTGACATCATAATGCTGCACGAATGTGTTCCATACTCGAGTCATCCTGGGTATATATGATCTCAGATGAAGTGATGCTCTGAAGAAGGGTACAGCCAGAGTAAAGTTGCTGCTTTCTGCCCGTCTTGTGGTATAGAAGCTTGCTTCACGCTCTCTCTCTCTCTCTCTCTCTCTCTCTCTCTCTCTCTCTCTCTCTCTCTTCTCTCTCTCTCTCTCTCTCTCTCTCTCTCTCTCTCTCTCTCTCTCTCTCTATGTTACACAAGAAGGTGTTTCACAGGGCTCGTCAGGAGATTCTACCTTTATTTACTAGCTAAGAGCCGTTATAAACCTCAGATCATTTAAACCCTCGTTATTATCATGAAATCTACTAAATAACTTTATATCATTGATGGTGTTGTGCTGTATGAACATGTTCCAGACAAGTCATGAATCATGGCCTATGAAGTGATGTTCTTGAGGAGAGTACAGAGTGTAGCTGCTGTTTGCTGTCCGTCTTGTTGTATGTAAGCTGTTCTATTGTATAACAGTAAGACCACCCTCATCTCTCCAGTGTTGAAGAGTCTGCTGATAGGACTGATTCCTGGCCTCTTCTTGTGTAACCAGAAGAACTGCAATAAATTTCAGTACTTTAAGCAGATAGTGAATATAATCTTCAGATTTTGCAATTGCGAAGTCATTACAGAATAAAAAGTTCCCAAGATTGCTATAAAATTATGCTGGAGTGAGAGGCATGAATGTGTTGAGGTAGAGAGTAGACCTTCCTCACTGGAGAAATGGCCGGCCAGGGAAGGAGTCAAGGCATTCACTTGGTTATAACATTACCATGAGTACGGACATTACAGATGGTGTCGGCAAGCTCCGAGCAAAGGCCCTGTCAAAGGCCCTGTCAGTTTCCTCTTTCCCACAGTCAGGTTGTGCGTGAAGATTCTTCACTTTGTTCCGTTGTAATCTTCAGTGTTGTTAAGAAAGCTTTGTGGTCACCTGATCTGTAGCATGCAAAGAGTATGTAATCTTTATTCGGCGCATGTACACACCCTAATCGAAAGGCTATCTCCCCAACCAGCAAACCAGTACTAAGGGTCGGATGAAGGAGCCCCATTGTTCGATCAGTACCCAGGTTCAGCCAATGAGAAGGTGGGTCTGGCAATCGTCGAGGTGTTAAATTAGACACATGTGCAACTCTTGGGTATCTTTATTGAGGAAACGTTTCGCCACACAGTGGCTTCATCAGTCCATACATAGGAGAAACTTGAAGAACAGGAGGAGAATGAGGTAATCAGTCCCTCAACCTTGAGTCGATGTGGTCAGTCCATCAATCTTGAATAGAATACGGCATATGAGCTAAGAAGCAGCTTATAAACCGTATGGCAGGAGAGGTGCAGCAATCATAGGTGGTGTCACATTTGTTCAATGTGGAAGTAGGTCGTGCCCAAGAATTAGGCAAGCGAAGAATTCCTAAGTATTAAGATCCCAAGAAGTTGTAGTGTCTGACAGGTTTTTAGATGAATGGTTCAGAGAACCGACATGTTGATAAATTAGACACATGTGCAACTCTTGGGTATCTTTATTGAGGAAACGTTTCGCCACACAGTGGCTTCATCAGTCCATACGTATGAGGTGAAGCAGGCGGAGGCGGGGTCATAGTGGTACCATCAACTAGTCGAAGTAGGCCTTCGTCCAAAGGTTGAACAAGTGTTGAAGAATTCTTCACCTCACCTCACTACAGTATATAAGCCACGTCTACGGCCCTATACTGTACATTGTACAAGATTGATGGACTGAACACATCGACTCCAGGCTGAGGGACTGATTACCTCATACTCCTCCTCTCCTTACGCCTTCCTCTTTGTATTGGACTGATGAAGCCACTGTGTGGCGAAACGTTTCCTGGATAAAGATACCCATATACTGCATAAGTGTCTCAATCTTCAGTTTGTCGGTTTTTCAAACCATTCATCACAGTATATGGGAATCTTTATTCAGGAAACGTTTCGCCACACAGTAGCTTCATCAGTCCAATACAAAGAGGAAGGGGTAAGGAGAGGAGGAGTATGAGGTAATCAGTCCCTCAGCCTGGAGTCGATGTATTCAGTCCATCAATCTTGTACAATGTACAGCATAGGGCCGTAGACGTGGCTTATATACTGTAGTGAGGTGAGGTGAAGCAGGCGGAGGTGGTTTCAAAGTGGTACCATCCACTAGCCGAAGTAGGTCTTCGTCCAAAGGTTGAAGAATTCTTTGTAACAAGATCTCATGATGCTGCAGTGTCTGACAGCTGTGATGAATGGTTTGAAAAACCGACAAGTTGAAGATTGAGACACTTATGCAGCATATGGGAATCTTTATTCAGGAAACGTTTCGCCACACAGTGGCTTCATCAGTCCAATACAAAGAGGAAGGCGCAAGGAGAGGAGGAGTATGAGGTAATCAGTTCCTCAGCCTGGAGTCGATGTATTCAATCCATAAATCTTGTAGAATGTACAGCATAGGTCCGTAGACGTGGCTTATATACTGTAGTGACGTGAGGTGAAGCAGGCGGAGGCGAGGTCATAGTGGTACCATCCACTAGTCGAAGTAGTTCTTCGTCCAAAGGTTGAACAAGTGTTGAAGAATTCTTTGAAACAAGATCCCATGATGCTGCAGTGTCTGACAGTTGTGATGAATGGTTTGAAAAACCGACAAGTTGAAGATTGAGACACTTATGCAGTATATGGGAATCTTTATCCAGGAAACGTTTCGCCACACAGTGGCTTCATCAGTCCAATACAAAGAGGAAGGCGTAAGGAGAGGAGGAGTATGAGGTAATCAGTCCCTCAGCCTGAAGTCGATGTGTTCAGTCCATCAATCTTGTAGAATGTACAGCATAGGGCCGTAGACGTGGCTTATATACTGTAGTGAGGTGAGGTGAAGCAGGCGGAGGCGAGGTCATAGTGGTACCATCCACTAGTCGAAGTAGGTCTTTGTCCAAAGGTTGAACAAGTGTTGAAGAATTCTTTGTAACAATATCCCATGATGCTGCAGTGTCTGACAGTTGTGATGAATGGTTTGAAAAACCGACAAGTTGAAGATTGAGACAATTATGCAGTATATGGGAATCTTTATCCAGGAAACGTTTCGCCACACAGTGGCTTCATCAGTCCAATACAAAGAGGAAGGCGCAAGGACAGGAGGAGTATGAGGTAATCAGTCCCTCAGCCTGGAGTCGATGTATTCAGTCCATCAATCTTGTAGAATGTACAGCATAGGGCCGTAGACGTGGCTTATATACTGTAGTGAGGTGAGGTGAAGCAGGCGGAGGTGGTTTCAAAGTGGTACCATCCACTAGCCGAAATAGGTCTTCGTCCAAAGGTTGAACAAGTGTTGAAGAATTCTTTGTCACAAATCTCATGATGCAGCAGTGTCTGACAGTTGTGATGAATGGTTTGAATGGTACCACTATGAAACCACCTCCGCCTGCTTCACCTCACCTCACTACAGTATATAAGCCACGTCTACGGCCCTATGCTGTACATTCTACAAGATTGATGGACTGAACACATCGACTCCAGGTTGAGGGACTGATTACCTCATACTCCTCCTCTCCTTACGCCTTCCTCTTTGTATTGGACTGATGAAGCCACTGTGTGGCGAAACGTTTCCTGGATAAAGATTCCCATATACTGCATAAGTGTCTCAATCTTCAACTTGTCGGTTTTTCAAACCATTCATCACAGTATATGGGAATCTTTATTCAGGAAACGTTTCGCCACACAGTGGCTTCATCAGTCCAATACAAAGAGGAAGGCGTAAGGAGAGGAGGAGTATGAGGTAATCAGTCCCTCAGCCTGGAGTCGATGTATTCAGTCCATCAATCTTGTAGAATGTACAGCATAGGGCCGTAGACGTGGCTTATATACTGTAGTGAGGTGAGGTGAAGCAGGCGGAGGCGGGGTCATAGTGGTACCATCCACTAGCCGAAGTAGGTCTTCGTCCAAAGGTTGAACAAGTGTTGAAGAATTGTTTGTAACAAGATCTCATGGTGCTGCAGTGTCTGACAGTTGTGATGAATGGTTTGAAAAACCGACAAGTTGAAGATTGAGACACTTATGCAGCATATGGGAATCTTTATTCAGGAAACGTTTCGCCACACAGTGGCTTCATCAGTCCAATACAAAGAGGAAGGCGCAAGGAGAGGAGTATGAGGTAATCAGTCCCTCAACCTGGAGTCGATGTATTCAGTCCATCAATCTTGTAGAATGTACAGCATAGGGCCGTAGACGTGGCTTATATACTGTAGTGACGTGAGGTGAAGCAGGCGGAGGTGGTTTCATAGTGGCACCATTCAAACCATTCATCACAACTGTCAGACACTGCAGCATCATGAGATCTTGTTACAAAGAATTCTTCAACACTTGTTCAACCTTTGGACGAAGACTTACTTCGGCTAGTGGATGGTACCACTATGAAACCACCTCCGCCTGCTTCACCTCACCTCACTACAGTATATAAGCCACGTCTACGGCACTATGCTGTACATTCTACAAGATTGATGGACTGAATACATCGACTCCAGGCTGAGGGACTGATTACCTCACTCCTCTCCTTGCGCCTTCCTCTTTGTATTGGACTGGTGAAGCCACTGTGTGGCGAAACGTTTCCTGAATAAAGATTCCCATATGCTGCATAAGTGTCTCAATCTTCAACTTGTCGGTTTTTCAAACTATTCCTCACAATCTCTGGACTTCTGTTGCTTACACTTCTTGATATAAATCCCAGTAATCTATTTGCCTTTTTACGTACGCTTAGGCATTGCTGTCTTGGTTTAAGGTTGCTGCTTACCATTACCCCCAAGTCCTTTTCGCAATCTGTATGGCTAAGTTCTACATTATCTAACTTATAAGTGCTATGGTTATGGACACTCCCGAGCTTCAGAACCTTGCATTTATCTACATTGAAGTGCATCTGCCACTTTTCTGACCAAGAATAGAGTTTGTTTAAATCTTCCTGATGTTCCCTAACATCTACGTTTGAATCAATTATCCTACCTATCTTTGTGTCATCGGCGAATTTGCTCACATCACTAGAAATTCCTTCATCAAGATCATTGATATATATTATAAACAACAACGGGCCCAAGACTAATCCCTGTGGATTTAACCCCATTTATGGACATTCTCTGCTTCCTGTCTGTGAGCCATGATTCGATCCACGAGAGCACCCTTCCCCCAATGCCATGAGCTTCCAATTTCTTTAACAGTCTTTGGTGCGGAACTCTATCCAAAGCCTTACTAAAATCTAAGTAAATAATATCAAATTCTTTATCGTGGTCAACAGCCTCAAAAGCTTTGCTGAAGAAAGTTAATAAATTAGTTTGACAAGAAAGACCTCTTCTGAATCCATGCTGAGTATCATTATTCAAGCTATGCTTATCGAGATGGCTTTTTATAATCTCAGCTATAATTGACTCTAGTAATTTGCCTACAATTGAGGTCAGGCTTATTGGGCGGTAATTTGACAGTAACGACTTGTCCCCTGTTTTAAAAATAGGAATTACATTAGCCATCTTCCACATATCAGACACTACACCTGTTTGAAGAGATAAATTAAAAATATTAGTTAATGGTTCACAGAGTTCCATTTTGCATTCTTTAAGAAACCTTGAAAAAACCTCATCAGGACCCGGTGACTTATTTTGCTTCAGTCGGTCTATCTGCTTCACAACCATTTCACTAGTGACTGTGATGTTACATAATTTATCATCTTCTGGCCCACTATAAAAATTAATTACTGGAATATTATTAGTGTCTTCCTGTGTAAAAACCGAGAGAAAATAATTATTTAAAATCGAGCACATTTCATTCTCTTTGTCAGTAATATGCCCATAGTTATTTTTAACGTCATGCGCAAGTGAGTCAGTCTTCTTTTATCAATTACCAAATTACTTAGGCAATACATGGTAAATAACTTCATGCACAAAGGTGTTATAATTATTATTCATGCGGATTTTTAGAATGGTTTTCAAAATATTATTAAACTCTTCGTGCCTATGCAAATTCAAAACTTTTGTTATTGAATCTAAATGATGACCAAATTATGGACAATATCATTCCTCGCATACCATCTAATTTTGGATGTCTGATGCAATAAATTAGAAAGATGTTGTTTAATATTTATGATCGGCTTCCAGAGAGACGGTACAATTGTTGAACACCTGTAAAGAAATGCATTGCCTCTTTGTATGATTCAATACAGTCAACATCTACAATGTTTAGTATATTGTTTCCACAAGTGACTAATGAGTTCTTGAAAAATCTGCATTTAATATTCTATAAGCATTTTTTTTATCAGAAGTTTCTTAGCATTATCAAATAAATATTTTTACTGAAAAATTTGTGGTTTCCAAATCTTAACGTCTGGAACAATCAATGTTTGTTACAACAGGGTAATGTGGCATCAACAATAACTGGAAAATTCTTGGCAAATTGAATTTCAGCAGAAATTGTTGTTTGTAGAAATTAACCACATGGTTTAACAAACTATTTGTGCATGTCATTGGACATCTTGTGAGTCTCTAGCACGTTTAACTTGCTTAGATATAAGTGAATCATATGTAATGAGCAGCAGAGTTATGCATACAAGGATTCCATTTGCATAATCACCAATGCAATTAGCCGAACCCGGCAAAGCCAGATTTCCCCTCAGAAAGAAAATGGATTACATTAAGGACGCTTTCGAAAAGTTTAACCAATAATTAGCTTCGGTAGAGAGCTCACTCAAAAAATATTTCCATTCCAGCTTCCACCATCAGCTGGAAGCTGCTTTGAGAGGAATTTGGCTTCGCAAGATTCCGTTAATTGCTGTCATATTTGTTGATGCGTAGCAATATTGTTTTATGAGACACTGAAACGTTATGTGACAATATTCAGTCTTCCAACGTTCTTCTACCACCGTCTTGCTTGACCTGACACAAACATTGTATTTGCTGGACATTTGTTCAATATAAAACAGATTTATTGATGAGGAACAACTGGGTAACTTTTTTGTAGAGACGTGTCAAACACCAGAGGATTTATCAATCCAAAACAAAGAATAATCATTGGAAGTGATGAAATTTGTCAGAAATAAATTTAAGATGATCAGTCCCTCAGAATATCTCTGGGATGTTTAGCCTCAGTCTATGAAAAACCAACAGCATGTGCACATACATGGTGACTGACGCTGGCCTACATTAATAGCAGTGATTTTCCACATCGCCACTACGGGGTTGCTTGCCTAATAATAACAGTGCCACCATCCACCAGAGTTACAGTGGCCACCATCCACCAGAGTTACAGTGGTCACCATCCACAAGTCTGTTACAGTGGCCATCATTCAACAGAGTTAACAGTTGCCACCATCCAAAGGACTGTTACAGTGGCCACCATCCACCAGAGTTACAGTGGCCACCATCCACAAGTCTGTTACAGTGGCCACCATCCACCAGAGAGTTAGAGTGACCACCATCCACCAGCCTGTTACAGTGGCCACCATCCACCAGAGAGTTAGAGTGGGCACCATCCACCAGAGTTACAGTGGGCACCATCCACAAGTCTGTTACAGTGGCCGCCATCCACCAGAGAGTTACAGTGGGCACCATCCACCAGAGTTACAGTGGCCACCATCCACAAGTCTGTTACAGTGGCCACCACCTACCAGAGAGTTACAGCGGCCACCATCCTCAAGAGAGTTACAGTGGCCACCATCTACTAGCCTGTTACAGTCTCAACCAACCATCAGACAGTTACAGAGGCCACCATCCACCAGATAAATACAGTGATCATCATCCACCAGAGAGTTACAGTGGTCACCATCCACCAGAGTTACAGTGGCCACTGTCCACAAGAGAGTTACAGTGGTCACCATCAACCAAAGAATTGCAGTGCCCACCATACACCACAGAGTTGCAGTGGTCACCATCCACCAGAGAGTTACAGTGGCCACCATCCACCAGAGAGTTACAGTGGCCACCATCCACCATAGAGTTGCAGTGGTCACCATCCACCGGAGAGTTACAGTGGCCACCATCCACCAGGCTGCTGCAGTGGCCACCATTCACCAGAGTTACAGTGGCCACTATCCACCAGAGAGTTACAGTGGCCACCATCCACCAAAGAGTTACAGTAGTCACCATCCACCAGGCTGTTACAGTGGCCACCATTTACCAGAGAGTTACAGTGGCCACCATCCAACAGTCTGTTACAGTTGTCACCATCCACCGGAGAGTTACAGTGGACCTCTTCCACCAGAGAGTTGCAGTGGCCACCATCCACCACGCTATTACAGTGGCCGCCATCCCACAGAGAGTTACAGTGGCCACCATCCTCAAGCCTGTTACAGTGGCCACCATCCACCAGAGAGTTACAGTGGCCACAATCCACCAGGCTATGAAAGTGGCCACCATCCACCAAGCTGTTACAGTGGCCACCGTTCACCAGAGAGTTACAGTCGCTACAATACACCTGAGAGTTACAGTGGCCACCGTCCAGCAGAGAGTTACAGTGGCCACAATACACCTGAGAGTTACGGTGGCCACCATCCACAGGCCTGTTACAGTGGTCACCATTCACCAGAGTTACACTGGCCACCATCCACCAGAATTACAGTTGCCACCATCCACCAGAGTTACAGTGGCGACCATCCATCAGAATTACAGTTGCCACCATCCACCAGAGTTACAGTGGTCACCATCCACCAGAGTTGCAGTGGTCACCATCCACCAGAGTTACAGTGGCCACCATCCACTAGTCTGTTACAGTGGAAACCACCCACCAGAGTTACAGTGACCACAGTCCAACAGTCTGATATAGTGGTCACCATCAACCAGGGTTACAGTGGCCACAATCCACCAGAGTTGCATTGGCAACTATCCACAAGTCTGTTGCAGTGGCCACCATCCACAAGTCTGCTACAATGGCCACCATCCACCAGTCTATTTCAGTGGCCACCATCCACCAGAGAGTTACAGTGGCCACCATTCACCAATAGGTTACAGTGGGCACCACCCACCAGAGTGTTACAGTGTCCACCATCCACCAGAGAGTTGCAGTGGCTACCATCCACCAGTCTGTAACAGTGGCCACCTTCCACCAGAGGGTTACAGTGGCCACTATACACTTGAGAGTTACAGTGGCCACCTTCCACCAGAGAGTTACAGTGGCCACCTTCCACCAGAGAATTGCAGTGGCCACCATACACCTGTGAGTTACAGTGGCCACCATCAACCAGAGAGTTACAGTGGCTACCATCCACCAGTCTATTACAGTGGGCACCATCCACCAGAGAGTTACAGTGGCCACTATCAACCAGAAAGTTACAGTGGCCACCATCTACCTGGAAGTTACAGTGGCCACCATCCACCAGAGAGTTACAGTGACCACCATCCACCAGAGAGTTAGTGTCCACCATCCACCAGGCTTTTACAGTGGCTACCATCAACCAGAGAGTTACAGTGGCCACCATCCACTAGAGAGTTACAGTGGCCACCATCAACCAGAGAGTTACAGTGGCCACCATTCACCTTTGAGTTACAGTGGCCACCATCCACCAGAGAGTAACAGAGGCCACTATCCACCAGGAAGTTGCAGTGACCACCATCCACCAGAGAGTTACAGTGACCACTATCAACCAGAAAGTTACAGTGGCCACCATCCAGCAGAGAGTTACAGTGGCCACCATCAACCAGAGAGTTACAGTGGCCACCATCTACCAGGGAGTTACAGTGGCCACTATCCACTAAAGAGTTACAGTGGCCACCATCCACCAGAGAGTTACAGTGGCCACCATCCACCAGGCTTTTATAGTGGCCACCATCAACCACAGAGTTACAGTGGCCACCATCCACCATGGATTTACAGAGGCCACCATCCACCTGGAAGTTACAGTGGCCACCATCCACCAGAGTTAAAGTGGCCACCAACCACCAGTCTGTTGCAGTGGGTACTATCCACCATTTTGTTACAGTGGCCACCATCCACCAGTCTGTTAGAGTGGCCAACGTCCACCAATCTGTCACAGTGGCTACCAATCACCAGTCTGTTACAGTGGCTACCATCCACTAGTCTGTTACAGTGGCCACTATCTACCAGAGAGTTACAGTGGCTACCATCCACCAGAGAGTTATAGGGGCCACCATCCACCAGAGAGTTGCAGTGGCCACCATCCACCAGAGAGTTACAGTTGCTGCCATCCACCAGAGAGTTACAGTGGACTTTATCCACCAGAGTTACAATGAGCACCATCCACCAGAGTTACAGTGACCACCATCCACCAGAGTTACAGTAACCACTATCCACCAGATTTACTGTGACACTTTCCACCAGAGAGTTACAGTGACCACCATCCACCTGAGTTATACTGGCTACCATCCACTAGAGCATAATACTGATCACCTTCCACCAAAGTACCAGAGTGGCCACCATCCACCAAAGCACCAGAGTGGCCACCATCACCAAAGCACGAGATTGGCCAACATCCACAAAAACATCAGAGTGGCCACCATCCACCGAAACACCAGAGTGGTCACCATCACCAGAGTGATCACCATCACCAGAGTGGTCACCATCACCGGAGTGGTCACCATCACCGGAGTGGTCACCATCACCAGAGTGGTCACCATCACTGGAGTGGTCACCATCACCGGAGTGGTCACCATCACCGGAGTGGTCACCATCACCGGAGTGGTCACCATCACCGGAGTGGTCACCATCACCGGAGTGGTCACCATCACCAGAGTGGTCACCATCACCGGAGTGGTCACCATCACCGGAGTGGTCACCATCACCGGAGTGGTCACCATCACCGGAGTGGTCACCATCCACCAGAGTGGTCACCATCACCGGAGTGGTCACCATCACCGGAGTGGTCACCATCACCGGAGTGGTCACCATCACCGGAGTGGTCACCATCACCAGAGTGATCACCATCACCAGAGTGGTCACCATCACCGGAGTTGTCACCATCACCGGAGTGGTCACCATCCACCAGAGTACCACAACAGCCCTAGTCATATTATTTTCCAGTTCTGCTGTAAAGTTGGGTCAGTATTCTTGATAAAAATTACCTGTTATCTGAGGTGTTTTAACATCTCACTGATCTAATGTTGCGCAAATACTTGTGTTTCTGCAAGAACATCTTCCTTACACAGACTGTGGAACTGCTAAACTAACTCAGAAATGTATGGAATACCATTAGAGAAAAGATTACAACACTTTATTATGGGAAAGTATTAGGGAAGCTCAAAAGAAAATTGTAATACTGAGATTTCCATTCCTGAAGATAAGGTAATGATCAGGAAGAAGATGAATATTTGGCTGAAAGATAAAAGGGAAAGACAAGATAACAGAGAAGAGTAAAGACATCAGAAGAGGAAGGCGAAGCAAATGTAAATTACATGCCCGTACCAAGTCCAACTGAGAGACACAGAGAACATGACCACTACATGATTGAGCTGCTCAGACAGGCGCCTCTTTGATGGTCCAGATATATCTATTACGAATTTGTAATAGTGAGGATGTGTGTATATCTGTTAATCTGATATTGGTCTGATGACAGTCCTCCCTGATTAGTGCCATTATTACCTCACGTACCTCATTATGATTCTCCAGAATGGAGATTCATCTGATGATGCATATCGATGAACAGAGAGTAAATAGATTTCCCCAGCTAAAGTTTTCTGAAGAAGGCCATTAGATGACACCACTAACTGGTATTCCTCTGAGGATTCTCAAACTGTTATTCCCTGAAACCATTTTAAACAGAAATACAGATAAATAATAATAACAGCCAGGGGATATAATAATATAGTGAGAAGGGCTTTTATCAATAATTTAGAGAAAACAGGAAGAAAATTGAATGATCAAAACGAGAACGTATAATTGCATTACATACACACATAACTCGCACATAGTTAAGCGGATCCTATTACGACGTTTCGGTACGACTTGGACTTAAACATCATGGTAAGCTCCTCTCTCCTATGTGCTGGTTATTGGTGTATTGTTCCAGTCACGGTATTGTGCCTTATTGTTCCAAAATTACATCAAACTTTAAACTGCGTATGTGTTTGTTTCCAGTGGGTTATTTGTACATTGAACCATAAAATAAGAAGAAAATTCCATTTTCTTGCAATGTAAATAGCTTGAAATACAATTTTTTTTAATATTTTTCAAAATATATAGAAAATACACAATAAATATAATTGAGAAGACAATTTGGCATCGGGAAAAAGTATGAAAGAGACGGAAAACAATATTTTCACAGAAGACGGCGTCATTTTTTATCGAAATCGATAGAAGTTTGTGCCTCTTGTGTGGAAATGTTGGAGAGGAATGTATTAAGGTAATTGTTAATCAGAACTAATGCCCATCAAACTGCCTCTTGAAGAATGAAGCATTTTTTATTCCAGAAAATTTACCTCACTGGTATTGCTGCAGTGATAGTGTTAAAGCTGAAGTGACTGTTACAGTTGCAATGACTGTGTTACAGCTGCAGTGATAGTGTTAAAGCTGAAGTGACTGTTACAGTTGCAATGACTGTGTTACAGCTGCAATGATAGTGTTACAGCTGCAGTGACTGCGTTACAGCTGCAGTGACTGTGTTACAGCTGCAATGATAGTGTTACAGCTGCAGTGACTGCGTTACAGCTGCAGTGACTGTGTTACAGCTGCAGAGACTCTGTTACAGGTGCAGTGACTGTGTTACAGCTGCAGTGACAGTGTTAAAGCTGCAGTGACTGTTACAGCTGCAGTGACTGTGCTACAGCGGCAGTGATAGTGTTACAGCTGCAGTGACTGTGTTACAGCTGCAGTGACAGTGTTACAGCTGCAGTGACTGTGTTACAGCTGTAGTGACTGTTACTGCTGCAGTGATTGTGTTACCTCTGCAGTGACTGTGCTACAGCTGCAGTGACTGTGTTACAGCTGTAATGACTGTGTTACAGCTGCAGTGATTGTGTTACAGCTGCAGTGATTGTGTTACAGCTGACGTTACTGTGTTACAAACGCAGTGATTATGTTACAGCTGCAGTGATAGTGTTACAGCTGCAGTGACAGTGTTACAGCTGCAGTGACTGTATTACAACTCTAGTGATTGTGTTATAGCTGCAGTGACTGTGTTACAGCTGCAGTGATAGTGTTACAGCTGCAGTGACAGTGTTACACCTGCAGTGATAGTGTTACAGCTGCAGTGATAGTGTTACAGCTGCGGTGATTGTGTTACAGCTGCAGTGACTGTGTTAAAGCTGCAGTGATAGTGTTACAGCTGCAGTGATAGTGTTACAGCTGCAGCGATAGTGTTACAGCTGCAGTGATAGTGTTAAAGCTGCACTGATAGTGTTACAGCTGCAGTGACTGTGTTAGAGTTGCAGTGATTGTGTTACAGCTGCAGTGACTATGTTACAGTCGCAGTAATTGTGTTACAGCTGCAGTGATAGCGTTACAGCTGCAGTGACCGCGTTACAGCTGCAGTGATTGTGTTGCAGCTGCAGTGACTGTGTTACAGCCGCAGTGATTGTGTTACAGCTGCAGTGATAGTGTTACAGCTGCAGTGATAGTGTTACAGCGGCAGTGACAGTATTACAGCTGCAGTTACTGTGTTACAGCTGCAGTAACTGTGTGACAGCCGCAGTGATTGTGTTACAGCCGCAGTAATTGTGTTACAGCTGCAGTGATAGTGTTACAGCTGCAGTGATAGTGTTACAGGTGCAGTGACTGCGCTACAGCTGCTGTGATTGTGTCGCAGCTGCAGTGACTGTGTTACAGCCGCAGTGATTGTGTTACAGCTGCAGTGATAGTGTTACAGCTGCAGTGAAGGTGTTACAGCGGCAGTGACAGTATTACAGCTGCAGGTACTGTGTTACAGCTGCAGTAACTGTGTGACAGCCGCAGTGATTGTGTTACAGCCGCAGTAATTGTGTTACAGCTGCAGTGATATTGTTACAGCAGCAGTGAGAGTGTTACAGCTGCAGTGACTGTGTTACAGCTGCAGTGACTGTGTTACAGCTGCAGTGTCTGTGTTACAGCCGCAGTGAATGTGTTGCAGCTGCAGTAAGAGTGTTACATCTGCAGTGATAGTGTTACAGCTGCAGTGACTGTGTTGCAGCTGCAGTGATAGCGTTACAGCTGCAGTGACTGTGTTACAGCTGCAGTGACTGTGTTGCAGCTGCAGTGATAGCGTTACAGCTGCAGTGATAGTGTTACAGCTGCAGTGATACTGTTACAGCTGCAGTGACAGTGTTACAGCTGCAGTGACTGTGTTACAACTCCAGTGATTGTGTTATAGCTGCAGTGACTGTGTTACAGCTGCAGTGATAGTGTTACAGCTGCAGTGATAGTGTTACAGCTGCAGTGATTGTGTTACAGCTGCAGTGATTGTGTTACAGCTGCAGTGACTGTGTTAAAGCTGCAGTGATAGTGTTACAGCTGCAGTGATAGTGTTACAGCTGTAGTGACTGTGTTACAACTGCAGTGACTGTGTTACAGCTGCAGTGATTCTGTTACAGCTGCAGTGATAGTGTTACAGCTGCAGTGATAGTGTTAAAGCTGCACTGATAGTGTTACAGCTGCAGTGACTGTGTTACAGTTGCAGTGATTGTGTTACAGCTGCAGTGACTATGTTACAGCCACAGTAATTGTGTTACAGCTGCAGTGATAGCGTTACAGCTGCAGTGATGGTGTTACAGCTGCAGTGATAGTGTTACAGCTGCAGTGACTGCGTTACAGCTGCAGTGATTGTGTTTCAGCTGCAGTGACTGTGTTACAGCCGCAGTGATTGTGTTACAGCTGCAGTGATAGTGTTACAGCTGCAGTGATAGTGTTACAGCGGCAGTGACAGTGTTACAGCTGCAGTTACTCTGTTACAGCCGCAGTAACTGTGTGACAGCGCAGTGATTGTGTTACAGCCGCAGTAATTGTGTTACAGCTGCAGTGATATTGTTACAGCAGCAGTGATAGTGTTACAGCTGCAGTGACTGTGTTACAGCTGCAGTGACTGTGTTACAGCTGCAGTGTCTGTGTTACAGCTGCAGTGATTGTGTTGCAGCTGCAGTGAGAGTGTTACAGCTGCAGTGATAGTGTTACAGCTGCAGTGACTGTGTTGCAGCTGCAGTGATAGCGTTACAGCTGCAATGACTGTGTTGCAGCTGCAGTGACTGTGGTGCAGCTGCAGTGATAGCGTTACAGCTGCAGTGACTGTGTTACAGCTGCAGAGACTGTGTTAGAGCTGCAGCGACAGTGCTAAAGCTGCAGTGACTGTTAAAACTGCAGTGACTGTGTTACAGGGGCAGTGATAGTGTTACAGCTGCAGTGACAGTGTTACGGCTTCAGTGACTGTGTTACAGCTGTAGTGACTGTTACAACTGCAGTGATTGTGTTGTCTATGCAGTGACTGTGTTACAGCTATATTGACTGTGTTACAGCTGAAATGACTGTGTTACAGCTGTAATGACTGTGTTACAGCTGTAATGACTGTGTTACAGCTGCAGTGATTGTGTTACAGCTGCAGTGGCTGTGTTACAGCTGTAATGACTGTGTTACAGCTGCAGTTACTGTGTTACAGCTGCAGTGATAGTGTTACAGCTACAATGACTGTGTTGCAGCTGCAGTGATTATGTTACAGCTGCAGTGACTGCGTTACAGCTGCAGTGACTGCGTTACAGCTGCAGTGACCGTGTTACAGGTACAGTGACTGTGTTACAGCTGCAGTGATTGTGTTACAGCTGCAGTGACTGCATTACAGCTGCAGTGACTGCGTTACAGCTGCAGTGACTGTGTTACAGCCGCAGTGATTGTATTACAGCTGCAGTGATAGTGTTACAGCTGCAGTGATAGTGTTACAGCTGCAGTGATAATGTTACAGCTGCAGTGACTGTGTTACAGCTGCAGTGATTGTGTTACAGCTGCAGTTACTGTGTTACACCTGCAGTGATAGTGTTACAGTTGCAGTGATAATGTTACAGCTGCAGTGACTGTGTTACAGCTTCAGTGATTGTGTTACAGTTGCAGTGACTGTGTTACACCTGTAGTGATAGTATTACAGCTGCAGCGATAGTGTTACAGCTGCAGTGGCTCTGTTACAGCTGCAGTGACTGTGTTACAGCTGCAGTGATTGTGTTACAGCTGCAGTGATAGTGTTACAGCTGCAGTGATAGTGTTACAGCTGCTGTGATAGTGTTACAGCTGCAGTGGCTGTGTTACAGCTGCAGTGATTGTGTTACAGCAGCAGTGACTGTGTTACAGCTACAGTGATTGTGTTACAGCTGCAGTGATAGTGTTACAGCAGCAGTGATAGTGTTACAGCTGCAGTGATAGTGTTACAACTGCAGTGACTGTGTTACAGCTGCAGGGATTATGTTACAGCTGCAGTGACAGTTACAGCCGCAGTGATAGTGGTACAGCTGCAGTGATAGTGTTACAGCCGCAGTGATAGTGTTACAGCTGCAGTGACTGTGTTACAGCTGCAGTGACTGTGTTACAGCCGCAGTGATTGTGTTACAGCCGCAGTGATTGTGTTACAGCTGCAGTGATATTGTTACAACTGCAGTGATAGTGGTACAGCTGCAGTGACTCCGTTACAGCTGCAGTGATTGTGTTACAGCTGCGGTGACTGTGTTACAACTGCATTGACTGTGTTACAGATGCAGAGACTGTGTTACAGCTGCAGTGATCGTGTTACAGCTGAAGTGATCGTGTTACAGCTGCAGTGACTGTTACAGCTGCAGTGTCTGTGTTACAGCTGCAGTGATTGTGTTGCAGCTGAAGTGATAGTGTTACAGCTGCAGTGATAGTGTTACAGCTGCAGTGATTGTGTTGCAGCTGAAGTGATAGTGTTACAGCTGCAGTGTCTGTGTTACAGCTGCAGTGATTGTGTTACAGCTGCAGTGATAGTGTTACAGCTGCAGTGGCTGTGTTAGAGCTGCAGTGACTGCGTTACATCTGCAGTGACTGTTTTACAGCTGCAGTGGCTGTGTTACAGCTGCAGTGACTGCGTTACATCTGCAGTGACTGTTTTACAGCTGCAGTGACTGTGTTACAGCTGCAGTGACAGTGTTACAGCTGCAGTGACTGGTACAGCTGTAGTGACTGTGTTACAGCTGAAGTGACAGTGTTACCGCTGCAGTAACAGTGTTACAGCTGCAGTGACTGCTTCATCTGCAGTGATTGTGTTGCATCTGCAGTTACTGTGTTACAGCTGCAGTGACAGTGTTACTGCTGCAGTGATAGTGTTACAGCTGCAGTGACTGTTACAGCTGCAGTGACTGTGTTACAGCTGCAGTGACTGTTACAGCTGTAATGACTGTATTACAGCTGTAATGGCTGTGTAACAGCTGTAATGACTGTGTTACATCTGCAGTGATTGTGTTACAGCTGCAGTGACTGTGTTACAGCTCCAGTTACTGTGTTACAGCTGCAGTGATAGTGTTACAGCTACAGTGACTGTGTTACAGCTGCAGTGATTGTGTTACAGTTGCAGTGACTTCGTTACAGCTGCAGTGACTGCGTTACAGCTGCAGTGACTGTGTTACAGCTGCAGTGACTGTGTTACAGCTGCGGTGGTTGTGTTACACCTGCAGTAACTGCGTTACAGCTGCAGTGACTGTGTTACAGCTGCAGTGACTGTGTTACAGCCGCAGTGATTGTCTCAGTAGTAGTACCAATTCCTAGTAACCAGTTACCAGTAACCAGTGTAACAGTAGATGACTCACTACCAACCGTCTCTGCGTGAATCACTGACTGTATTCATATTGCTGCTGACCATAGCAGGATTTCAAACACCCCCCTCGCCCATAAGCACTCATGGGTCAGTCTAGTCAGGGAGCCAGAGAGAGGCAGGTCGGCTGTTGGCGCTTCCCACACTTTCCGTTATATTATACGTACTACCAGCCTACGTGAGTATTTTTACCCTATCCACGTTTTCGAAACCCACATAACAAATGGTGACAGCGATGTGGGAGCGTGGATTAAGGGTATTTCAAGACGTTAGAAGACTGTTTGTGGGGAGCCGGCAGGTCAAAGGTGAACCGTAGCTAGCCGCTTACCCTCACTCACCACCACCCTGTGTACTCCAGCCTGCAAGCCTGTTGCAGCCGTTTTTCAAGCTTCCTGGCTTAGTTCGTGTGCTAATTGCTTCAATCTCCGAGGGGTTGACCCGGATTTTGCAATTAAGCCAGTCAGTAAGCCGGACTGTGGAAGTGAACGCTAGTCAGCCTGCCTCAGCCTACCATCCAGCCTGTCTCCTGTCATCCACCTGCTCCTTCATGCTGTGTGCATCGTTACACGTCTTCCAGTCAGCCATTCTCTTGGGTTAACCCCAGTCAGCCAACCCAATTTCTAACCCAGCTGAGAGAGGAAGTAAGCATGCAAGTTCCTCTAAAGTATTGTCTCATATATCGCCATTTGGATGATGCTAAGAGTGGTCTTCACCATCCCTGTGGCATAGAGTGGCTTATCAAGCCACCTTCGTGGGTAGTGAGTGGAGTGCGCGCCAGAGCGCCAGCGAGAGTCACGCTCCCTTCACCCACTCGCCACACACTCTTCACTCACCTACCTGTGGCTGTTTGCACCCTTGTACTGGGTCCTAATACTGTTTTGGCTCACATAATTGGTCAAGAGATTGTAGCTGAGCGCTAACGATAAAGCCAGTTATGTGAGTTCACTGAGAAAGTGCATTTCTTCCGACGACAGTGTGAGTGTAGGCGGCATCACCCGCAGGACAAGCTTCACCTCATCACTCATCACCAGTTACTCCGTCTACTACTCCAGACTCCTGTGATAATTTTCTGTTTAGAGACATTTTTCTTGCATTTAAAGACATTTGCGTGTGTGAGACATTAGTGAATTTCTTGTGTACTCTAAGCCTTCTGTTTTCAGTGTAGACTCAGTGTTTCCTTGACTCGTTATTTTTGCAATATTTTTTCAGTGTTATCACTCATCTCATATTTTTTTTTATCTCTGTTTTATTTTATGCTACTCTCTGTCTGTAATAAGTATTATTGTGTAGTGTACCAGTCAGTCACTCCATGTGAAGTGATTCATTTTTTTTATCTTGTATTCTTTCAGCATTGTATTCTCCAGTATTTGTCATTGTAGTTCATGCAGTGATATTCACCCCAGTATACCAAATTATCCATTTATTTCTATGTGTACCTTTTTTTCATATGCCAGCATTGTCTCATTCCCTGATTTTTTCGCAGACTTGTGTACCATTATTTTTGCCAGCAAATTTTTGTCGTATCAGTCACAGCAAGATTTTGTTGTGAGAATATACTAAAATAATGAATACGTAATTAAGTGTTGTGTGCCCTGCCACTTGTAAGTGTTACACTTCCCGTTTGTTTCTTGTTTTATTTTTATTCATATTTTTCATATTTCTATGAACAAATTCACTCTTAGTGTAATTTCAATTTCTTTTTTTAACGTAAAGTGTTTTCTTTACTCTGTTTGAGAAAATTTGGGTTTTGTCAAATTTCCAATTAAAAATTTAAAGTGTTAAATCAGTTTTTTTTAATTTTTTTTATTTTATTTTTTTCCCCAACTTTTCCCCAGTGAAAACTTTATTACTGAAGGGGATTATTTCTGCACCTTTAAATTTTTTTGCACTTGTTCGGGGCAGTGAATTTTTTTGGGTTGCACATTGTTTCCCAGTGAATTATTTTTTTTATTGATTTTTTTAATGCTTTTATTTTTCTAAAGTTCATTTTGCATCTTTTTTTTTCTTTTTATTATTTTCCCCCCTTGTTGTCTTTGTTAATTTTAATTTTTTTTAAATGCATTTTTTTTAAAAAATTTTTAAAATTTCCCAGTTATCTTTTCTTTTGATACAATTTAGAATTTT
This sequence comes from Cherax quadricarinatus, assembly GCF_026875155.1. Classification (NCBI taxonomy): domain Eukaryota; kingdom Metazoa; phylum Arthropoda; class Malacostraca; order Decapoda; family Parastacidae; genus Cherax; species Cherax quadricarinatus. Next base: position 27,684,399 of record NC_069476.1, on the reverse strand, counting down.
ATTTTAAATATTTTTTAAATTTTTTTAAAATTTTATTAGTTAATTCCTTTATTAGCAAGAGTAAAGCGGGCTCCTTTTTGTTTTTAATTTCAGTCTCCAGTAATATTTTTTACTTGAAATGTAAATGAAATTTTTTTTTATCTTGCCCATTGAATTTTTCTTCCTCTTGCAGTGTTTTCTTAACTTTTTTTTTTAAACTTCTGCAGAATTGGGTTGCATCTTTTTTTATTTTAATTTTTGCATTTTTTATCAATTTTATTTTTCATTATTTTTTTCCTTATTTGTTCTTGTGCAACTTCTTTGCCCCCTTTTGCCCCCCTACCGTCAAATGAACTTTGTGAAAAGTCGAAAACTTTAGACCTCTCAGGCTTTCTGCTCCTTTATCAGTCCTCATAGTTCCTTTAGCGCTGGCAGACCGACCCAGAAAACTGAAAATACAAAAGGGTTTTAAATCGTGATTCCCCTTTATGCTTACCTTTATTTCCCTGGCCATGGGACATGTCTTGAAGCATGGTTTTTCTGCCATTCGTTTTTCGTGTTAAAAGCTCTTGTTGAAGGTCCTCCTTCTGAGGAAAAATCTTTTCAGACTGCGAAAAGAAGCTCTTTATTGGTTTTTCCCCTGCTGCTGTTCACGTTGGGTTTTCTCCTTGAAAATTTTCGGTTCCGGTCTTTTAAAATGGTTTACAAATTTTAGGGGGGAAAAATTTTAACCCTTTTTTTTCACCTTTTTCCCGTTACCAGAAAAAAAGGCTGGGGTTTATATGGGGTTCCTTTGGGGGGAAGAAAAAGGGCCCCAAAGGGTAATTGAATCCCCCCCGGGCCTTTTCTTGGGTTTGGGAATTAAAACATAAAAATTTTTTATCTTTTCAAAGGGCCCGTTCGTTTTTCCCTTTTACCAGGAAAAACCAAACCTAAGCAATTTTTTTTGGCTGAAAAAAGCACCGGAAAAAAATAAAGAACCTTATTTCCGCTGGTTAAAATTGTTTTTATATTTATAATTTTCCTCCCAACTTTTTTGACGAGGAAACCAACCTTTTCAGCCCTTTTAAAATAGGACTTTTTTGGGCCCCAAAGGGGCTTTCCTTGGTTCAAAATTTAAATTTTTAAAACCATGGCCCGTTCCCGCCCCCCAAAAAATTGTTTTGGCCCCAGGGAAGACAAAAAGTTTTCAACCATTCCCCGTCCTCCCAAACCCTTTTTTTACAGAGTCTTTTAAACCCTCCCCTAAAAAATTAAAGTCATTATAAAACCTGGGAGGGGGCCTATCCATAAAAAATTGGGGAAATTTAAATTGGGCCTATAGTTACCCCCAAAAGGGCGTTCCCTACCTTTTTGGGTGAGTACCAGTCACTGCCCCTACTGTATTTTCAAAAGAAAACTGGACATGACACATCTGAGTGCAATGCTCTCTTTCAACCATCAGTATCTAAACTTTTCCCTAGCCGTTTCCCCAAACCCCAGAAAAACCCCTAGAAGGGAAAAATATACGTGGGTTCCCCAAAAAAAACCAGAACCGGCTCATTCTTCCAAAATTTTCAAAATAACCGAAACCCCCCCTCTTCTTCCCAATTTTGGGGGAATTCGAGCGCCCCAGTTTAAACCGTCCCCCTGGTGACAGTAGGGGGATAATGAGTACACCCTTTCCCCCTTCACAATTCCTTTTAAGCCTTAAGCGTCCGGAAAAGACAATCCTGCTGGTGATTTTTCCCCTTTACATGTCTCTGAAAAGTAGATGATTTTGGGGGGGAAGTGGGAACCCAAAAATTTACTGTGACAAACCACCCCTTTTTTTTTTGCAAATAACTTCCAAAGCAACAAAAAGGCCCCATGGTTTCAAACATCTGTTCAAATGCCCCGTTTAAATTTTTTCATGGACTCCCGGTGTTTAAGTCAATTTTTAAAGGGCTAGTTTTTTTAGGGATAAGAGTTAAACTGTCCTTTTTCGTAGAACCACTATATGTCCTCCCTTAGTGGGGGTGCTGGTTTCCCTGCGTGTCCGAGGTCGGGGCTTCCCCTCACTTTTTTTATCCAAAGGGAGAGATTCAATGCTTCCTTCCTCGTTGTCGACCAGATTATTTCCCTGGTGCCTTCTACTGGGGTTTGCTTCCCTGCGGACTTACGCATTGTGCTCGACCCTTTCGATGGCATGCCCCAAATTGATGACTTATCGTCCTTTTTTGGGTTACCACTTGGACCAATCTGCCATATGCCCCAGAATCGACATTCGTTAAGTCCTTAAGGCCAGTGCATTTTCCGAGCGTCCCCAAACAGTAGGATGATGATCCCGCACTCCGTTGTGTTTTGCAATTAGACTTGCAAGATAGTGTCCCCGTTACCCCAAAGTGCCGAGGCGCCGACCTTGATGTGAGCCTTCCCTGCAATGTCTGCTAGTTCAAGTAGTAGTTTCCCCACGGGGGACCCCTTTGCCCGGAAAACAGTTACTTGCAACTAATAATTGCCATCTCTTGTTGATGTCACATGCCGTCTGCAGAAAGAGTTTCTGTCGCAGCTAGTGCCCTCACTAGAGTGCCCTGTTGTTGTTCCTAGTGTTCCAGATGGTGATAATGTCCTAGTTGACAGTGATTCTTGCAAAGTAAAAGGTCTATTTGTTGAACCATCCTTACATGTTGTAAGAGATAGTAAGATCCATTTCTTCCTAGCTAACACTTCTGGTCACAGTGTTCGCCTTAGAGCAAATACCAATCTTGTTGACCTTGTTCACTATCCTTACCCTGTTCAGGTAGAGGATGAGTTGTCACCTGACCAGTGGGTCGGTGCTATTTCTGCCGGGGAGACCTCATCCACTGCACTGGATCAATCTGTTCCACCATTTGAGAGAAAGACTTAGCCCCCACTGACTTCCCAGATGAAGTCATGCGTTTGTTGACTCTGTTGAACAAACGTCGTAAAGCCATTGCCTTACCTGGCTTACCAGGTGAGAAGATGGGTATAACGAACTTATTGTCCCATCGTATTCCACTTGAACCTGATACTAGACCTTCTTACATACCTGCGTACAGAATGCCTCATTCACAAGTTGCTGTCGCAGAAGAATTGATCAATCAAATGCTTGATGATGGAGTTATTGCACCTAGTAATTCACCTTGGAATGCGCCTTTGATCCTAGTACCTAAGAAGGATAGTACTTGGCGTCCAGTGATTGACTTTAGGAAGTTAAACGCGAAAACTATTCCAGATCGCTTTCCACTCCCTGTACGGGGTGATCTTTTACGTAACATCGGAGATAACAAAGTCTTTTCAACCCTGGATTTTACAAAGGGTTTTGGCAATCCCTCTTCACGAGGACAGCCAAGAGCTAACTGCATTCTCCACTCCTACAGGTCATTATCACTTCCCATATGGCGTTTGGATTACGACCCTTTTCCCTATCACGTTCTCAAGGGCTCATGACTAATATCTTTAGGGGTCTAAATAGGTAATGCACTTATGGTTGTACTTAGATGACGAAAATCGTCATGTCTAAAGACGTGGATACACACTTGAAAAGACTTGTTGTAGTACTTGGTAAGCTTGAAAGAAGCCAATTTAAAGATCAACTGTCTAAATGTCAATTTTTCAATCAGAAAATTAAGTTTCTTGGTCACGTAGTCACTCCTAGAGGGGTTACGACTGACAAAAGTAAAGTAACTGCAGTACTAAATTTTCCAACTCCCCAAAACTGCTGATTGCCGTAAGATCCTTTGTGGGCTTAGCAGGTTTTTATAGATCTTTCATTGCCAATTTTTCTTCCTAGCTGCTCCTTAACTGAGTTGCTTAAGAAAGATGCTCCTTTTGTTTGGACCTTCCGTCAAGAAAGAGCATTCCAAACTCTAAAAGAAAAGCTAACATCTGCTCCAATTTTTGAAATTTCCAGATTTTTCTAAGCCCTTCTATCTGACAACTGATACTAGTTCAATTGGCATAGGCGCCGTACTAGCTCAGAAGACCGATGGCAAGTACAACGCAGTTTGCATTTGCTAGCCGAGTCCTTACAAAGGCTGAACGAAATTTTATACGTAACTGAGCAAGAAGCTTTAGCAATAGTATGGTCTTTAAAGCACTTCCGAGACATTATTTATCATTACTTTTTTCATGTCTTGACAGCCCATGCTCCACTGATACCTTTATTCCAGAACAAACAACCTACCGGAAGGTTAGCCAGATGGACCTTGACTATCCAAGAGTTCAATCCCACCTTTAAAACACTTACCTGGCAAGTCAAATGTAGTCGCAGATGTCTTATCGCGACATGTTAGTATAGTAACTGCAGACCCTCCATTTAGTGCTGAGGATGTAAAGAATGCTCAACGAACAGATCCCATGTGGTCTGGTGTGATTCGATTCCTGCTCCAGGAAGATCTTATTCTGACTGTGAAGCCACCAGCCCCCACAGTGACTTTGTCATGAACCAAGAATTACTGTATCGAACACCGAGTTGGGTACTCCTACAGAAGAGTATACAGTTAGTAATTCACAGTCACTAGTGAAAAGTAGCTTTAAAAGCTAGTTCACGATGTACCAGGTGTTGCACCCCCTGGTTTTGGAATCATTCAGTAAAACAAGCCAATTGAAATACTTTTGGGCCTCGTATGGCAACTGATATTTCTGAGTATGTTAAGAAATGTAGTGTCTGCATGCAACATAAAGGTAATGCTAATGGTCCTAATCCAATCCAAGTGTAATCCAATACTAGCGAAACCCTGGGAAAGATTGCGCTTGATCTGTTAACTAATTTCCAGTGTTCCCTCCAGGGCAACAAACATCTGTGGTTGTTATGGTTAGACCATTTCACCGATATTGTGAGTTAGTTCCTATTGCAGATAAGACTGCCGAGACAGTAGCTAAAGCATTTAAAGAACGCATTATCTGCAGGGATACCACCCCTAAATCCCTAGTAACAGATAATGGAGGTGAATTCTGTAATGAGTTTTTTGAATATTTGTGTACCTTGTACAAGATCTCTAAAACCACCATTGTTCCTCATCATCCTGCCAGCAATGGGTTAGCGGAACGTACCAATAAGAAAGTACTTGATGTCTTGAGAGCCACTATCAATCCCAACAGTGAAACTTGGGATGAAGTTATACTGATGTGCAGTGTGCTATAAATTCTGCTTACAATGTTTCTATAGGTGGGCACTCCACATTATGCATTGTAACGGGTGTAGATAAACGTTTGCCTTATGAGTTGCTATATTCTAATCCGAAACCAAATTTCAACCCTGATGATTTCATAGCAACTGTACCAGCTAGCTCAAAGTGTTTTTAGAAGAATCCGTGAAAACACTTCATAAATCAACAGCAGAATTTACAAGAGTCGCAAACACTCGAGCAAAGCCATCTTAAAATCAAAGTGGTTCGAGAGTTATGCTGACTAACTTTAACAAAACGTCTGCAATGCCAAAGCTTGATCAAAAGTTTGTTGGTCCTTATCGAGTAGTTGAACATCCACTGGTATAAGTATAAGGTTAGAGAAATTAGTACTGGTCAGTATAAAGAATCGCATTTAGATCATATGAAGTTTTGTATGTGATGATAATGATGTTCCAACCCAGACTAATGTGACAGACTCTGACAATCCTCCTGACCCCGTACTCTCTTCCTCTGATACTCAGTCAGAACGATCAACCTGAATGTCGTTTTTTCCCTACGTACACGACAGGTATTGAGAAATCCTAAGTATCATTTTTTAACTACCAATTCAGATTTGCCTCAAATACAGCATGAGTTAAACCAGTGCAACAGAGTCTGATCCTCCCAGAGATGACACCCATTCTGCATATTCAATCTCACCCTAGCAGAGTTGGGGTAAATGTAAATAACCTGTATAGATGAATAATTACAGTATCAACTTAGCAGTATTCAAGAATTTTTTTTGTGTGTGTTCACGTTCTCTCCGAATTCTGAGAGGTAACAGCCTAGATTTGAGTGCACCGAATCTGCTTTCTGTTAAACACTTCTTTCTTTGTATATATTCCTTCCTCAGAATCCGTAGATCACATGAATACAGATCGATCGATCAAATTTTTTTTTATCACTTCTACTGTGTAATCTCAACGTTGAGTTTCATTCGATGAATTGTGCTATATTATACCTTGTATTGCATTACAGTTTCATTACAGTTTCAGTTATGTAGGCTTCCATTCAAATATTCTACTTATGTATGTTATAATGTTCAATTGTTTTGTACTTTGACATTGTATAGAATCAGCCCAAGCCGTACACCTGCCGTCTCTAGTTTGTATTAGTTGTATGTCGGGACGACATACGTTAGCGTCGCCGAGCTCTCAGTAGTAGTATCAGTTCCTAGTAACCAGTTACCCGTAACCAGTGTACCCGTAGATGACTCACTACCAACCGTCTCTGCGTGAATCACTGACTGTATTCATATTGCTGCTGACCATAGCAGGATTTCAAACACCCCCTTCGCCTATAAGCACTCATGGGTCAGTCTAGTCAGGGAGCCAGAGAGAGGCAGGTCGGCTGTTGGCGCTTCCCACACTTTCCGTTATATTATCTAAAACCCCCAACGTGATATTTTTACCCATCCACTTTTCGAAACCCCCCCCACATGACAATTTGGTTACAGCTGCGTGATTATTTACAGCTGCAGTGATAGTTTTACAGCGCAGGACTTTTACAGCCTGCAGTATGTGTTACAGCGAGTGACTGTGTTACACTCAGGGGACAGTGTTACAGCTGCAGGACTGTTACAGCTGCATGACTGTTTTTCAGCTGCATGATGTGTTACAGCTGCAGTATTTTTTGGTTCAGTGACAGTGTTACTCTCAATGACTGTGTTCAGCGTAATGACTGTGAAAACAGCTCAATACTGTTTTAAGCTGCATTATTGTGTTACACTGCAGTACGTGTTGCAGCTGCGTTTGACTGTGTTACAGTTTATGATTTTACAGCTGCAGTGATTGTGTTACCTCGCAGTAATTGGTTACAGCACGTGACTGGTTACAGCTGTAATGCTGTGTTTACTATAATGACTGTGAAACAGCTGTAATGACCGGTTCAGCTGCAGTGATTGTTTACGCTGCATGATGGTTTTAAAACAGCTGCAGGACTTGTTCAGCTGCAGTGACTTTACGCTGCAGTGACTGTGTTACAGCTGCAGTGACTGTGTTACAGCGCAGCGACGTGTTACAGCGGGCAGTGACTGGTTAAGCTCATGATAGTGGTACAGCTGCAGTGACTGTGTTACCGCTGCAGTGACAGTTTAAGCTCAATGACTGGTTCAGCTGCAGTGACTTGTTACACCCGCAGCAACATGTTACACTGCGTGACTGTGTTAAGCTGCATGATAGTGGAAAAAGCTGCGTGATTGGTTACCTCTGCAGGGACTGTGTTACAGCTGCAGTGACTTTGTTACGCTGTAATGACTTGTTACGGCCAGTTACTGTGTTACAGCTGCAGGTAAGGTTACAGCTGCAATGACGGGGTTTCATCTAGTGACTGTTTACAACTGAAATGACGGGTTTTGAGCTGCAGGATAGTGTTACAGCTGCAATGACGTGTTACAGCTGCAGGACTGTGTTACAGTGCATTGAATGTTTTAAGCTGAATGCTGTGTTACAGCTGTAAGACTGTGAAAACATAAGAACATAAGAAAGGAGGAAACTGAAAGGGGCCTGTTGACCCTGCTATGGCGTTACACCCGCAGTGTTTGTGTTACAGCTGCTGCTGTTTTTACAGCGTAAGACTCTGTTACAGCTGCAGTTACTGTTTTTTACAGCTGAAAGGGGGACTGTGTTACAGCTGCACTGACTGGTTACGTTTGCACTGACCATGTTGCAGCTGCTATGGCTGTGTTTCACTTCAGTGACTGTTTCATCTGTAATGACTGTTTTACAGTCTTTGGCTTTGCAGCTGTATTGACAATTTCAGTTTCTTGACTGTGCATTACGTTATACTGTAATTCAACTGCAAAGACTGCGTGCCAGCTTCGTCACTGTGATTCAAGTACTGTGACTGTGAGTAGCTGTTACAAAAAACGCGATATCTAATAATCATAGAGATCTCCAGTGAACACTGAAAGTCTGCCCTTCTAGCACCAGCCCGTTATGGTTTTGTAACAATAGTCAGTATCCTGGTCCCAAATTATCCTTTGAATTTAATAATATTCAATAGTGATTCAGAAACAACTTGTGGCTACTAAATAAAGAAATTAAAATTTAATAAGATTATTTTTTCAAAATTTTTAGGCGTATATTATCAAAGAAATTATAGTAATTAAATAAATAAGGAACAAGTTTGTTCACTTCTTGGTGTACATAGTATTGGGGGAAGTACATATCACTCTTTTTGGCTTAATTTCCGTCTGGTACATGTTAAATTTTAATAACATAATACAAAAAAAAAACAAGTTTTGTGTGTATTTTGTGAATGCTTAAGTAGTCGCTATGCTCACGACTCCCCCAAACTTTTTCCCGTGGGTGATTAAAAATCCTCCAAAAAAACAACTTTTTGACCAACCTGGCAATTAAACAGCTTTCTTGAACAATAAAAAGACTGATAACCAACAGCAATTTTAAAAAGCAAAAGCGACACAAAACGGAACAAGAGAAATATAACGACACTAAGTAGGGACCATCTCAGACCTCCCAAAAGTCACAAAACCCCCTACTATGAAACTAATTCGCATTAGAAACCCCCCCACGTGACGTACCGATACCATACAAATTAGGTCAGAAGACAGCTCAGACCTGAGTTCTCAGAGTGTCATGTGACACACAAATTCGTACAACGTCAAAAACACTAAGTCTAGGGTTATTCTGGAACTGATTACACAGAACCTACAACAAGAAAGCGACAGAGCGATCTTTCCAACAAGGGGCCCGAAGGAAAAAAAACGTCTTTTCGCAAGCCCCAAACCAAAAAAAAAAGGGCCGATCAAACAAGACATCTCACCCAGATGAGGTTGGAAATTCCCCCCCCCCCCCTTACTCTCTGTGGGGTGCTGCTCCCACAAACGAGAACGGCAGGGAAACAAGCAGAACTGGTAGTTAGACAATCAAGACTTGATCTATAGCACTGAATAATATATATATAATATATATAATATATATATAATATATATAAATAAAAATATTAAAATATTAATATATATATATATTATATAATATTATTATATTTTTATATATGTATATATATATATATAAGGCTAAAGAGGTAAGGTAAAGGGCTTTTTGGGATTTATGGATTTGGAAAAAGGGGTTACAGGGGGATGGGGGCAATGTGGCAGATGTTGCAAGTGTATGGTGTAGGAGGTAGGTTACTGAAAGCAGTGAAGAGTTTTTACGAGGATAGTGAGGCTCAAGTTAGAGTATGTAGGAAAGAGGGAATTTTTTCCCAGTAAAAGTAGGCCTTAGACAAGGATGTGTGATGTCACCGTGGTTGTTTAATATATTTATAGATGGGGTTGTAAGAGAAGTAAATGCGAGGGTCTTGGCAAGAGGCGTGGAGTTAAAAGATAAAGAATCACACACAAAGTGGGAGTTGTCACAGCTGCTCTTTGCTGATGACACTGTGCTCTTGGGAGATTCTGAAGAGAAGCTGCAGAGATTGGTGGATGAATTTGGTAGGGTGTGCAAAAGACGAAAATTAAAGATGAATACAGGAAAGAGTAAGGTTATGAGGATAACAAAAAGATTAGGTGATGAAATTTGAATATCAGATTGGAGGGAGAGAGTATGGAGGAGGTGAACGTATTCAGATATTTGGGAGTGGAACGTGTCAGCGGATGGGTCTATGAAAGATGAGGTGAATCATAGAATTGATGAGGGAAAAAGAGTGAGTGTGCACTTAGGAGTCTGTGGAGACAAAGAACTTTGTCCTTGGAGGCAAAGAGGGGAATGTATGAGAGTATAGTTTTTACCAACGCTCTTATATGGGTGTGAAGCGTGGGTGATGAATGTTGCAGCGAGGAGAAGGCTGGAGGCAGTGGAGATGTCATGTCTGAGGGCAATGTGTGGTGTGAATATAATGCAGAGAATTCGTAGTTTGGAAGTTAGGAGGAGGTGCGGGATTACCAAAACTGTTGTCCAGAGGGCTGAGGAAGGGTTGTTGAGGTGGTTCGGACATGTAGAGAGAATGGAGCGAAACAGAATGACTTCAAGAGTGTATCAGTCTGTAGTGGAAGGAAGGCGGGGTAGGGGTCGGCCTAGGAAGGGTTGGAGGGAGGGGGTAAAGGAGGTTTTGTGTGCGAGGGGCTTGGACTTCCAGCAGGCATGCGTGAGCGTGTTTGATAGGAAGTGAATGGAGACAAATGGTTTTTAATACTTGACGTGCTGTTGGAGTGTGAGCAAAGTAACATTTATGAAGGGATTCAGGGAAACCGGCAGGCCGGACTTGAGTCCTGGAGATGGGAAGTACAGTGCCTGCACTCTGAAGGAGGGGTGTTAATGTTGCAGTTTAAAAACTGTAGTGTAAAGCACCCTTCTGGCAAGACAGTGATGGAGTGAATGATGGTGAAAGTTTTTCTTTTTCGGGCCACCCCTGCCTTGGTGGGATCGGCCGGTGTGATAAAAAAAAAAAAAAAAATATATATATATATATATATAATATATTATATATATATATATATATATATATATATATATATATATTTATATATATATATATAATATATATATATATATTATATAATATATTATATATATAATATATATATATATATATATATATATATATTATATATATATATATATGTTGTATCCTACCTGATAATATAACTAAGTCAAATAATAATATAAAGCAATATATTTATGATTTAGCTAATATCGCAAATATAAGCAATATAAAATTAGATGAACAGGTAATATACATTATATACATTGTGACACATTCAGGGGTCGCAATAGTAGTTGCCTTGTGTTACTGCTGCTATGACTGTGTGCCAGCTCTTACGACTGTTTGGTAGCTGTTATGACTGCTGTATCGTCGCTGTGACTGTCTTGTGCTACTTTGACTCTATCGAGAATAACAGAAATGGGCACAGAAGCGAGAACCAATATACAATAAGATCACAGTAAACAGGTGATATCACAATAGGCAAAATAAGTACTGTGAAAAATTGTGAATTTCCAAGAGACTTCGTGATTTTCCTACATCATCAAGGAACTGTAAAAATAATACAAGACGAAGAGAATATGAAAGGAGAAGAGGTAGGGAACATTGGCGAACACTCGTGACTTGACATGATGCTTATTTCTCTTCCTCTAACTACCTCTTCCCATTTCCTAATTTTTCCTTGTTTTTCTTTCTTTCTTTCTTTCTTCTGCTTAAGTATGTTCTGCTCTTCCCCCCCCCCCCCCGCCATCCCCCTGTGTTTCTAGTCTTACCACTTTGTGGGCTCTTAACTCCCCTGCAGTGCTTCTCTTTCCTGTCCTTATATCCACCTCTGTTCTGCTACTACTACTACTACTATTTTAGTTTACCACTACTTCTACTGCCACTACTATTGCCTCACTTCCTATACCTTATGTCACTAAAACTACTCTCCTTACTTTACATTACCACCATTACTTCTGTTGTTACTTCCACTATCATCCTTACCAGTAACTCTTCTTCAATTTCTTCCTCTCTCTCTTTCTCCCCTTCGCATATATATACTGGTTCTCTCACCCCCTTGTGTTTCTCTGACTTGTAAATGACACAAGTTGGACACAGTCTCTCTCCTAAAAGTCGGTTACTTGTGTATTGTTCCAGTTACGGTATTGTGCATTTTTTCTTTATATCTAGTAGTAGCATGAAATTAGGTAAGAGGCGTCCACACCACCGTATGTCCTTCGATGGCAGGTACAACGTCTAGCTTGGCTGGATGCACCATTGTTAAGGATTGAGTGGTTTAGTAGTCTATAGAAAGCGTCATGCATATTCGCTCACCATCAGTTGGGCCAAAGCAGCATGGGTTCGACTCCAAGGCTAGTTCAGTGTTGTTATTGATCAATTCCACTCGTTTCGTGGGAACAATGATAAATTTAAAATATATATATATATATATATATATATATATAAAAATTATATATATATAAAATATATATATATATATAATATATATATATATATATATATTGCCTTAAATAGAACGCTGTTCTTTCCGATTAAAGCAAGCAAAAATTTGTGTATGCAATAATGTCGCAAATATCATTCTGAACTCAACGAAGGAAATATATTTCATTGTATTTGTTTATTAATACATTATTGTGAACATATCTAAAACATATTTAGTCGGATTAGGCTAAATTAAATTTCACTTGCTATAATAATAAGGTTAAGTAAGTTTCCTAAGGTATATTTGGTACAAAATTTTAAATTTTTAAGTTAGCATAAATGAAAAAATGTATCTTTAAAGGCATAAGAGAAAATTTTACAATACGGTATATACTGCTTGTGGAGGCTAATACACCAAACGGGAAGTAGAATGAAATTAGATCTAAGGCACCCATACCATCACATGCCCTCGGGCCACGGTACAACACTTAGCTCTGCTAGGTGCATGATTATTGTAGGATAGAATGGTCCCATGGGTTAGAGCGTCATGGAATTTTCGATCACCATGAGGAGGGCTGAAACAACACGGGTTCGATCCTTTCAACAAATTGGCTGTATCCCACCAAGGCAGGGTAGCCCACCAAGGCAGGGTGGCCCACCAAGGCAGGGTGGCCCACCAAGGCAGGGTAGCCCACCAAGGCAGGGTGGCCCACCAAGGCAGGGTGGCCCACCAAGGCAGGGTGGCCCACCAAGGCAGGGTGGCCCACCAAGGCAGGGTGGCCCACCAAGGCAGGGTAGCCCACCAAGGCAGGGTGGCCCACCAAGGCAGGGTGGCCCACCAAGGCAGGGTGGCCCACCAAGGCAGGGTGGCCCACCAAGGCAGGGTGGACCACCAAGGCAGGGTGGCCCACCAAGGCAGGGTGGCCCATAAAGAAACACGAAAACTTCTTTTTTTAAATATAGTAATATAGACAGAAGAAGGGGTCACTAGCCCCTTGCTCCCGGCATTTTACTCGCCTCTTACAACATGCATGGCTTACGGAGGAAGAATTTTGTTCCACTTCCCCATGGAGATAAGAGGAAATAAACAAGAACAAGAACTAGAAAGAAAATAGAAAACCCTGAGGGGTGTGTGTATATATATGTTTGTAAATGTATGTGTAGTGTGACCTAAATGAAAGTAGAAGTAGCAAGACGTACCTGAAATCATGCATGTTTAAAGCCAGAGAAATGGCACCAGGAATGCAACAATCATTTAAAACAAGTACAGGTTTCTGTTTAACACTAATGTGGCAGGACGGTAGTACTTCCCTTGGCTGAAGCTGTTTACCAACCTACTACCTAGAATATATATATATTATATATATATATATATATTATATTATATATATATATATATATATTATATATATATATATATATAATATTATATTATATATATATATATTTATATATCTAATATATATATATATATATATTATATATATATATATATATTATATATAAAATTTATATATATTTAGCGGTCCACCTCTGGTGTAAATTGTGGGACCCACAGTCTCGGAGAAGTGGATAAAAAGGCTTCAAGGAAGAATATTTGGATTTCTTCCTGAAGACGTTTGAATATTCCACTTCCCCTACCACCCCATCTTTTCATTTTTTTACCAATATGAATATTTTATTACATAATATGGTACAAAAGATTTAAGAGATACATTGTTGATATACAGGTGGCATATACGGTACATGTTGTTACGTGTGTATCACCGAATTTAAGGTGAAAATCTCATCCAGCTCGTCAGAGCTGGGGCGTGTGCCCAAAATATAACAGGCATTACCCCTTTGAACAGCCGCACTGAGTAAGTAAGTAAGTAAGTAAGTTTATTCAGGTATACACAAATACAGTTACATAGAATTATCATACATAGCAGCATATGTGTAGAGAACCTAGGATAACCCAAAAAAGTCAGACAGAGTGACTTATTTCCATTGGGGTCCTTGAGCCGCTGGAACAGAAAACTAGCTGCCCTGGGATCCCTAGTTACCCTGATGAGTCCTTTTCCCAGCTGCTTAAGGAATTTAGATGCATTCTTTCCCCATGAGCCAAGGGTCTCTGAGCCTATGGGAACAAACATATAATGATGGGCAAGTTCTCCATATTTTCCAGACTTTTGGGACTCCCTGAAGTTGGCAGCTGCCCCTCCTTCCTCCCTGGTGTATTGGAGATAGGTATCAGCCAAGGTAGATGCACATGTATAGTCCCACACCACCTGCTTCCCATCTGCCCAGGCTTGAAGGGTAATACCATCTGGACGCTTCTGGCTGCAATCAGATTTGCATAGCAGGGGTGGCTCCCTTACTGCTGGGCATCCAGCTGTTGTGAGGCTCCTCTTGATAATGTTATTAACCTCCTCATGTCTTGCAATCTTTCCCTCGGATTTACGGCACACAAGACCATGGTACCAGAATCGGTCCGCTACTTCACTGCCACAAATACACCTGTGTTCGGCGAGAATAGGGGCGGCAAGTCGAAGGGCAACACCGATGCGGATGGTCTGTGGGTCGAGGCGTGTGCCAAGGCTGGAGTTGGGAACAGCCAACAGAAAATCCCCTGCATGAGGGGCTCTCACTGCCAGGAGGCGGGCTCTATCCTTCCCTGACACACTCTGAAGCATTGTTGAGGCTATATTTTCCACTAGTGGACCATCCCAGTGCGATTGTTTGTAGTTGTTGGGGAGCAGGTCTGGTTTCAGAGCCCATTAGATTATCCCAGATCATGGCTCCGTCAAAGAACTTTTGGTCCTGGACTCCAATCTTGTCCCTAAGATGTTCAGGGAGAATCGCTGCTACAAACGCTCTGGATGCAATACATGAGGACAGAAAAGCAGGTAGTGCAATCTGTGATGACTTGCGGACACCAATGCCTCCTAGTCTGACTGGAAGTGCAGCTTGGTTCCAATGCCTGTCTTCTAGAGTAAGGTTAAGTACTTTCGTAAAAATCTGCCTCAGGATACTGTCATATTCGTGCAGTATAGGGTTATCATATGAAGGTGCACATCTTAGGAAATATGTCAACCTGGGCAGACTCAAGCAGTTTGTGAGAAGGTACAAGGTATCGTGGGTGTCCAGATTGCCTATTCGTTGTTCCATTCTCCTTAATTCTTCCAATTTTTTCCTGAAAATTGTGTAAATGGCATTGCTTCCCAGAGGTACTCCTAGCAAGACACTTTGTGGGGGCAATGACTGCTGCTCCTGGTAGTTTTTGATCTCACTGCATTTATCACTTGTTGATTGACTGAGATGATTTCACATTTGGATAGATTCAGGATGAGACCCATTTCCTGTCCCCGTGTCATTACCTGTGTAAGATCATGTAGGAGGGACTCCTTTGTATCTGCTAGTGTGCCATCATCTAGGAACCAGATGTTTAGCTCGCTGGTCAGTCTGACTGTGATTTCCCTAACTGCTATACAGAAGAGAAATGGTGCAAGAGGATCTCCTTGTTGGACACCCTCCGATGATGTGATTTCATGCTCTCCAAACAGAAGCATTGATTCCTTGCTGTACCCAGCTGCAACAAAAGGGAAGAGACCAGGCAAATGTTCTTGTACTGCTGCTAATACCACGTCTCTTTTCAGGAGATTGAATGCATTCTTGACTCCTATCCCACCTTCCATCATTCTATTTTGCTCCATTCTCTCTATATGTCCGAACCACTTCAACAACCCTTCTTCAGCCCTCTGGACAATACTTTTGGTAAATCCCACACTTCCTCCTAATTTCCAAACTACGAATTCTCTGCATTATATTCGCGCTACACACTGGCCGCAGACACGGCATCTACACTGCCTCCACAATTCTTGTTCAACATTCACCACCCATGCTTCGCACCCATATAAGAGCGTTGGTATAACAATACTCTCATACATTCCCCTCTTTGTTTCCATGGACAAACGTTTTTGTCTCCACAAACTCCTCAGTGCACCACTCACCTTTTTCCCCTTGTCATTTCTATAATTCACCTCATCTTTCATAGACACTTCAGCTGACACATCCACTCCTAAATATCTAAAAACATTTACCTCCTCCATTCTCTCTCCTTCCAATATGATATCCAGTCTTTCGTTACCGATTTTTTTATCCTCTTCACCTTACTCTTTCCTATATTTACATTTAATTTTCGTCTTTTCCATACCCTACAAAACGCATCCACCAACCTCTGCAACTTCTTTTCAAAATCTCCCCAAAACACAGTATCATCAGCAAAGAGCAACTGTGACAACTCCCTCTTTTTGTTAGATTCTTTATCTTTTAACTTATACCTGTTGCCAACTCCTGAGCATTCACTTTTATTACAACCCCATCAACAAATATACTGAACAATCATGGTGATATCACACATCCTTTTCTAAGGCCTACTTTTATTGGGAAATAATCTCCCTCTATCCTACATACTCTAACCTGAGACTCAGTATTCTCATAAAAACTTTTCACTGCTCTCAATAACCTATCTCCTATTCTTTACATTTGTGCCATCAGGCACATTGGCCCCCTATCCACCCCATCATACGCCTTTACCAAATCTATGAATGCTACAAAAACCTCTTCATCCTTATCTAAATACTGTTCACCTATATTTTTCATGTAATACTTGGTCTACACACACCCCTACACTCCCTAAAGCCTCCTTGTTCATCTGATATCCTACTCTCTGTCGTACTCTGAAATCTTTCAATAATAACTCTACCATACACTCTTCCAAGTATACTCAACAGACTTGTTCCCCTATAATTTTTGTACTCTCTTTTGTCCCCTTTGCTTTTAGTCAAAGGAACTATGCACACTCTCTGCCAATCCCTAGGTACCTTACTCTCTTCCATACATTTATTAAATAATAACACCACCCACGCCAAAACAATATCCCCTCCTGGTTTTAACATTTCTTTCTTTATCCCATCAATCTCAGCTGCCTTATTCTCATTCTACCCACTGCCTCACAAACTTCCCCCACACTCACAACTCGCTCTTCCTCACTCCTACAACATGTTGTTCCTCCTTGCTTTATACACGAAATCACTGCTTTCCTATATTCATCAATATCTGACAATTCCTTAAAATATTCCCTTTATCTTCCTGACACCTCTAACTCCCTATTCAATAACTCTCCTCTCCTGTTTTTAACTATCAAATCCATTCGCTCCCTAGGCTTCCTCAACTTACTAATCTCATTCCAAAAGTTTTCCATATTTTCAACAAAATTTGTTGATAACATCTCACCCACTCTCTCATTTGCTCTCTTTTTACATTGCTTCACCACTCTCTTAACCTCTCATTTCCTCTCCATGTACCACTTCCTCCTTGCATCACTTCTTCATTGTAAAAACCTCGCATATGTTAAGTTTTTCTCACTACTCTTTTTACATCATCATTCCACCAATCGCTCTTTCCCTCCCGCATCCACTTTCCTGCAACCACAAACTTCTCCTGAACACTCTAACACTACGTTCTTAAACCTACCCAATACATCTTCAATCTCATTGCCTATACTCTCACTAGCCCATCAGTCCTCCAACAGTTGTTTATATCTTACCCTAACCCGCCTTCTCTTTTAGCTTAATAACCTTCACCTCTCTCTTACTTCCTGCTTCCATTTCCCTTGTATCTCATCTACATTTTACTCTTATTGTAGCTGCAGCTAAAAAGTGACCTGATATATATCTGTGGCTCCTCTACAACATGTACATCCTGAAGTCTACTCAACAGTCTTTTATCTACCAATACTTAGTCCAACAAACTACTGTCATTATATATACATATGTAGTTATCTATATATATATATATATATATATATATATATATATATATAATATATATTTTATATATATATGTCGTGCCGAATAGGCAGAACTTGCGATCTTGGCTTAAATATCAACGCTCATCTTGCCATATGGGACAAGCGAAAATTTGTGTATGCAATAATTTCGCCAAAATCATCCTGAACCTAACGAAAAAAATATATTTCACTGTGTTTGTTTAGTATTAAATTATTGTAAACAAATCTAAAATGTATTTAGTTGGGTTAGGCTAAAATAAATTGTTCTTGTTATAATAAGGTTAGGTAAGTTTTCTAAGATTCTTTTGGAGCAAAATCATAATTTTTACATCAACATTAATTAAAAAAATATATCTTTAAACGTATAAGAAAAAAATTCAGAAAGGATTTAATTTTTAAAATGAGTTTTTTGCAAATTGACCTTTTTTTCATACTCGGAGAATATATATATATATATATGTCATGGAAACCCTTCCAATGAAAAAAAGAAACAATGGAAAAATAAATAAAAAAAATGTTTTTGGGAAAAAAAAAAAATGATTTTAGAATTTTATTAAATTTAAATATAATAAAAAAAAATTGGCCTTCGTTCTTGGTTGGGTGGAGTAGGTATGGCCCTGGTAGTTCCTTGAGTTTTTTATGTAGGTTTCCTGGGCAGGGGTTTAATCCGTGTTCTGGAATCCCCTCCCATTTGAGGGAGCACAATAAAATAGGAAAGGGGCCGGTATTTGAAAATAATGTTAAAAATTTTTATTAACACCGTCTTGCCCCTTTATCTGGCTCTATCTGGAAGACCCGCAGGAACAGAGCGGGTAAATAAGGAAAAAAAAACTGGTTCCCCATAGTTATGATAATATAACTTTTAAAAGAATTGAAAAGAATGTAAATGCCAAAATCTTATGGTAACCAGCAAACAAAATAAAGAAACAAAAAGTGATACTCCTGGTATATCACCCTCCTGATTAGGAGAAGGGGAGGTGAAATGCTCCCAAACCCCAAAACCCCCACCAGGGAAGGGCAATATTACCAGGGTAAAACTAACAAATCGGACCCCAGGAACTAGTTTCGCCCAAGCCCCCCAAGAGAAGGGGGGGGGGGGGGTGCACGCGCGAACAATGGTTCCTGGTTGCCCGAAAAACCCTTTAAAACCCCACTTACACCTACTTTTCCCTCACAATCCCCCCTTTCCCAAAAACTTATGGACGGAGTCAATAAGTAACGAACAGGGGGAAAAAAGCACTAAATACAACCTTGGCTCACCCAAATCTGAAAAGTGGTTTTCAGAGCCAGAAATATAAAAGACTTTAAACTTATAGGGCTGAATAGCCAGAGCCCATCTCAAGAGTCTGTATTTGACCCTTTAAAGTTTTCCAAGTACATCAGTGGCTTGTGATCTGTTTCAAGCACAAAGGGTTTACCGTATAGGTAGTATTTAAATCTACTTATACCCCATACAAAACCCATAACATTCTTTCTCCACAGTGGAATATCTTTCTTCCTGGGCAGAAGCTTTTTCTGGCGAAAGATACTGGGAAATGGTCTCCTCATAATATTGAAGTAGTACAGCCCGAGCCCAAGAAGGGGAGGCATCTGTTCGGAGACAAAATATTTTATTAATATCTGGTAATTTTAGGACAGGGGGGTTTGAAAATTACTCTTAATTTTTTTCGAAGTTTTGGGTTGGCTTCTCAGAAAAACTAAGAGGTTCCTTGCCCACCCTTTTTCAAATAGTCTGTAAGAACTGAAGTTAGGCTACTTAGATTTGGTACGAAATTTCTATAAGTTTACAGACCCAAGGGAAAAACTTCTTAATAACTTTTTGGTAGCTGGGAAGTACTTTCTAAAACAGCTTTGGTCTTATTAGGAAGTGGTTGAAAAGTTGTTATCAGAGATAATGAACCCAAGGTATTGTCCCTTTGATAGCCAAGAAAGCATTTTTGTGGTTTAACTGTAAGGCCATGAGTTCTTAGTCTTTTCAAAACAAGTGCTAGTGTTTTTAGATGGTCTTCCCAGACATTTGTCATGATATAAATTTTATCAAAATACACTGATAAAATTCTTTAGATCAGAAAGAACTATTCTCATAAGCCTAATATACGTGGCACCCTGCGGTAACCAAGCCGAAAGGGGATTGTGCGTATTGCATTAGGGCCTCTATGAGTAGGGAAAGCAGTGTATGGTTTTGAGTCTGGGTGTAATGGCACTTGATGGTATGCTTGGGAGATGTCTAATTCCGAGAAGAATTTGCAGTCATGGAATTTATACAAGTCATGATCAATTACTGGCATGGGTTCTGCATCCCCCTTTAGTTATAGTATTCAAATAACGAAAATCTTGGGCAAGTCGGTAAGAATTATCGGGGTTTCTTAACCTAACAAAATGGTGAACAGAAAGCTGATTTCGAAGGTTCTATGATGTTTAAGTTAATAGTTTGTCAACCTCATTATCAAAAGTTTTCCGTAAGTGAACGGGAACAGGGTAGATTTTTTCCCCCTTACTGGTTTTATGATCGACAATTCAATCTTGTGTACAATAGTGGTGGTAATTCCCGGTACCTCTGTAATACGTCAGAAAAAGATTTACTAAGGCACTTACTTGAGACTTTTGTTTTTGACAAGTCGTTGTTAATGTTGACATTTGATTCATTGGTGAGGGATCATGCGTTAAGATATCCAGTAGTTCCTTCGATTCTGTAAAGACTCGTCATCTATAATACAAAATCTACATTCGTACGAATCACCTCTTGTATCCAAGCTGAAAGAAGAAGTATCTTCGTCAAAGGCATTTACGCAAAGATTAACTTCTCTTTTATGGTACCGTTTCAAAATATTGACGTGATACATTCTCTCTCTACCCTTGACATCCAAGATATAATCTACCTTATTGCAGCCCTTCACTACTTTTACGGCCCGCGCCAGGAAAATTAGAAAATTTGTTGGATTTGTCAGGTAGGAGAATTTAAATCATCACCCAACATTAAACGAAAGTTGGAATTTTTAGGGCCCAAAATAGGTCTTGTATTTTCCATAGAATCTTTTGGTTTTTTCCGGGCCCAAATCGGCGGTTTTTTCCCAAACCCTTTTCCCCTTAGATCTAAAAGAAATGATAGCTGTTTTAAACCTCGGTTTTGGGATATCTTTGGACCAAATTTCTTTAAAAATTTGTTAGTGGACCACGAGTTTGGTCCCCCAAATAAAGCAATTAAAAAGGGGAAAAAAACCCAGGGAATCACTTGGAATCTCGCGCTTTGCAAAAAGAGCCAGGGTTTAAAAATCTATGCCAGTCCGTTGGTTTAAGAATAATGGGTTTTTTTAGTATTAAATTTAGGATGGCATTTTGCCCGCTCCACTCTTCCGTTACACTCGGAGGGTTTAAGGTTTTTGTAAAAAAAGAGGTTTAACCCCCACAATTGATAAAGTTTTCCCTTTAAATTCTGAAGTGAATTGACCCCCTTTATCGACAAAATTCACGAGGTATCCTACCGTGAAAAAAAGAAAAATAAGGTTTCTGCAAACTTTAGGGACGTAAGGTTTTTAAAGGGTTTCCCGCCTTTTGGGAAGGGGGAGCGTATTTCAATCTTTGTTAAAATTTTATTTATGACCCCCCTGATGAGGGGAAGGTGTGATAGGCCCAAAACATATCTACGGGAAAACCCTTGCAAAAGGGCTGAGAAATTGGCATTTTTTCATGGGAAACTTCCTAGTTTACCTTTGCGTGGAAAATTTGGACATACGTGACATGATCTGAAAGTATTATAGATTTTCAGGGGGGAATGCTGGGCCCAGAAATATGGGTCCTTGATTTTATTATGGGTCTTCCTATGTAAAAAAGGGCCCAATAGACGGGAAAAGCATGAGTTTTTTAAAATATTTCACGGAAATTCCTGGGGGAAGGGACAAACCGGTTCGACCAAAAACGTAAATTGGTCTTGTCCCAGCCCACTTTTAGTCTTGTACAAAAGATCTGTTTGAACCCCAAATTTGTAAAAAAAAATTTTTTTTCTTGGGTCCCCTTGCCATTTAAAGCTAACTTCCGAGATTTTTAAAGGGAAGGAAAAGGGCTTTTGAAGACCCCTAAATCTATATGGGACGCTCGTTTGGTTTTCCCTTTTGGGAAAAGGGAATAATGGGTGGATGGGTTTTCCCTTTAGACTGGCTTGGTAACGACTTTTAAATCGAGTCTGTTTTTTGTATAGATTGTGCCCCCACGTGTTTCCCACTGGCGTTTTTCGTTGTCCGGGTTAAGGACTGATTACAAAAGGGGTGTTCCCGGGGTTTTTTGAAACCATCAGCTCTCTGATTTAGGCCCCCCAAAAAATCTTTTGGAACATCGTAAAGGGAAAAGGGGAATTAGGTTCCCCCCCTTCCCTTTGGGGAAACCCCAAAATTCCAGACGGCCCTCCTCAGGGGGGAAAGTACCCCCCTTGTATGTTCCCAACAAAACAACAGAATTTTTTAAATTTTCCGGGGAAACTGGGGCATTACCCACCTTTGGAACCTTTGCACTTAAAAAAAACATCTGACATTTGGGAAAAAGAATCGTTCTTCCTTAAAGCATTTAAAATTTTTAGTGGATTAATAACGTGAAGAATTTTTAGGTTGGGAAAAGCTTACTCGAGTAAAAACCCAGGAACACCCTGTGTCTCAAGAAGGGTTTGTTTCATTCAACCATTAAATTTTCCCTTTCACTAAAAGGTGGGGTTTATGTTTGTTCAGTAAAACATTTCCCGGACTTTTCCCCTTTTTTTTTTAGGACAGTCGGGCCGTCTATAAACCCCACTCATTACAGTTGAAACATTTTACTGTAAAGGCGGGGGAATTCTTAGGTAGGAGGGTTTGGCCCCCTAGTTTGCTTGGGCACAAAAGGCTTATATCTGCTAGCTCTTTGGGGGTAGTTTTTTAAATGAGCCCCGCATTATTTCAGCAGTTTGTCCCTTTTCTGAAAGCCGTATGTTTGTTTCGTTCTTTAAAAAATATTGTGTCAGGTTTACAAAAGGGACAGGAATTGTCTCTTCCCAATCGGGGTTCTTAAAGATTCGAAATCGTGGTCAACCTAAAGCACTATCAACCACGAATCAAAAAATTGAAAGTTTTGGGTTAAAAATTTGCAGTAATTTTGATGGGGAGTTATTTTTTTTGTGTCTAACTCGACCGGTAAATGATGAGTAGTTTTTTTGAAACCCTTTTGTTTTTAGCTTTCTTCAGCAGGCTTAACTAGAAATAACATAGGGGGTTTAGAGTGGAATAGCCTTTTAAAGGGAAACCCTGCAGTAGTAAGCCCCCTAGTACCCCAAGAATCTACGGGCCCAGCAAGAGAGTAGCAGTACTCTCGAATTTAGAAATTATATGCCCCCTTGTATTTGTTCCGAGAAAGGTGGTATTTGTGGCATCAAATATTAGGTTTTGGGAAGGGTTTTCAAAAAACCCCTTCATCTATTTTTGCTTAGTATTTTTAAATTTTTGGGTTCAAATTTCCCAAAACCTTTGATTTTTCAAACCCAAATTTTCCTTCATTTTGAAGGCCCCTTTTGCCTGAACTTATTTCTTTTAGTACCCTTTTCCCTGTTCGTTTTTTATTTTCCCCGAGCTGGGTCTTTCCTGTTCCTCTTTCTTTTCTTGAGGAAAAGTTTTTTCTTCCCGAGCTAGTCTCCCCTTTTCCTTTTTCTCTTCTCGAGCTAGTTTTTTCTGTTTTTTTTTCTCCTCTCGAGAGTCTTTCCTGTTCTTTTTTCTCTTCAATAGCCATTTTGAGTAATTAACTATAAAGGGCTTTGTCCAGTAAACCCCATTTTCCCCTTTCCAGCTTCAACCAGAAATCAAAAGAACCCCTCTTGAAAAAAGAAATTTAAGCACCCAACTTCAATGACAATTAAAATTAACAGTAAGTCTGTTAAAAAAGAGGGCCCACAGTCCGACATTTTAAAAAATTTCCCCAAAGTAAAAAATAAAATAAATATTTCCCTGGGAATACATTGTGGGTCAAACCCTTCACAAAAGAAAAATACACAGGGTTCACACAGGGGGGGGGGGGTTATTATCAAAGTTCCCCGGCCCAAAACAAAAGGTTTAAAATTCAAAACCCGGGAAACCCTAGAATAAAAAAGGGTAAGTCAACCGACCCAGAAATGATTTTAAACCCCTAAAACTAACTCCCCCTTTTCTTTCTTAAATGTTAAAACCACAACCAGTTGAACCTTCAGGACGATGTTGCTTCGAAGTCGGATCCTGGCAAGGTCGCCATTGTCATGGAACGCCTTCCAACTGAAAAAAAGAAAATAATGGAAAAATAAAAAAGAAATGATTTGGAAAAACAAAAAAAAATGATTTTAAAATTTTTACTTAAAAATTTTAAATATAATAAAAAAAAAGGGCCCTTCAGTTCTTGTATTTGGGGTGGGAGTGGGTATGGCCTGGATAGTTCCTCTGATGTTTTTTTATGTAGGTTTCCTGGGCAGTGGAAAATCCGATGTTCGGGAATCTCCTCCACTTGGAGGGAGCACAAGTAGAATAGGAAAGGGCCCGGTATTTGTAAATAATGTTAATAAGATTATTAACACATCTTGCCCCTTTTATCTGGCGTCTACCTGGAAACCACCGGGAACAGAGCTGGTAAAAAAGAGAAAAAAAATGGTTACCATAGTTATGAAAATATAACATTTAAAAAAAAAGGAATGAAAAATGCCAAAATCATTTGGTAACCAGAAAACAAAAAAAGAAACAAAGTGATACTCCTGGATTCACCCTCCCGATTAGGAAAAAGGGTGGAGGTAAGTGACTCTCCAAACCCCAACCCACACCAGGTAAGGTAAATTTTTTTCCAGGAGTAAAACTAACAAATCGGACACCAGGAACTAGATTCGCCCCACCCCGCCAAGAGAAGGGGGGGGGGTGCACGCAGTACTAAGGGTTCCCTGGTTCCCCGAAAACCCTTAACCCCACTTACCCCACTTTTCCCTCACATATATATATAATGTAAATATTTTTAATATAAATATTTTTATTTTAAAAATTTATATATATATAATTTTTAATATTTATATTATATATATTTATTTTAATTTATATATATTTCATAAAAAGGTAATTTCTTTTAATGAAGGAATTACGTTTTGATTTTGGTGAATTTACTTGGGGTAGAAACCAGAGTGTTAAGGGGGGTTTTTACAGTTTTAATGGTCATAAACTGCTTTGATGGGGATATTGTATCAGTTGCACGAAACAGCCGAGTTGTAGGATCTTTTCGAACCTTTTTTGCTTATTCTGTCTTTGTATTGTTTTTGCGTGTGTGGTACCCCTTTGTGAAAAACGAAAATTTCAATGAAATATTGTTTTACCTTTAGGTCTCCACCTCTTATTTTTATTTCTTGGTTGAAAAGTTTTCCCCACACTTTCCCCTCTTATCCGGTGCATACACACTATTTGGCATCTTTTATTTTAATCCCCACAATCCTTGAATTTTACATTTTTTATTCCCTTTCTTCCTCCTAAATGGCCCTTAGCATTATTGTTACCCTTCCATGCTCAACTCTCTCGCTACTCCCGACTTAATCCCTTTTTTTTCTCCCATGCACTCGCCTACCCCTTCACTTTGTTTCGCTTAAGGCCGGGGCATCCAACTTATTTTCGTTCAAAAATCAGCAATCATCTGTTGCACGCACTACATCCCCGCACATTCACGATCCCGTTTTATGAAGTTTTTCTTCTTCACTTTTTTTTATTTTTTCTACAGAAGAAAGGGTTATAGCCATTTCTCCCCGCATTTTTGCCGCCCCATACCCCAGCCTGGCTTAGGGAGGAAAGATTTTTTTTCAGTCTAAGGGAATCATAAAAAAAAAAAAGAACAAAATATTAAAAAAAAAGAAGGAAAACCCAGAAGTGAGTATGATATTTCATGTGCATGCCTGGTGTATGACCAATGTAAGTAAATAGCAAGATATACCCGTTATCCAGGTGTTTATGAGACGATGAAAGAACACCAGACCTCTACCCAAAAGTAAAAAATTTCAGGTTCCCGTTTCAAAATCACTTTGGGGGACGGTGTACCTCCCTGGTTGGTTGCGATAAAATAAATAAATTTTAATTTAAATAAATATATATATATTATATTATATATATATATAAATTTAATTATATATATATTATATATTATATATATATATATAAAATATATATATATATATATATATATATTTATATTTTGGGAGGAGGGAGGGTTTCTGAAAGCAGTGAAGAGTTTTTACGAGGATATGGGCTCAAATTAGAGTAGTAGGAAAGAGGGAAATTTTTTCCCAGTAAAAGTAGGCCTTAGACAAGGATGTGTGATGTCACCGTGGTTGTTTAATATATTTATAGATGGGGTTGTAAGAGAAGTAAATGCGAGGGTCTTGGCAAGAGGCGTGGAGTTAAAAGATAAAGAATCATATATAAAGTGGGAGTTGTCACAGCTGCTCTTTGCTGATGACACTGTGCTCTTGGGAGATTCTGAAGAGAAGTTGCAGAGATTGGTGGATGAATTTGGTAGGGTGTGTAAAAGAAGAAAATTAAAGGTGAATACAGGAAAGAGTAAGGTTATGAGGATAACAAAAAGATTAGGTGATGAAAGATTGAATATCAGATTGGAGGGAGAGAGTATGGAGGAGGTGAACGTATTCAGATATTTGGGAGTGGACGTGTCAGCGGATGGGTCTATGAAAGATGAGGTGAATCATAGAATTGATGAGGGAAAAAGAGTGAGTGGTGCACTTAGGAGTCTGTGGAGACAAAGAACTTTGTCCTTGGAGGCAAAGAGGGGATGTATAAGAGTATAGTTTTACCAACGCTCTTATATGGGTGTGAAGCGTGGGTGTGAATGTTGCAGCGAGGAGAAGGCTGGAGGCAGTGGAGATGTCATGTCTGAGGGCAATGTGTGGTGTGAATATAATGCAGAGAATTCGTAGTTTTTGGGAAATTAGGAGGAGGTGCGGGATTACCAAAACTGTTGTCCAGAGGGCTGAGGAAGGGTTGTTGAGGTGGTTCGGGCATGTAGAGAGAATGGAGCGAAACAGAATGACTTCAAGAGTGTATCAGTCTGTAGTGGAAGGAAGGGGGGTAGGGGTCGGCCTAGGAAGGGTTGGAGGGAGGGGGTAAAGGAGGTTTTGTGTGCGAGGGGCTTGGACTTCCAGCAGGCATGCGTGAGCGTGTTTGATAGGAGTGAATGGAGACAAATGGTTTTTAATACTTGACGTGCTGTTGGAGTGTGAGCAAGGTAACATTTATGAAGAGATTCAGGGAAACCGGCAGGCCGGACTTGGGTCCTGGAGATGGGAAGTACAGTGCCTGCACTCTGAAGGAGGGGTGTTAATGTTGCAGTTTAAAAACTGTAGTGTAAAGCACCCTTCTGGCAAGACAGTGAGGAGTGAATGATGGTGAAATTTTTTTCTTTTTCGGGCCACCCTGCTTTGGTGGGAATGGGCCCGGTGTGATAATAAATAAATAAATATATATATATATATATATATATATATATATATATTTTATATATATATATATATATATATTATATATATATATATATATATATATATATAGGATGGGGTCCACCTCGGGTGTAAATTGTGGGACCCATAGCCTGGGAGAAGTGGAAAAAAAAAGGCTTAAAGGAAGAATATTTGGATTTCTTCCTGAAGCCTTTTGAATATTCCACTTCCCCTACCACCCCATCTTTTAAACTATTTTTTTTTACCAATAGGAAATTTTATTACATAATATGGCACAGAAGATTTAAGAGATACATTTTTTGATATAAAGGTGGCATTATACGGTACATGTTGTTACGTATGTATCACCGATTATAAGGCGAAATCTCATCCAGCTCCAAGAGCTGGGGCGTGTGCCCAAAATGCAGCATTGCATTACCCCCTTTTAAAAAGCCGCACTGAGCCGCTGCAACAAAAAACTAGTGCCTGGGACCCCTGTTACCCTGAGATTTTTTTCCCAGCCCCTTTAAGGGAAAATTGATGCACTTTTTTCCCATGACCAAAGGGGGTCTTACCCATGGGAACAAACATATAATATGGAAATTCCCCATTTTTCTAGATTTTGGGGACTCCCTAAAGCGGCAGTGCCCCCCTTCCCCCCGGGGTTTTTGGAGATAGGTATCACCGGTAATGCACAGTATAGCCCCACACCACCTGCCCCCCCATCTGCCAGGCTTGAAGGGTGATACCATTGGACGCTTCTGGCTGCCGTCAGATCTGATAGTTGGGGTGGCTCCCTTATGCTGGCATCCAGGTTGGGGGCCCCTCTTGATAATTTTTATAACCCCTCCTCAGCTTGCAATCTTTCCCTCGGATTTAGGGCCAACAAGACCATGGTACCCGAATCGGTCTGCTGCTTCCTGCCAAAATACCCCTGTGTTCGGCAGAAGGGGGGCGGCAGGTGAAGGGCAACACGATGCGGATGGTTGTGGGTCGGGGGTGCCAGGCGGGTGGGAACAACAACGAAACCCCCAGCATGAGGGGCTCTCACTGCGGGAGGCGGCTCTATCCTTCCCTGACAAACCTGAAGATCGTTGAGGGTATATTTTTACTATTGGACCATCCCAGTGCGATTGTTTGTAGTTGTTGGGTGGAGCAGGTCTGGTTTCTGAGCCCGTTAGATATATATATATATATATATATATATATATATTATATATATATATATATATATATATATATATATATATATATATAAATGGGATTAAATCTGGAGTATCTGAGAGAGTTAGAGCAAAGGAAGGGGTAGCAGTAATGTTGAAGGATCAGTTATGGAAGGAGAAAAGAGAATATGAATGTGTAAATTCAAGAATTACGTGGATTAAAGTAATGGTTGGATGCGAAAAGTGGGTCATAATAAGCGTGTATGCACCTGGAGAAGGGAGGAATGTAGAGGAGAGAGAGAGATTTTGGGAGATGTTAAGTGAATGTATAGGAGCCTTTGAACCACGTGAGAGAGTAATAGTGATAGGGGACCTGAATGCTAAAGTAGGAGAAACATTTAGAGAGAGTGTGGTAGGTAAGTTTGGGGTGCCAGGTGTAAATGATAATGGGAGCCCTTTGATTGAACTTTGTATAAAAAGGGGTTTAGTTATAGGTAATACATATTTTAAGAAAAAGAGGATAAGTAAGTATACAAGATATGATGTAGGGCGAAATGACAGTAGTTTGTTGAATTATGTATTGGTAGATAAAAGACTGTTGAGTAGACTTCAGGATGTACATGTTTATAGAGGGGCCACAGATATATCAGATCACTTTCTAGTTGTAGCTACACTGAGAGTAAAGGGTAGATGGGATACAAGGAGAACAGAAGCATCAGGGAAGAGAGAGGTGAAGGCTTATAAACTAAAAGAGGAGGCAGTTAGGGTAAGATATAAACAGCTATTGGAGGATAGATGGGCAAATGAGAGCATAGGCAATGGGGTCGAAGAGGTATGGGGTAGGTTTAAAAATGTAATGTTAGAGTGTTCAGCAGAAGTTTGCAGTTATAGGAGAGTGGGTGCGGGAGGGAAGAGGAGCGATTGGTGGAATGATGATGTAAAGAGAGTAGTATGGGAGAAAAAGTTAGCATATGAGAAGTTTTTACAAAGTAGAAGTGATGCAAGGAGGGAAGAGTATATGGAGAAAAAGAGAGAGGTTAAGAGATTGGTGAAGCAATGTAAAAAGACAGCAAATGAGAGAGTGGGTTAGATGTTATCAACAAATTTTGTTGAAAATAAGAAAAAGATTTGGAGTGAGATTAACAAGTTAAGGAAGCCTAGAGAACAAATGGATTTGTCCGTTATAAATAGGAGAGGAGAGTTATTAAATGGAGAGTTAGAGGTATTGAGAAGATGGAGGGAATATTTTGAGGAATTGTTAAATGTTGATGAAGATAGGGAAGCTGTGATTTCGTGTATAGGGCAAGGAGGAATAACATCTTGTAGGAGTGAGGAAGAACCAGTTGTGAGTGTGGGGGAAGTTCGTGAGGCAGTAGGTAAAATGAAAGGGGGTAAGGCAGCCGGGATTGATGGGATAAAGATAGAAATGTTAAAAGCAGGTGGGGATATAGTTTTGGAGTGGTTGGTGCAATTATTTAATAAATGTATGGATGAGGGTTAAAGTACTAGGGATTGGCAGAGAGCATGCATAGTTCCTTTGTATAAAGGCAAAGGGGACAAAAGAGAGTGCAAAAATTATAGGGAGATAAGTCTGTCGAGTATACCTGGTAAAGTGTATGGTAGAGTTATTATTGAAAGAATTAAGAGTAAGACGGGGAATAGGATAGCAGATGAACAAGGAGGCTTTAGGAAAGGTATGGGGTGTGTGGACCAGGTGTTTACAGTGAAACATATAAGTGAACAGTATTTAGATAAAGCTAAAGAGGTCTTTGTGGCATTTATAGATTTGGAAAAGGCGTATGACAGGGTGGATAGCGGGGCAATGTGGCAGATGTTGCAGGTGTATGTTATAGGAGGTAGGTTACTGAAAGCAGTGAAGTGTTTTTACGAGGATAGTGAGGCTCAAGTTAGAGTATGTAGGAAAGAGGGAAATTATTTCCCAGTAAAAGTAGGCCTTAGACAAGGATGTGTGATGTCACCGTGGTTGTTTAATATATTTATAGATGGGGTTGTAAGAGAAGTTGGTATAAACCTTGGTAATAAATACCGACAAGTTGGTTTAGAAAGACACGTAAGCAAACACTATAACATATTTATTAGAAAACGTTTCGGTCCTGGAACCTTGATCACTTCTAACATACAGAGGTAGAAAGACATTATATATATAGGCGGAGAGTGAGATGTGACGCACGTGACCTGAGGAATGTCATAAGAACATAAGAATGGAGGAACACTGTAGAAGGCCTACTGGCCCATGCGAGGCGAGGGTAGACGATGAAATCACGTGACTCCTGTGTTGTTGGGTTGGTGCTGCTTAAGTATCATGTAAGAGAAGTAAATGCGAGGGTCACGGCAAGAGGCGTGGAGTTAAAAGATAAAGAATCACACATAAAGTGGGAGTTGTCACAGTTGCTCTTTGCTGATGATACTGTGCTCTTGGGAGATTCTGAAGAGAAGTTGCAGAGATTGGTGGATGAATTTGGTAGGGTTTGTAAAAGAAGAAAATTAAAAGTGAATACAGGAAAGAGTAAGGTTATGAGGATAACAAAATGATTAGGTGATGAAAGATTGGATATCAGATTGGAGGGAGAGAGTATGGAGGAGGTGAATGTATTCAGATATTTGGGAGTGGACGTGTCAGCGGATGGGTCTATGAAAGATGAGGTGAATCATAGAATTGATGAGGGGAAAAGGGTGAGTGGTGCACGTAGGAGTCTGTGGAGACAAAGAACTTTGTCCTTGGAGGCAAAGAGGGGAATGTATGAGAGTATAGTTTTACCAACGCTCTTATATGGGCGTGAAGCATGGGTGATGAATGTTGCAGCGAGGAGAGGAGAAGGCTGGAGGCAGTGGAGATGTCATGTCTGAGGGCAATGTGTGGTGTGAATATAATGCAGAGAATTCGTAGTTTGGAAGTTAGGAGGAGGTGCTGGATTACCAAAACTGTTGTCCAGAGGGCTGAGGAAGGGTTGTTGAGGTGGTTCGGACATGTAGAGAGAATGGAGCGAAACAGAGTGACTTCAAGAGTGTATCAGTCTGTAGTGGAAGGAAGGCGGGGTAGGGGTCGGCGTAGGAAAGGTTGGAGGGAGGGGGTAAAGGAGGTTTTGTGTGCGAGGGGCTTGGACTTCCAGCATGCATGCGTGAGCGTGTTTGATAGGAGTGAATGGAGACAAATGGTTTTTAATACTTGACGTGCTGTTGGAGTGTGAGCAAAGTAACATTTATGAAGGGGTTCAGGGAAACCGGCAGGCCGGACTTGAGTCCTGGAGATGGGAAGTACAGTGTCTGCACTCTGAAGGAGGGGTTTTAATGTTGCAGTTTAAAAACTGTAGTGTAAAGCCCCCTTTTGGCAAGACAGTGATGGAGAGAATATGGTGAAAGTTTTTTTTTTTGGGGGCCCCCCCCCTTGGGGGGAAAATGGGCCAGTGTGACAAAAAAAAAATTTTTTAAAAAAATTTATATTAATATATATATAATATATTATATATATATTTATATATTATATATATATAATATATATATTATAATATTTTAATATATTTATATATATCTGTAAGATCACAGTAAACAGGTGATTTCGAATATGCAAAAAACCACTTGAAAGTAAGAAATTCCAAGCGCTTTCGTGAAACTCACATTATTATATATATTTTTATATATAATATATAAAAATATATATTATATATTTTATATATATATATATATTATATATATATATATAATATATATATATATATATATTTTTTTTTTTGTTTATCACAAGAACTAACAAGATCATTATCCCCGTATAATTAACTGAATAATTAAAATGATTTTAAAGTTTTGGGTGATTAAAATTTTTATTAACCCTTATTTCTAGTGTTTATGACAGTTCCGTAAGTTTTTAAAATAGTTCCTTTGGCAATGTAAATAATCTTTTGATTTATGTTATCAAGGGGATAATATTACAGTTTAAATAAAGATTGAGATTTTTTAGAATTTACTTGTTTTTAGCAGTGTTTGTTAATAAATTTACTCGACTCAAGGCTCGTGAAAATAAATGCCATCACATGAAAAAAAATCTCAGAAAAATAAAGAATCTTGTGGAAAATGGTATAAAAAGCTGACAAGTTGATGTTAAAACTGTGGAAAGTTTAATATTTTATTAATGAAACGCTTCGTTTTCACAGTGACTTTTTCGGACAAATACAAGAGCGTACTGAGGTAGTCAGCCCTCAGCCTGGGAAAATTTTTCTCCCGGTCTGGAAGAAGGTAGTCGTCCCTCGCCTGGGAAAAAGTTTTGCCCCCATGGTCTGGGAAAAAAGGTGTCGTCCCACAGCCCGGAGAAGAGTTTTGCTCCATAGTCGGGAAAAAGGTAGTATCCCACAGCCTGGAGAAATTTTGCTCCATAGTCTGGAAGAAGGGAGTCAGTCCCTCACTAGAAGAGTTTTGCTCCATAGTCGGAAGAAGGTATCTCCCCCAGCCTGGAGAAGAGTTTTGCTCCATAGTTGGAAGAAAGGAGTCACCCTCAGCCTGGAGAAGAGTTTTCTCCTGGTCTGGAAGAAGGTAGTCGTCCCCCCAGCCTGGAGAAGAGTTTTGCTCATGGGCTGGAAGAAGGTAGTCAGTCCCTTAGCCTGGAGAAGGTTTTGCTCCCTGTCTGGGGAAAAAGGTAGTCAGTCCCCAGCCTGGAGAAGAGTTTTGCTCCATGGTCTGGAAGAAGGTAGTCAGTCCCTCAGCCTGGAGAAGAGTTTTGCTCCATAGTCTGGAAGAAGGTAGTCAGTCCCTCAGCCTGGAGAAGAGTTTTGCTCCATGGTCTGTAAGAAGGTAGTCAGTCCCTCAGCCTGGAGAAGAGTTTTGCTCCATGGTCTGGAAGAAGGTAGTCAGTCCCTCAGCCTGGAGAAGAGTTTTGCTCCATGGTCTGGAAGAAGGTAGTCAGTCCCTCAGCCTGGAGAAGAGTTTTGCTCCATGGTCTGGAAGAAGGTAGTCAGTCCCTCAGCCTGAAGAAGAGTTTTACTTCATGGTCTGGAAGAAGGTAGCCAGTCCCTCAGCCTGAAGAAGAGTTTTGCTCCATGGTCTGGAAGAAGGTAGCCAGTCCCTCAGTCTGGAGAAGAGTTCAGCTCCATGGTCTGGAAGAAGGTAGTCAGTCCCTCAGCCTGGAGAAGAGTTCAACTCTATGGTCTGGAACGATATGACGCTGAAGCATTAAAAAGAAGTCTTACATTCTACAGCTTAATATCGTTCCAGATCATGGGGATGAGCCTTTCTCCAGGCTGTGGGACTGACTACCTTGTTCCAGACCATGGAGCTGAAATCTTCTCCAGGCTGAGGGATTGACTACCTTGTTCCAGACCATGGAGCTGAACTCTTCTACAGGCTGAGGGACTGACTACCTTGTTCCAGACCATGGAGCTGAACTCTTCTACAGGCTGAGGGACTGACTACCTTGTTCCAGACAATGGAGCTGAACTCTTTTCCAGGCTGAGGGACTGACTACCTTGTTCCAGGTCATGGAACTAAACTTTTCTCAATGCTGAAGGACTGTCTACCTTGTTCCAGACCATGGAACTGAACTCTTCTCCAGGCTGAGGGTCTGACCACCCTAAATACTATTTCCCTAAGGTTGATGGATTAATTACATCATTATTTCATTACTACACCTGTTGCCTCTCTATTTGACTGAAGAAGCCTACTGTGTAGGCGAAATGTTTCGACAAAAAAGATACCCAACTGTTGCATATGTGTCTTATGTAAAGCTTAAAGACACAAGTGCAACTAATGTGACATTTTATTGTGGAAACGTTTCGCTCTCCAGGAGCTTTGTCAAGCCGCTACAAACAATGCCTGGACACAGAGGGCATATATATATATATATATATATATATATATATATATATATATATATATATATATATATATATATATATATATATATTATATATATATTTTATTATATATGTTATATATATATATATATGTTTATATATATATATATATAAATATATATAAAATATATATAATATATATATTATATATATATATATATATATATATATATATAAAATATATATATATATATATTATTGTTATTATTAACACACTGGCCGATTCCCACCAAGGCAGGGTGGCCCGAAAAAGAAAAACTTTCACCATCATTCACTCCATCACTGTCTTGCCAGAAGGGTGCTTTACACTACAGTTTTTAAACTGCAACATTAACACCCCTCCTTCAGAGTTCAGACACTGTACTTCCCATCTCCAGGACTCAAGTCCGGCCTACCGGTTTCCCTGAATCCCTTCATAAATGTTACTTTGCTCACACTCCAACAGCACATTAAGTATTAAAAACCATTTGTCTCCATTCACTCCTATCAAACACGCTCATGCATGTCCGCTGGAAGTCCAAGCCCCTCGCACACAAAACCTCCTTTACCCCCTCCCTCCAACCTTTCCTAGGCCGACCCCTACCCCGCCTTCCTTCCACTACAGACTGATACATTCTTGAAGTCATTCTGTTTCGCCCCATTCTCTCTACATGTCCGAACCACCTCAACAACCTTTCCTCAGCCCTCTGGACAACAGCTTTGGTAATAAAGCTCCTCCTACTAACTTCCAAACTACGAATTCTCTGCATTATATTCACACCACACATTGCCCTCAGACATGACATCTCCACTGCCTCCAGCCTTCTCCTCGCTGCAACATTCATCACCCATGCTTCACGCCCATATAAGAGCGTTGATAAAACTATACTCTCAAACATTCCCCTCTTTTTATCCAATCTTTCATCACCTAATCTTTTTGTTATCCTCATAGCCTTACTCTTTCCTGTATTCACTTTTAATTTTCTTCTTTTGCATACCCTACCAAATTCATCCACCAACCTCTGCAACTTCTCTTCAGAATCTCCCAAGAGCACAGTGTCATCAGCAAAGAGCAACTGTGACAACTTCCACTTTATGTGTGATTCTTTATCTTTTAACTCTACGCCTCTTGCCAAGACCCTCGCATTTACTTCTCTTACAACCCCATCTATAAATATATTAAACAACCACGGTGACATCACACATCCCTGTCTAAGGCCAACTTTTACTGGGAAATAATCTCCCTCTTTCCTACATACTCTAACTTGAGCCTCACTATCCTCGTAAAAACTCTTCACTGTTTTCAGTAACCTTCCTCCTACACCATACACCTGCAACATCTGCCACATTGCCGCCCTATCCACCCTGTCATATGCCTTTTCCAAATCCATAAATGCCACGAAAACCTCTTTAGCCTTATCTAAATACTGTTCACTTACATGTTTCACTGTAAACACCTGGTCCACACACCCCCTACCTTTCCTAAAACCTCCTTGTTCATCTGCTATCCTATTCTCCGCCTTACTCTTAATTCTTTCAATAATAACTCTACCATACACTTTGCCAGGTATACTCAACAGACTTATCCCCCTATAATTTTTGCGCTCTCTTTTGTCTCCTTTGCCTTTATACAAAGGAACTATGCATGCTCTCTGCCAATCCCTAGGTACCTTACCCTCTTTCATACATTTATTAAATAATTGCACCAACCACTCCAAAACTATATACCCACCTGCTTTTAACATTTCTATCTTTATCCCATCAATCTCAGCTGCCTTACCCCCTTTCATTTTACCTACTGCCTCACGAACTTCCCCCACACTCACAACTGGCTCTTCCTCACTCCTACAAGATGTTATTCCTCCTTGCCCTATACACGAAATCACAGCTTCCCTATCTTCATCAACATTTAACAATTCCTCAAAATATTCCCTCCATCTTCCCAATACCTCTAACTCTCCATTTAATAATTCTCCTCTCCTATTTTTAACTGACAAATCCATTTGTTCTCTAGGCTTCCTTAACTTGTTAATCTCACTCCAAAACTTTTTCTAATTTTCAACAAAATTTGTTGATAACATCTCACCCACTCTCTCATTTGCTCTCTTTTTACATTGCTTTACCAATCTCTTAACCTCTCTCTTTTTCTCCATATACTCTTCCCTCCTTGCATCACTTCTACTTCGTAAAAACTTCTCATATGCTAACTTTTTCTCCCTTACCACTCTCTTTACATCATCATTCCACCAATCGCTCCTCTTCCCTCCCGCACCCACTTTCCTGTAACCACAAACTTCTGCTGAACACTCTAACACTACATTTTTAAACCTACCCCATACCTCTTCGACCCCATTTCCTATGCTCTCATTAGCCCATCTATCCTCCAAAAGTTGTTTATATCTTACCCTAACTGCCTCCTCTTTTAATTTATAAACCTTCACCTCTCTCTTCCCTGATGCTTCTATTCTCCTTGTATCCCATCTACCTTTTACTCTCAGTGTAGCTACAACTAGAAAGTGGTCTGATATATCTGTGGCCCCTCTATAAACATGTACATCCTGAAGTCTACTCAACAGTCTTTTATCTACCAATACATAATCCAACAAACTACTGTCATTTCGCCCTACATCATATCTTGTATACTTATTTATCCTCTTTTTCTTAAAATATGTATTACCTATAACTAAACCCCTTTCTATACAAAGTTCAATCAAAGGGCTCCAATTATCATTTACACCTGGCACCCCAAACTTAACTACCACACCCTCTCTAAAAGTTTCTCCTACTTTAGCATTCAGGTCCCCTACCACAATTACTCTCTCACTTGGTTAAAAGGTTCCTATACATTCACTTAACATCTCCCAAAATCTCTCTCTCTCGTCTACATTCCTCTGTTCTCCAGGTGCATACACGCTTATTATGACCCACTTTTCGCATCCAACCTTTACTTTAATACACATAATCCTTGAATTTACACATTCATATTCTCTTTTCTCCTCCTAATCGATCCTTCAACATTACTGCTCCCTTCCTTAGCTTCTAACTCTCTCAGATCTCCAGATTTAATCCCATTTATTTCTCCCCACCGAAACTCCGCTACCCCCTTCGGCTTTGTTTCGCATAGGGCCAGGACATCCAACTTCTTTTCTATATACACAGCAATCATCTGTTTCTTGTCATCCGCACTACATCCACCGCACATTCAAGCATCCAGTTTTATAAAGTTTTTCTTCTTCTCTTTTTTAGTAAATGTCTACAGGAGAAGGGCGTTACTAGCCCATCGCTCCCAGAATTTTAGTCGCCTCATGACGACACGCATAATTATATATATATTATATAATTATATTATATTTTATATAATATTTATATATATATAATTATATTATATATATATATATATATATATATATATATATATATTATATATATATATATATATATATATATATATATATAATATATATATATATATATATATATATATATATATATATATATATATATATATATATATATATATATTATATATATATATATATATATATATATTATATATATATATATATATATATATATATATATATATATATATATATATATATATATATATATATATATATATATATATATATCATATATATATATATATATATATATATATAAATATATATATATATATATATATATTATATATATATATATATAATATTATATATATATATTCTATATATATAATATATATATATATATATATATATATATATATATATATATATATATATAATATATATATATATATATATATATATATATGTATATATACAAATATGTACATATATATATATACATATATATGTATACATATATATATATATATATATATATATATATATATATATATATATATATATATATATATATATATATATATATATATATATATATATATATATATATATATATATATATAAATATATATATATATATATATATATATATATATATATATATATATATATATATATAATATATATATATATATATATATATATATATATATATATATATATATATATATATATATTATACATATATATATATATATATATATATATATATATGTCGTGCCGAATATGTAAAACTGGTCAATTAGCAAGAACTCATTTAAAATTAAGTCCTTTCTAAAATTTTCTCATATACGTTTAAAGATATATATTTTTCATTAATGTTAATGTAAAAATTTTTTAATTTTGCTCCAAAAGAATCTTAGAAAACTTACCTAACCTTATTATAACAAAAACAATTTATTTTATCCTAACTTAACTAAATATATTTTAGATTTGTTTATAGTAATTTAATACTAAACAAACACAGTGAAATATATTTTTCTCGTTAGGTTCAGAATGATTTTGGCGAAATTATTGCATACACAAATTTTCACTTGTCTTGTATGGCAAGATGAGCGTTGCTATTTAAGCCAAGATCGCAAGTTCTGCCTATTCGGCACGACATATATATATATATATATATATATATATATATATTATATTATATATATATATATATATATATATATATATATATATTATATATATATATATATATATATATATATATATATATCCTCTGTGTCCATGTATTGTTTGTAACGGTTTGACAAAGCTCCTGGAGAGCGAAACGTTGCCACAATAAAATGTCACATTAGTTGCACTTGTGTCCTTATAGTTTACATATTGTCGTAATTCTACCAACATATATACTCAAGTGTCTTAATCATGAGATGAAGTGTTACCGGAGTGTAGTGTCTTAGTCTGTTCCTGGTGATCTTTAGGTAAGTAAATTTTTTTCTTCTTTTTTTTTTTTGTATGTTCGGCCAATCACGTGATCAGAATCAGTCATTAAATTGTAACAATGCAAAATTTTGCGGCAACAACCAATACAATTCTTACATGTCTTCTAATATGACTTATTTACATGTCTTATTTGCAAATTTCACTTCATCTTTCTTTCAATGTCCAAATTCCTCTCTACTATTTGAGTGAATTTTTCTAGAGTTGATGTTTGCCGTTGATTCCCAGTATAAATTTAGACTTAATAATTCGCATCGTAAGATTTCCGCTGTACCGCTTTCATTAAGTTTCATTAAACTTTTACGCAGTTCTTCCAGCGCTCGAGCATTACGCTCACGGTTTCTAATTTCTGGAATTTCTCGAGTTCAGTCAAGCGAAATCGGTGTAGAGTACGACTGGCTTGGAAACGACGATCTATACTCTCGATTATTACGTTGTGGATAACATTTATCGGTTCAGTCTCCTAAAATAATAATAATAATAATGGAGGAACTAGTTAGATAAGTACACTTCGCTGCATGACAATAAACATAGGACAAGATGTACTTATCTTTTAACAATATGAATTCCAGCAGCCTTTCCCTGGATTAGCCTTCGGGTTGCTGTAGAACTGTTCACGTAGGCTGGAGAATACTGAGTTATTTACAGTTTGCCCCAAGGGAGCGTATATTTCAGCATATATTGATTGGACAACTTGTCCAATCTTTGGACGAAGACCTACTTAGACTAGTGAATGGATCCACTATGACCCCGCCGCCTCGTGCTTCGCCTCACCTGACTACAGTATATAAGCCACTTCTACGGCCCTGTGCTGTACTTTCTACAAGACTGATGGGCTGAATACATCGACTCTAGGCTGAGGGACTGATTACTTCAAACTAATCCTCTCCTTATACCTTCCTGCTTTGTATAAGACTGATGAAGCCACTGTGTGGCGAAACGTTTCTTCAGTAAAGATTCCCATATGTTGCATAAGTGTCTCAACTCTTCAACTTGTCGGTTTTCAAAACCATTCATTACGTCTTGGTTTAAGGATGCTGCTTACCATAACCCCCAAGTCCTTTCGCAATCTGTATGGTTAAGTTCTACGTTATTTAACTTATAAGTGCTAGGGTTATGGACACCCCCGAGCTTCAAAACCTTGCATTTATCTACATTAAACTGTATCTGCCACTTTTCTGACCAGGAAATGAGTTTGTCTAAATCCTCCTGAAGTTCCGTGGCTTCTACGTTTGAATCAATTGTCCTACCTATCTTTGTGTCATCGGCGAATTTGCTCATATCACTAGTAATTCCCTCATCGAGATCATTGTTATATATTATAAACAACAACGGGCCCAAGACTGATCCCTGTGGAACGCCACTTGTTACAGATCCCCACTCGGATTTAACCCCATTAAACATACTCTCTGCTTCCTATTGGTGAGCCATGACTCGATCCATGACAGCACTTTACCCCCAATGCCATGAGCTGCCACTTTCTTTAACAGTCTTTATCATGATCAATGGCCTCAAAAGCTTTAGTGAAGAAGGTTAATAAATTAGACATGAACGGCTTCTCGTGAATCCATGCTGAGTCTCATTAATCAAGCTGTGCTTACCCAGATGGCTTCTCATAATATCAGCTATAATTGACTCTAGTAATTTGCCTACAATTGAGGTCAGGCTTATTGGGAGGTAATTTGACGGTAACGACTTGTCCCTTGCTTTAAAAATAGGAATTACATTAGCCATCTTCCACATATCAGACACTACACCTGTTTGAAGAGAAATATTAAAAATATTAGTCAGTGGTTCACAAAGTTCCATTTTACACTCTTTAAGAACCCTTGAAAAAAGTTCATCAGGGCCTGGGGAATTATTTTGCTTCAACCGGTCTATCTGTTTGATAACTATTTCGCTAGTGACTGTGATATTGCATAATTTACCATCTTCAGGCCCACTATAAAAGTTAATTACTGGGATATTGTCAGCGTCTTCCAGAGTGAAAAAACGAGAGAAAATAATTATTAAGAATAGAGCACATTTCATTCTCCTTGTCAGTAAGATGCTCAGAGTTATTTTTAATGGGACGTATCTATCTTTAACTTTAGTTCTATGAACCTGGAATAAACTTTTTGGGTTAGTTTTTGACACTTGGGTATCTTTAACGAGGAAACGTTTCGCCACACAGTAGCTTCATCAGTCCATACAAAGAAGAAAGGTGAAGAAAAGAACTACAGCATATGTGCGAAGAAATGACTTATATACTGAAGGCATATGGTGAGGTGCAGCAGTCGTAGATGGTGTCATATTTGACCAGTGTGGAAGTAGGTCATGCCCATAGGTAAGGTAAGTGAAGAATTCCCTGTATTAAGATTCCAGCATGTTGCTGTGTCTGACTGGTATATAGTTGAATGGCTCAAAGTACCGACAAGTTTATAAATTAGACATATGTGTGTGACACTTGGATATCTCTTATAAGGAAACATTTCGCCACTATGTAGCGAAATGTTTCTTCATTAAACATACCCAAGTGTTTCACATGTGTCTAATTTATCAAAGATAAATTCAATCACAAGGGGATAGTTTTTATTTGCCCACATATAATGCAGGGTTCTATATTGTTATAATAACATTTATAAAATTTTTGGTGTGGTGAGAAAGGATCCATAAATATTGTTATTGGACGGGATTTGTTTCGAAATCGAAAGTGTATCGGACAGGTGACTGGGATGAGAGAGATGTGTGAGGAGTACAGACGAAGTTAGTCAGTATGGTGGTAGCAGTTATGCTAACGTGATGGTGTTAGCCTCAGTAATGTTAATTTGTGGTGCTTGTGTAAGGTTCAGGCCATAATTTATGACTGGGTTAGTTTTACGTTCATGTGGGCCCATGGATGTGTTTTCTTTTGTGTGTGGGACTGTATGATTAGTGGAGAAAACAGAAATAAGTGTTTTTTGCCTGCAGTTTAAACACCAGCAGAAAAGGAAAGGGGGGAGGGTGATGGAGCCACACTGTCTGCATATATTTTAACTGTAAATAACGAGTAGCGGTGACTTAGTGAGCTTTGGTATTATTTTGTGATAATAATGTGGCTTTACCTGCTAAAGGTATACTGGTGTTTGATAATTTTTAGTAGTGGTGTTGTGTGTTGTAAATAGGATAGATAAATAGTTAATTTATCTATCCTTCCTGATAGGAGCACTGACCATCCAGTTAAAGCTTTTTCTAAAGAAAAAACTTGGCCCTAGGTTGGTGTATTCTGTTTAATATTTAAAATGTTCTTGGGCAAGGCTTTAACCCCTAGGTGCCATTATTTATTTACGTAGCATTTTAAGTGAGTTACACTATATATTCCCTTCATCTAGAAATTTAAAGTATTTACAGAGTTAATCAGCAAAATAATATTAATGAAAAATATAGAAAAGAGCCACTCGTAATGATACTGGGCTTTTCACTTAGAAATGAACCAGTGTAAGTGAGCATCTGCCCACCAGCCAGGTGGGAAATCATAACCTCAACTTGGCTTGGAGCAAATTCTCACTTGGTGAATTTGAATTGGACAATTCAACAGAACAGTGGGGGCCCTAAATGCCTTGCTCTATCATAACCGCCAGATGTCTGATGGAGAGAGCACGCTCATGGCAGTGTACTTGCCGAGCACTTGTAACATTTATTAGTTATTCCTTGTCTAATGAGCATAGTTATAACATGATAGTCCTTTACAGTAATTAATCTTTAGAGAAGTAGATAGTTTTTCTTTGCAGATAGTATACCATGCACTTCCTCCATTACTCGCCCTCTCTTTCTTACTTTCCCCTTTTCGCTCATCCCCACTCATTCACCCTTGCTTCTCCACTCTCCCTTTTCACCCATCAGTAAAATGGTACCTGGGTGTTAGTGGACTGGTGTGGGTCGCATCCTGGGACAAAATTGACCTAATTTGCCCGAAATGGTACATACATCAACTAGCACACCAGTGATCACCATCCACTGATTTATCAACAACAATGATTACCACCATTACCTCTCACCTCATTCATCAATGTCAGCCACTATCATCAATGACAACCACACGACCCATCAACACAACCAGCACTCACGAGACACAACCACCACGCCAGTTAACACAGCAACAATATCCAAGGCAACCACTATTAACATCAATAATTGCAATAATAATACCTGTCACATTTACCATTTCCACCACCACTGCTATCTCTACTACCACCTCTACCACCACCACCACCACCACCACCACCACCACCACCACCACCACCACCACCACACCACCACCATCACCACCACCACCACCACCACCCCCACCGTCACCACTACCACTATCACCACCACCACCACCACCACCATCATCACCACCACCACCACTACCACCATCACCACCACCACCACCACCATCACCACCCACCACCACCACCACCATCACCACCACCACCACCATCACCACCACCACCACCACCACCACCACCACCACCACCACCACCACCACCACTATCACTACTACCACCTCTACCACCACCACCACCCCCACCACCACCACCACCACCACCACCACCATCACCACCACCACCACCACCACCACCACCACCATCACCACACCACCAACCCCCGTCACCACTACCACTATCACCACCCCCCACCACCACCACCATCATCACCAACACCACCACTACCACCATCACCACCACCACCACCACCATCACCACCACCACCACCACCCCCACCATCACACCACCACCACCATCACCACCACCACCACCACCACCACACCACCACCACCCACCACTATCACTACTACCACTTCTACCAACACCACCACCACCATCACCTCCACCACCACCACCACCACCACCACCTCCACCACCACCACCACCATGACTACCAGCACAACCATCAACGCCCATTATTACCACCAACACAACCACACACATTAATAACTAATATTACAACCTGCAATACAATATCCATCATCAACTACCACTATTACCAACGCCTGTCACAACCATAAAAAATCATTAGCACAGTAACTACCAGACTCATTAACAACCACAATTATTACAACCACATGCATCTACAATCACCATTCTAACTACAACCATGCACTTCCACTAATACAATTCTCACCATCCAGAGTAACCACTACACCTGTTAGTAACACTGTTGTTCGCTGAAGAATTACACGCATGTGCAACTTCTGGGTATTGTTACTGTAGACGTTTCGCCATCCAGCGGCTTTATCAAAGTATCTGTATTGATAAAGCCACTGGATGGCGAAACGTCTACAATAAAGATACCCAGATGTTGCACAAGTGTCTAAATCTTCATCCTGTCGGTATTGTATACCATTGTTGTACAAAAACAATATCACCAAATCACAAGCTTGACCAAAAAATATTATACCAACATTTATTAAAAGAAAATTGATGTGAAAATTCCAGTGTAACAAACTACATTTAATGTCTAAACAATTCCAGAAAAAAATGTATTTAATTTAAAACAGTCGTGGAACTAGGAAAATATTTATGTTGTCTGAACCAAGAATTTCTAGATTAAATTCTTGAAAATAAATAAGAGGAAAATATCTCTTGACAATACCTTCAGTAAAATATCTTAGTAGAATAAAATGGGTAAAATGTCCTGGGACAATGATTTTCGTAAATGCACTGGGACAATGGCCTCAGAAAAATGCTTTCACTTTCCTTGTTGTGGACGGACAGCTGGACTCTCCGCTGAATTTACAATGTTGTCGGAGTATGTCAATGAGGTCGGTGCATTACATGCTTTAGTAGAGGAGAGAGCGAGTGAGGGAGGGAGAAACTGAGGGTGAGGGAGAAGAGGGAGTAAGGGAGGAGAA
Organism: Cherax quadricarinatus; assembly: GCF_026875155.1. NCBI lineage: Eukaryota > Metazoa > Arthropoda > Malacostraca > Decapoda > Parastacidae > Cherax > Cherax quadricarinatus. The sequence continues at coordinate 27,639,409 of NC_069476.1, read as the reverse complement.
ACGGGTCTAGTAATGAGGGAGAATTGAACGGAGTGCTTGACAGAAGAAACGTAAAAGGAAGGAAAGACTTGATTGGTGTGAGGTTGGGAGGAAGGAAGACAGAAAGGAATGTATAATGGAAGGGAAGAAGACGACAGAGAGAAATAGAGTGATAGGAAAGCAGGGAGGAAGAAATGGACGTTGACAGAAGGGAAGGATGACATATGAAATATGGAATATTGGAGAATACCAGAAAGATGACGAGTTTCTCATTACTGGCAACACTTGCGTAGTTACACTGTAGAAACACTCGATGTGTTTTGCTTTTTCATTTCACAGAACAGTTACACTTTAGTGTATTGTTATCATGGCAGTGAATTGCTATCACTAAGATTGATTTATTATTCCTTTAGCCTGAGCATCAGTACCTCAGTAGTGGGAAGAGATTACCGTCGAGTACTCGACAACAGGTTCATTAGTTACGACAGCCTTAAAATGTCATTTATAAAAATCCAAAATTCGTTCACTGAATGTTAATGCTTAAAACATGATTTTAAATATATCCTCTTGAAGGCCATTTCTCGCTTGAGTGGGAGAGTCCTCCTGACGGTGAAGAATTCTGACAAAAATAGTAACGTCAGTCTTCAACTTGCAAGTTTGTGAGTGATGCATCTTACCGAGAAGTATGTCGCTCGGAGGTGACAAGCTGCCAGTGAAGGTGACAAGCTGCCTGTGAAGGTGACAAGCTGCCAGTGAAGGTGACAAGCTGCCAGTGAAGGTGACAAGCTGCCAGTGAAGGTGACAAGCTGCCAGTGAAGGTGACAAGCTGCCTGTGAAGGTGACAAGCTGCCAGTGAAGGTGACAAGCTGCAAGTGAAGGTGACAAGCTGCCAGTGAAGGTGACAAGCTGCCAGTGAAGGTGACAAGCTGCCAGTGAAGGTGACAAGCTGCCAGTGAAGGTGACAAGCTGCCAGTGAAGGCGACAAGCTGCCAGTGAAGGTGACAAGTTGCCAGTGAAGGTTACAAGCTGCCAGTGAAGGTGACGAGCTGCCAGTGAAGGTGACAAGCTGCCTGTGAAGGTGACAAGCTGCCAGTGAACGTGACAAGTTGCCAGTGAAGGTGACAAGCTGCAAGTGATGGTGACAAGATGCTAGTGAAGGTGACAAGCTGCCTGTGAAGGTGACAAGCTGCCAGTGAAGGTGACAAGCTGCAAGTGAAGGTGACAAGCTGCCAGTGAAGGTGACAAGCTGCCAGTGAAGGCGACAAGCTGCCAGTGAAGGTGACAAGCTGCCAGTGAAGGTGACAAGCTGCCAGTGAAGGCGACAAGCTGCCAGTGAAGGTGACAAGTTGCCAGTGAAGGTTACAAGCTGCCAGTGAAGGTGACGAGCTGCCAGTGAAGGTGACAAGCTGCCTGTGAAGGTGACAAGCTGCCAGTGAACGTGACAAGTTGCCAGTGAAGGTGACAAGCTGCAAGTGATGGTGACAAGATGCTAGTGAAGGTGACAAGTTCCAAGTGAAGATGACGAGCTGTCAGTGAAGGTGACAAGCTGCAAGAGAAGGTGACAAGCTGCCAGTGAAGGTGACGAGCTGTCAGTGAAGGTGACAAGCTGCAAGTGAAGGTGACGAGCTGTCAGTGAAGGTGACGAGCTGCCAGTGAAGGTGACAAGTTGCCAGTGAAGGTGACGAGCTGTCAGTGAAGGTGACAAGCTGCAAGTGAAGGTGACAATCTGCCAGTGAAGGTGACGAGCTGCCAGTGAAGGTGACAAGCTGCCAGTGAAGGTGACAAGCAGCCAGTGAAGGTGACAAGCTGCAAGTCATGGTGACAAGCTGCCAGTGAAGCTGACAAGTTGCCAGTGAAGGTGTCGAGCTGCCAGTGAAGGTGACAAGTTGCCAGTGAAAGTGACAAGCTGCCAGTGATGATGAAAAGTTGACAGCGAAGGTGACAAGTTACCAGTGAAGGTATCAAGCTGCCAGTGAAGGTGACAAGCTGCCAGTGAAGGTGACAAGCTGTCAGTGAAGGTGACACATTGCCAGTGAAGGTGACGAGCTGCCAGTGATGGTGACAAACTGCCAGTGAAGGTGACAAGCTGCCAGAGAAGGTGACCAGCTGCCAGTGAAGGTGACGAGCTGCCAGTGAAGGTGACAAGCTACAAGTAAAGGTGACAAGCTGCAAGTGAAGGTGACAAGCTGCCAGTGAAGGTGATAAGTTGCCAGTGATGGTGGCGAGCTGTCAGTGAAGGTGACAAGCTGCCACTGAAGGTGACAAGCTGCCACTGAAGGTGACAAGCTTCCAGTGAAGGTGACAAGCTGCCAATGAAGGTGACAAGCTGCAAGTGATAGTGACAAGCTGCCAGTGGAGGTGAAAAGCTCCCAGTGATAGTGACAAGCTGCAAGTGAAGGTGACAAGCTGCCAGTGAAGGTGACAAGTTGCCAGTGAAGATGACGAGCTGTCAGTGAAGGTGACAAGCTGCAACTGAAGGTGACAAGCTGCCAGTGAAGGTGACAAGCTTCCAGTGAAGGTGACAAGCGGCCAATGAAGGTGACAAACCGCAAGTGATAGTGACAAGCTGCCAGTGAAGGTAACAAGCTGCCAGTGAAGGTGACAAGCTGCCAGTGATGGTGACAAGCTCCTAGTGAAGGTGACAAGCTGTCAGTGAAGATGACAAGCTGCCAGTGATGGTGACAAGCTTCCAGTGAAGGTGACAAGCGGCCAATGAAGGTGACAAACCGCAAGTGATAGTGACAAGCTGCCAGTGGAGGTGAAAAGCTGCAAGTGATGGTGGCAAGCTGTCAGTGAAGGTGACAAGCTGCCAGTGAAGGTGAAAAGCTGCCAGTGAAGGTGACAAGTTGCCAGTGAAGATGACGAGCTGTCAGTGAAGGTGACAAGCTGCCACTGAAGGTGACAAGCTGCCAGTGAAGGTGACAAGCTTCCAGTGAAGGTGACAAGCGGCCAATGAAGGTGACAAACCGCAAGTGATAGTGACAAGCTGCCAGTGGAGGTGAAAAGCTGCAAGTGATGGTGGCAAGCTGTCAGTGAAGGTGACAAGCTGCCAGTGATGGTGACAAGCTTACAGTGAAGGTGACAAGCGGCCAATGAAGGTGACAAATCGCAAGTGATAGTGACAAGCTGCCAGTGGAGGTGAAAAGCTGCCAGTGATAGTGACAAGCTGCCAGTGAAGGTGAAAAGCTGCCAGTGAAGGTGACAAGCTGCCAGTGATGGTGACAAGCTATCAGATGAAGGTGACAAGTTGCCTGTGAAGGTGACTAGTTCCAAGTGAAGGAGAAAAGCTGCCAATGAAGGTGACAAGCTACCAGTGAATGTGACAAGCTGCCAATGATGGTGACAAGCTGCCAGTGAAGGTGACAAGCTGCCAGTGATGTTGACAAGTTGACAGTGAAGGTGACAAGTTGTCAGTGAATGTGAAAAGCTGCCAGTGATGGTGACAAGCTGCCAGATGAAGGTGACAAGCTGCCTGTGAAGGTGACAAGTTGCAAGTGAAGGTGACAAGCTGCCAGTGAAGGTGACAAGCTGCCAGTGAAGGTGACAACCTGCCAGTGATGGTGACAAGCTGCCAGTGAAGGTGACAAGCTGCCAGTAAAGGTGACAAGCTGCAACTTAAGGTGACAAGCTGTAAGTGATGGTGACAAGCAGCCAGTGAAGGTGACAAGCTGCTAGTGAAGGTGACAAGCTGCCAGTGAAGGTGACAAGCTGCCAATGAAGGTGACAAGCTGCTAGTGAAAGTGACAAGCTCTCAGTGAAGGTGACAAGCTGCCAGTGATGGAGACAAGTTGCCAAAGAAGGTGACAAGTTGCAGGTGAAGGTGAAAAAGCTGCAAGTGATGGTGACAAGCTGCCAGTGATAGTGACAAGCTGCCAGTGATTGTGACAAGCTGCTAGTGAAGGTAACAAGCCGCCAGTGATGGTGAGAAGTTGCCAGTGATGGTGACAAGATGCTAGTGAAGGTGACAAGTTCCAAGTGAAGATGTCGAGCTGCCAGTGAAGGTGACAAGCCGCCAGTGATGGTGAGAAGCTGCCAGTGATGGTGACAAGATTACAGTGATGATGACAAGCTGTAAGTGAAGGTGACAAGCTGCCAGTGAAGGTGACAAGCTGGCAGTGAATGTGACAAGCCGCCAGTGAAGGTGACAAGCTGCCAGTGATGGTGACAATCTGCCAGTGACGGTGACAAGCGGCCAGTGAAGGTGACAAGCTGCCAGTGAAGGTGACAAGATTACAGAGAGGGTAACAAGCTGCCAGTGAAGATGACAAGCTGGCAGTGAAGGTGACAAGGTGTCAGAGATGGTGACAAGCTGCCAGTGAAGGTGACAAGCTGCCAGTGATGGTGACAAGCTGCCAGTGGAGGTGACAAGCTGCCAGTGAAGGTGACAAGCTGCAAGTGATAGTAACAAGCTGCCAGTGATGGTGACAAGGTGCCAGTAAAGGTGACAAGCTGCCAATGATAATGACAAGCTGCCAGTGAAGGTGACAATCTGCCAGTTATGGTGACAAGCTGCCAGGGAAGGTGACAAGTTGCCAGTGATGGTGAGAAACACAGTGATGGTGACAAGCTACTAGTGAAAGTGACAAGCTGCCAGTGATGGTGACAAGCTGACCGTGAAAGTGACAAGCTGCCAGTGATGGTGACAAGCTGCCAGTGAAGGTGGCAACCTGCTAGTGAAAGTGGCAAGCTGCCAGTGAAGGTGACAAGCTGCCAGTGATGGTGACAAGCTGCCAGTCAAGGTGACAAGCTGAGAAAGATAGTGACAAGCTACCAGTGAAGGTGAAAAGTTGGCAGTGATGGTGACTATCTGCCAGAGAAGATGAAAAGCTGCTAGTGAAGGGGACAAGTTGCCAGTGAAGGTGACAAGCTGCCATTGATGGTGACAAGTTGCCAGTGAAGGTGACAAGTTGTTAGTGAAGGTGACAAGCTGCCATTGATGGTGACAAGTTGCCGTGAAGGGACAAGATGTTAGTGAAGGGTGACAGCTGCCCAGGGTTTTGTGACTAGCTCCCAAGAAGGTGAAAAGGGCCCAGTGAAGGACAAGTAAATGAGGGTGACAAGCTGCAAGGATGGTAAAAAGCCCCCAGTGATTGTGAAATTGCCGTCTTGCTGCCTGTCTTGTTTTTTTCCGTCTTGTTGCTGCTCGTTTTGCTGCCCTCTTTTGCTCCCTCTTTTTGCTCCCCGCTTGTTTTTGCCGTCTTTTTGTGCCCTCTTGTTGTTGTCCGCTTCTTGCTGAAAGTCTTTTGTTGTCCGTCTTTTTTGGCCTGTCTTGTTGTTGCCCGTTTTCTTGCTGCCTGTCTTGTTTTTTTTTGCCCGTCTTGCGCCTTTTCTTGCTCCCCCGTCTTCTTGCTACCGTCTTCTTGCTGCCGTCTTCTTGCTGCCCTCTTTTTGCTGCCCGTTTTGTTGTTGTCCGTTTCTTGCGCCGTCTTGTTGTTGTCCGTCTTCTTGCTGCGGTTTTCTTGTTTACCCTCTTGTTGTTGTTCCTCTTCTTCCTCCCCCACCCTTTTGTCCCCGTCTTCTTGCTGCCCATTTTCTTGCTCCCCGTTTTCTTGTGCCCGTCTTCCCTGTGCCCATCTTTTTGAGGCCCGCTTGTTGTTGCCGTCTTCTTGTGCCCATCTTCTTGTGCCGTCTTCTGCGCCCATCTTCTTGCTGCCCGTTTGGGTTGTCGTCCGTTTCTTGCTGCCCATTTTTTGCTCCCCCGTTTCTTGCTCCCATCTTTTTGTCCCCGTCTTCTTGTGCCCGTTTCTTGCTGCCCCTTCTTGCTGCCATTTTTGCTGCCTGTCTTCTTGTCCCCGTTTTCTTGCTGCCCTGTTTTTCCCTCCCGTTTCTTGCTGCCCTCTTCTTGTTGCCCATTTTCTTGCTGCCTGTATTCTTCTCAATCTTCTTGCTGCCCATTTTGCTGCCCGTCTTCTTGCTGCCCTTTTTTCTGCCCACTTCTTGCTCCCCATCTTCTTGCGCCCGTCTTCTTGGCCCGTTTTTTTGTGCCCATCTTCTTGCTCCCCTTTTCTTGGCCATCTTCTTGCTGCCCGTTTTCTTGCTCCCCTTCTTTTGCCCCGTTTTTGCTGCCCATCTTTTTGCTGCCCTCTCTTGCTGCCCATCTTCTTGTGCCCTCTTCTTGCTGCAAGTCTTTTTGCTGCCTCTTCTTGTGTTATCTTTTGTCCCGTTTTTTTTGCTGCCCGTCTTCTTCTCCCCGCCTCTTGCTCCCCGTTTTCTTGCGCCCGTTTTCTTGCTGTACTTCTTGTACCGTTTTCTTGTGCCGTTTCTTGCTGCCCGTTTCTTGCTCCCCCGTCTTCTTGTGCCCATTTTCTTGCTCCCCGTTTCTTGCTGCCATCTTTTTGTCCCCCAGTTCTTGCTCCCTGTCTTCTTGCGCCGGTTACTTGCTGCGTCTTGTTTTGCCAGCCTTCTTGCTGCCGTCTTGTTGCTCCCTCTTCTTGCTGCCCGTTTTTTTGCGGCCGTTTTCTTGCTCCCGTCTTTTGCTGCCAGTCTTTTTGTGCCCGGGTTTTCTTGTGCCCGTTTCTTGCTACCCGTCTTCTTGCTCCCCATGTTCTTGTGCCCTTTCTTGTGCCCGTCATGTTTTTGCAATCTTCTTGTCCCCGTCTTGTTGCTGCCCATCTTTTGTTCCGTATTTGCTACCCGTCACTTCTGCCCCCGTATTCTGCTCCCCGTTTTCTTGCTGTCAGTCTTCCGGCCCCCCTTCTTTCTGCTGCCCGTCGTCTTTCTCCCCGTCTTCTTGCTATCCCTTTTTGCTACCCGTCTTCTTGCTCCCCGTCATTTTGCTCCCCGTTTTCTTGCTCCCGCTTCTTGCTGCCCATCTTCTTGCTGCTTCTCAGCTCCCCGTCTTCTGCTCCCCGGTTTCTTGCTGCCCGTCTTCTTGCTGCCCATTTTCTTGCTGCCTGTCTTCTTGCTGCCCGACTTCTTGTGCCCATCTTCTTGCTGCCCATCTTCTTGCTCCCCGTCTTCTTGCTGCCCGTCTTTGTTTTTCCCCATCTTCTTGCTGCCGTTTTTTTTCCCCCTCTTCACTTCTTGCTGCCCGTCTTCTTTCTACCCGTCTTCTTGGTGCCCGTCTTCTTGCTGCCCGTCTTTCTTGCTGCCCGTCTTCTTGCTGCCCTCTTCTTGCTGCCATTTCTTGCCCCTTTCTTGCTCCCGTCTTCTTGCTGCCCGTCTTCTTGCTGCCCGTCTTCTTGCTCCCGTTTCTTGCTGTCGTCTTCGTTGCTGCCCTTCTTTTTTGCTCCCTTTTTTTTTCTGCCCTCTTCTTCTCCCCTCTTCTTGCTATCCTCTTCTGTACCGTCTTCTTGCTCCCGTCTTTCTTGCTGCCCTCTTCTTGCTGCCCTCTTCTTGTCCCCGTCTTCTTGCTGCCATCTTCTTGCTGCCTTTCTTCTGCTGCCCTCTTTGCTGCCGTCTTCTTGCTGCCCGTCTTGTTTTGCCAGTCTTTTTTCTCCCCTTTCGTTTTTGCTCCCTCTTCTGCGCCCGTCTTCTTGCTCCCTCTTCTTGCTGCCCGTCTTCTTGCTACCCGTTTTCTGCTCCCGGGTCTTCTTGTGCCCGTCTTCTTCCCCTTCCCGTTTTCTTGCTGCCCGTCTTCTTGCTGCCGTTTTTCTTGCTCCCTCTTCTTGCTCCCCGTCTTCTTGGGCTCCCCCGTCTTCTTGCTGCCCTTTGGTTTTCCTTCTGGCCTTTGGCCCTTCTTGCTGCCTTTTCCTTTTCTTGCCCGTCTTCTTGCTGCCCTCTTCTTGCTGCCCATCTTCTTGCTGCCCGTCTTCTTGCTGCCCGTTCTTGGCCTCTCTTCTTGCTCTCGTTTCTTGGCTCCGTCTTCTTGCTGCCCTCTTCTTGCTCCCCGTCTTCTTGCTGCCTTTCTTCTTGCCCGTTTCGGGGCTTTCTTGCTGCTCTTCTTGCTGCCCTCTTTTGCTCCCCATCTTCTTCTGCCCGTCTTCTTGCTCCCTCTTCTTGCTTCCTTTTCTCGTTTTTGCGCCATCTTCTTGCTGCCCTCTTCTTGCTGCCCATTCTTGCCCCCGTCTTTTGCTGCCCATCTTCTTGTTGCCCGTCTTCTTGCTGCCCTCTTCTTGTGCCCGTCTTTTTCTCCCGCGTCTTGCACCCTCTTTTTGCTACCCGTTTTTCTTGCTGCCCATCTTTGTTTGCTCGTCTTCTTGCTACCCGTCTCCCCTTTTGCTACCCGTCTTCTTGCTGCCCGTCTTCTTGCTGCCATCTTCTTGCTGCCCGTCTTCTTGCTGCCCTCTTCTTCTGCCCTCTTCTTCTCCCCTCTTTTTGCTGCCCGTCTTCTTGTGCCCGTTCTTGTTTTTTTCCGTCTTCTGCTCCCGTTTTTTTCCGCTTTTCCCTTTTCCCTTGCTGCCCGCCCTTCTTGCTCCCGTCTTCTTGCTGCCCGTCCTTCTGCCTTCTTTCTCCTCTCTTCTCCCGTTTTTTGTCTCTTCTTGCTGCCCGTTCCTTGTACCGTCTTTTTCCCTTCTGCCCGTCTTCTTGCTGCCCGTCTTCTTGCTGCCCCGTCTTCTTGCTGCCCTTTTCCCTCTTCTTGCTGCCCTCTTCTTGCTGCCATCTTCTTGCTGCCCTTTTCCCTTTCTTGCTCCCCTTTTGCTACCCGTCTTCTTGCTACCCCCCTCCTTCTTGCTACCCGTCTTCTTGCTGCCCATTCTTCTTGTTGCCGTCTTCTTGCTGCCCCTTCTTTTCCGTCCTTCTTGCTGCCCATCTTCCTTTGCCCGTCTTCTTGCTCCCTCTTTCTTTCTTGCTGCCCGTCTTCTTGCAGCCCGTCTTCTTTGCCCACTTTCTTGCTCCCGTTTTCTTGCTACCCGTTTTCTTGCTGCCCGTCTTTTTTCTCCCGTTTCTTTCTTGCCCATCTTCTTGCTGCCCTTTCTTGCTCCCGTCTTCTTGCTCCCCGTCTTCTTGCTACCCGTTCTTCTTGCTGCCCATCTTCTTGCTGCCCGTCTTGCTTGCCCATCTTCTTGGTGGCCCGTCTTCTTGCTGCCCATCTTTTCTTGCGCCATCTTCTTGCTTCCCGTCTTCTTGCTCCCCATCTTCTTGCTGCCCTTTTTCCTTCTTGCTGCCCGTTTGTTGCTGCCCATCTTCTTGCTGCCTCTTCTTGCTCCCCTTTTAATCTTTCTGCTGCCCATTTTCCTTGCTCCTTCTTCTTGCTGCCCGTCTTCTTGCTGCCCGTCTTTTGCTGCCTTTCTTCCCTTTTGCTCCCCGTCTTCTTGCTGCCATTTCTTGTCCCCCCTTCTTGCTGCCCGTCTTTTTTGTGCCCGTCTTCTTCTGGCCGTCTTTTTGCCCCCCGTTTCTTGTTGCCCTCTTCTTGCGCCCATCTTCCTCTGCCCGTCTTCTTGCTCCCGTCTTCTTGCTCCCGTCTTCTTGCTCCTCTTCTGCTGCCCGTCTTCTTGCGCCCTCTTCTTGCTACCCGTCTTTCCTTTCTGCCCTCTTCTTGCTCCTCTTCTTGCTGCCCTCTTCTTGCTCCGTCTTCTTGCTGCCCATCTTCTTCTGCCCGTCTTTCTTGCTGCCCGTCTTTTGCTCCCGTCTTTCTTGCTACCCGTCTTTTCTTTTGCTGCCCATCTTCTTGTGCCCGTTTCCCTTGTGCCCATCTTTTTGGGTGCCGTCTTCTTGCTGCCCATCTTCTTGCCTTTGCTCCCATCTTCTTGCTTCCCGTCTTCTTGCTGCCCTCTTCTTGCTGCCTTCTTCTTGCGCCCGTCTTCTTGCCCATCTTCTTGCTCCCCTCTTCTTGCTCCCGTCTTCTTGCTGCCCTCTTCTTGCTGATCTTCTTGCTGCCCTCTTCTTGCTGCCCTCTTTTTGCTGCCCGTCTTTCTTGCTGCCCGTCTTCTTGCTCCCTCTTCTTGCTGCCCGTCTTCGTACTGCCCGTCTTCTTGCTCCCCATTTCTTGCTCCCCTTTCCCTTCTTGCTGCCCGTCTTCTTGCTGCTTCTTCTTGCTGCTCTTCTTGCTCCCGTCTTCTTGCTGCCCTCTTCTTGCTGCCCGTCTTCTTGCTGCCCTTTCTTGCTCCCCCATGTTCTTGCTGCTGTCTTCTTTGCTGCCGTCTTCTTGCTGCCCGTCTTTTTTTGCCAGCCTTTTGCTGCCGTCTCTTGTTTTCCCCATCTTCCCCGCCTTTTGCCCCGTCTTCTTGCTCCCGTTTCTTTGCTCCCCTCTTCTTGCTTCCCCTTCTTCTTGCCCCGTCTTCTTGCTGCCCATTTTGCTGCCGTCTTTTGCTGCCCGTCTTTTGCTTTTTCCAGTTTCTTGTTTTCCCGTCTTTTGCTCGCCCTCTCTTGCTCCCGTCTTCTTGCTACCCGTTTTTGCTGCCCTCTTCTTGCTGGCCCTTCTTTCTACCCGTTTTTTTCTTGCTCCCCTCTTCTTGCTGCCCTCTTCTTGCTGCCCGTCTTCTTGCTGCCCGTCTTCTTGCTGCCCATCTTCTTGCTGCTCGTCTTCTTGCTACCCGTCTTCTTGCTACCCGTCTTCTTGCTACCCGTCTTCTTGTGCCCATTTCTTGCTGCCCGTCTTCTTCTGCCCGTCTTCTTGCTCCCCGTCTTCTTGTTCCCATCTTCTTGCTGCCCATCTTCTTGCTCCCGTCTTCTTGTTACCCGTCTTCTTGCTGCCCATCTTCTTGCTGCCCGTCTTCTTGCTGCCCGTCTTCTTGCTACCCGTCTTCTTGTTGCCCATCTTCTTGCTGCCCGTCTTCTTGCTGCACATCTTCTTGCTGCCCGTCTTCTTGCTGCCCATCTTCTTGCTGCCCGTCTTCTTGCTGCCCGTCTTCTTGCTGCCCGTCTTCTTGCTGCCCATCTTCTTGCTGCCCGTCTTCTTGCTGCCCGTCTTCTTGCTACCCGTCTTCTTGCTGCCCGTCTTCGTACTGCCCGTCTTCTTGCTGCCCATCTTCTTGCTGCCCGTCTTCTTGCTGCCCATCTTCTTGCTGCCCATCTTCTTGCTGCCCGTCTTCTTGCTGCCCGTCTTCTTGCTGCCCGTCTTCTTGCTGCCCATCTTCTTGCTGCTCGTCTTCTTGCTACCCGTCTTCTTGCTACCCGTCTTCTTGCTACCCGTCTTCTTGCTACCCGTCTTTTTGCCTTGGCCCATCTTTTGCTGCCCTTTTCTTGCTGCCGTCCCTTCTTGCTCCCCTCTTCTTGCGCCCTCTTCTTGCTGCCCGTCTTCTTGCTCCCTCTTCTTTTGCTACCGGCTTCTTGTTGCCCATCTTCTTGCTGCACATCTTCTTGCTGCCCGTCTTCTTGCTGCACGTTTTCTTGTTGCCCGTCTTCTTGCTGCCCATCTTCTTGCTGCCCGTCTTCTTGCTGCCCGTCTTCTTGCTGCCCGTCTTCTTGCTGCCCATCTTCTTGCTGCCCGTCTTCTTGCTGCCCGTCTTCTTGCTACTTTCTTCTTGCTGCCCGTCTTCTTACTGCCCGTTTTCTTGCTACCTCTCTTGCTGCCCTCTTCTTGCTACCCGTCTTCTTGCTACTGTCTTCTTGCTGCCCGTTCGTCCCTCTTTTTTTCCCCCTTTTTTTTCCCTCTTCTTCTCCCCTTTTCTTGTCCCCTTTTTGGCCCTCTTCTTGCTCCCCCTTTTTTTCCCCCTCTTTTTCCCTTTTTTTCCCCCTTTTTTTCCTTCCCCCCCCCCCCCCCCCCCCCCCCCCCCCCCCCCCCCCCCCCCCCCCCCCCCCCCCCCCCCCCCCCCCCCCCCCCCCCCCCCCCCCCCCCCCCCCCCCCCCCCCCCCCCCCCCCCCCCCCCCCCCCCCCCCCCCCCCCCCCCCCCCCCCCCCCCCCCCCCCCCCCCCCCCCCCCCCCCCCCCCCCCCCCCCCCCCCCCCCCCCCCCCCCCCCCCCCCCCCCCCCCCCCCCCCCCCCCCCCCCCCCCCCCCCCCCCCCCCCCCCCCCCCCCCCCCCCCCCCCCCCCCCCCCCCCCCCCCCCCCCCCCCCCCCCCCCCCCCCCCCCCCCCCCCCCCCCCCCCCCCCCCCCCCCCCCCCCCCCCCCCCCCCCCCCCCCCCCCCCCCCCCCCCCCCCCCCCCCCCCCCCCCCCCCCCCCCCCCCCCCCCCCCCCCCCCCCCCCCCCCCCCCCCCCCCCCCCCCCCCCCCCCCCCCCCCCCCCCCCTTTTTTTTTTTTTTTTTTTTTTTTTTTTTTTTTTTTTTTTTTTTTTTTTTTTTTTTTTTTTTTTTTTTTTTTTTTTTTTTTTTTTTTTTTTTTTTTTTTTTTTTTTTTTTTTTTTTTTTTTTTTTTTTTTTTTTTTTTTTTTTTTTTTTTTTTTTTTTTTTTTTTTTTTTTTTTTTTTTTTTTTTTTTTTTTTTTTTTTTTTTTTTTTTTTTTTTTTTTTTTTTTTTTTTTTTTTTTTTTTTTTTTTTTTTTTTTTTTTTTTTTTTTTTTTTTTTTTTTTTTTTTTTTTTTTTTTTTTTTTTTTTTTTTTTTTTTTTTTTTTTTTTTTTTTTTTTTTTTTTTTTTTTTTTTTTTTTTTTTTTTTTTTTTTTTTTTTTTTTTTTTTTTTTTTTTTTTTTTTTTTTTTTTTTTTTTTTTTTTTTTTTTTTTTTTTTTTTTTTTTTTTTTTTTTTTTTTTTTTTTTTTTTTTTTTTTTTTTTTTTTTTTTTTTTTTTTTTTTTTTTTTTTTTTTTTTTTTTTTTTTTTTTTTTTTTTTTTTTTTTTTTGCTCCCCGCTTCTTGCTCCCTTTTCCCCCCTTTCTTTTCCCTCTTCTGCCCCTCTTTTTCCCCTCTTTTGCCCTCTTCTGGCCCCTTTTTCCCCCCCTTTTTTTCCCCTTCTTCCGGCCCGTTTTTGCCCCCTCTTTTTCCCCTTTTTCCCTTTTCCCCTTGCCCTCCTTCCCCGCTTCTTGCTGCCCGTTTTTGCTCCCTCTTTTCCCCCTTTTCTTGTTTTCCCCTTTTTTGCTGCCCGTTTTTTTGCTTTTTCGTTTTTTTGCTCCCCTTTCTTTTTCCTTTTTTCTCCCTTTCCTTTTCCCTTTTTCCCCGTCCTTCCCCTTTTTTTTTTTCCCCTTCTTCTTTCCCCCTCTTTGCTTTCCCCCCCCTTCTTCTGCCCTCTTCTTGCGCCCTCTTTTGGGCCCCCCCTTTTTCTCCCTCCGCCCCCTTTCTTTTTTTCCTCTTTTTTTCCCCGTTTTTCCCCCTTTTTGCCCCCCCTTTCGCTCCCCTTTTTCCCCCCCCTTTTCTTTTGCCCCCTTTCTGCCCCTTCTTCCCCTCTTCTTGCCCCCTCTTTTCCCCCGGCCCGCCCTTTTTGCTCCCGTCTTCTTTGTTTTTTGCCCCTTTTCTTCTCCTTTTCCCCGGGCCCGTCTTTTTTCCCTTCTTTTGCTCCCGTTCTTGCTCCCGTTTTTTTCCCTTTTTTTCCCCCCCTTTGTGCCGTTTTCTCCCCTTTTTTCCCCTCTTTCTCCCCGTTTTTTCTCCCTCTTTTTCTTTTTTTCTCCGTTTCTTTGCTCCGTTTTTTCCCCGTTTTCTTGCTCCTTTTTCCCCTCTTTGCTCCGTTTTTGCCCCGGGTTTCTTGCTCCCGCTTCTTGCTCCCCTTTTGCTGCCCTTTCCCTTGTTTCTTCTTCTTTTGCCCCCTTCTTCCCCCTTTTTTCCTTTTTCCCCCCTTTTTTTTGCCCCCCTCTTCTTTGTTTTTGCTCCCTCTTTTTCCCTTTCCTTTTCCCCTTTTTGCTCCCCCTTTTTGCCCCGTTTTCTTGCTCCCTTTTTTGGGCCCTCTTCTTGCTGCCCCCCCTTCTTGCTCCCCTTCTTGCTTCTTTTGCTCCCCTTTTTCTTGCCCCTTTTTGCTCCCTCTTCTCTCCTTTCCTTGCTCCCGTTTCTTGCCCCCCTCTTTTTGCTCCCCTTTTTCCCCCTTTTTTCTTTTGCCCCTTTTCTCCCGTTTTTCCCTTTCCTTTTCCCCCGCCTTCCCCTTTTCGGTTACCCGTCCCCTTTTTCTTTTTTGTTTTTGCCCCCTTCTTGTCCCTTTTCCCTTTGCCCCCTTTTTTTGGCCCCCGTCTTTTTCCCCCTTTTGCTCCCTTTCTCTTTTTGGCTCTTCCCCCCTTTTCGGGCCCCTCTTTTCTCCCTTTTCTTTTTGCTCCGTCTTCTTCTCCCTTTTTTTTGTTTTTCCCTTCCCCTTTTGCTCCTCTTCTGTTTTCGTCTTCTTGCTCCCGTTTTTCTCCCCTTTTTGGGGCCCCTTTTTCTCCCCCCTTTCTTGCTGCCCCTTTTTTCGCCCTCTTCTTGCTCCCCTTTTCTTGCCCGTCTTCTTCTGGCCGTCTTTTTTTTCCGTTTTTTTGTCCCCTTTTGCTCCCTCTTTTGTGCCGTTTCTTGCCCCGTTTTTTGCGCCCGTCTTCTTTCCCGCCCTCTGTCCCTTTTCTGTTTTGTCTTTTTGCTCCCTCTTTTCCCCCCCCCGGGGTTTTCTTGCCCCCTCTTTTGGCCCCCCCCCCCCCCCCCCCCCCCCCCCCCCCCCCCCCCCCCCCCCCCCCCCCCCCCCCCCCCCCCCCCCCCCCCCCCCCCCCCCCCCCCCCCCCCCCCCCCCCCCCCCCCCCCCCCCCCCCCCCCCCCCCCCCCCCCCCCCCCCCCCCCCCCCCCCCCCCCCCCCCCCCCCCCCCCCCCCCCCCCCCCCCCCCCCCCCCCCCCCCCCCCCCCCCCCCCCCCCCCCCCCCCCCCCCCCCCCCCCCCCCCCCCCCCCCCCCCCCCCCCCCCCCCCCCCCCCCCCCCCCCCCCCCCCCCCCCCCCCCCCCCCCCCCCCCCCCCCCCCCCCCCCCCCCCCCCCCCCCCCCCCCCCCCCCCCCCCCCCCCCCCCCCCCCCCCCCCCCCCCCCCCCCCCCCCCCCCCCCCCCCCCCCCCCCCCCCCCCCCCCCCCCCCCCCCCCCCCCCCCCCCCCCCCCCCCCCCCCCCCCCCCCCCCCCCCCCCCCCCCCCCCCCCCCCCCCCCCCCCCCCCCCCCCCCCCCCCCCCCCCCCCCCCCCCCCCCCCCCCCCCCCCCCCCCCCCCCCCCCCCCCCCCCCCCCCCCCCCCCCCCCCCCCCCCCCCCCCCCCCCCCCCCCCCCCCCCCCCCCCCCCCCCCCCCCCCCCCCCCCCCCCCCCCCCCCCCCCCCCCCCCCCCCCCCCCCCCCCCCCCCCCCCCCCCCCCCCCCCCCCCCCCCCCCCCCCCCCCCCCCCCCCCCCCCCCCCCCCCCCCCCCCCCCCCCCCCCCCCCTTCGGGGCCCTTTCTTGCTCCTTTCTTCCCCTTTCTTTTGCTTTTTTTCCCCTTTTTTCCCCCTCTTTTGTCCCTTTTTTTTCCCTTTCTTGCCCCTTTTCCTTGCTCCCCCTTCTTGCCCCCTTTTTGCTCCCCTTTTTCCCTTTTCCCCCGTCTTCTTGCTCCCTTTCTTCCCCCCTTTTTTTCTCCCGCTTTTTGCCCCCCCCTTTTTCCCTTGCCCTTTTTTCCCCTTTTTGCCCTTTTTCTTGTCCCGTCTTTTTTTCCCTTTCTTGCTCCCTTTTGCCCCTCTTCTTGCTGCCCTCTTCTTGCTCCCGTTTTTTTTCCCCCCCCCCTTTCCCCCGCTTTTTGTTTTTTTCCCTTCTTGCCCCCTTTTTTTTCCCCCGTCTTTTCTCCCTTTTTGCTCCCTTTTTGGGCCCCCTTTTCCTCCCCCGTCCCCTTCTTGCGCCCGTCTTCTTGCCCCCTTTTTTTTCCCCTTTTTGCTCCCGTCTTTTCTCCGCTTCTTGTCCCCCTTTTGCGGGCCCCCCCTTCCTTGTCCCTTTTTTTGCCCCTTTTGCTGCCCGTTTTTGCTCCCCCCTTCTTGCTCCCTTCTTTTGCGCCCTCTTCTTGCTCCCGTCTTTTTCCCCTTCTTCTTTTTCCCCCCCTTTTTCTACCCTTTCTTCTGCCCTCTTCTTGTCCCTCTTTTTGCCCCGTCTTCTTGTCCCGTCTTCTTGCTCCCTTTTCCCTTGCTGCCCTTCTTTTGCCCTCTTCTTGCTGCCCTCTTCCTTGCTG
The DNA here is from genome assembly GCF_026875155.1 of Cherax quadricarinatus. Lineage (NCBI taxonomy): Eukaryota > Metazoa > Arthropoda > Malacostraca > Decapoda > Parastacidae > Cherax > Cherax quadricarinatus. The sequence continues at coordinate 27,623,574 of NC_069476.1, read as the reverse complement.
CCCTTTCTTGCTCCCTCTTTCTCCTCTTTTTTGCTGCCCGTTTCTTCTTGCTGCCCCTCTTCTCCCCTTTCTTGCCCATCTTCTTGCTGCCCTCTTCTTGCCCCTCTTCTTGCTCCGTCTTTTCTGCCCGCTTTTGCCCCTTCTTCTCCCTTTTTTCCTCTTCTTGCCCCGTCTTTGCCCTTTTGCGCCCTTTTTGCTGCCTTCCTTGCTGCCCTTTCTTGTTGCCCTCTTCTTGTGCCCTCCTTCCGCGCCCTCTTCTTGCTCCCTCTTTTTGTTTTTCTGCCCCTTTTTGCCCCCCTTTCTTGCTGCCCGTCTTTTGCTCCCCCTCTTCTTGCTCCCCTCTCTTCTTGCTCCCGTCTTTTTCCCCCCCTTTTTCCTTCTTCTTGCTCCCGTTTCTCCCCTTTCCCTTGCTGCCCTTTCTTTGCTGCCCTTTCTTTTTGTGCCCCTTCTTCTTGTCCCGTCTTCTTGCTACCCCGTCTTCTGCTCCTTTTCTTGCCCCCTCTTCTTCCCTGCCCGCTTCTTGCTCCTCCTTCTTGCTGCCCGTCTTCTTTGCCCCTTTTTTGCTATTTTCCCGTCTTCTTTGCCCTCTTCTTGCTGCCCTTTCTTGTGCGCTTTGCCCTCTTCTTGCTCCCCTTCTTGCTCCGTCTTTCTTGCTGCCCGTCTTTTTGCTCCCCCTTTTCCTTTTGCCCCCGTTCTTCTTTCCCATCTTCTTGCTGCCCTCTTCTTTTTTCCCGTCTTTTTGGGCCCCTCTCTTCCCTCTTTCTTGCTCCCTTTTTTTGGCCCTTCTTCCCCCCGTCTCCTTGCTCCCTCTTTTTTGCCCCTCTTTTTGTGCCCGTTTCTTGCTGCCATCTTCTTGCTCTCTTTTCTCCCCGTCTTTTTGCTGCCATCTTCTTCTGCCCCCTTTTTCCCTTTCTCCCCTTTCTTGCGCCCGTCTTCTTGCTGCCCGTCTTCTTGCTCCCCCTTTCTTGCTGCCCGTCTTCTTGCCTTTTTTCTCCCCCTTCTTCTTCCGCCCTTCTTCTTGTTTCCGTCTTCTTGCCCTTTTCTTCTCCCGTCTTCTTGCCCCGTCTTCTTGCTACCCGTCTTTTGTCCCCTTCTGCTGCCCTCTTCTTCTGCCGCTTTTCTTGCTGCCCCCTTGCTTTTTGCTCCGCTTCTTGCTGCCCGTTTTTTCCCTTTTGCTGCCCCTTCTTTGCTGCCCGTTCTTGCTCCCGTCTTCTTGCGCCCTTTCTTCTGCCCCGTCTTCTTCTCCCGTCTTTTGCACCCTCTTCTGTGCCCCTTCTTGCTCCCCTCTTCTCTCTTTCTTGCGCTTCTCTGCCGTCTTTTGCTCCCTCTTCTTGCTGCCCGTCTTCTTCTCCCTCTTCTTCTGCCCTCTCTTGTTTGCCCTCTTTTTTTCCCCGTCTTCTTGCTCCCTTTCTTGCCCGTCTTCTTGTCCCTTCTTCTTGCTCCCTCTTCTTTGCCCTTTCTTGCTCCCGTTTCTTGCTGCCCTTTCTCTTCTGCCCTTTTTGCTACCCGCTTCTTGTTGCCTTTCTTGCTGCCCTTCTTCCTTTTTTGCCCCGTCTTCTTGCTCCCGTCTTCTTGTGCCCTCTTCTGCCCCCTTTCCCCGTCTCTTTCGCCTTTCCTTCTCCCCCTTTTGCCCCTTCTTTCTTTCCCTCTTCTTCTACCCGCTTCTTGTTTCCCTCTTCTTGCTGCCCTCCTTCTTGCTGCCCTCTTTTCTGCCCGTCTTTTTCCCTCTTCTTGCTGCCCTTTTTTGCTGCCTCTTCTTGCTCCCGTTCTTCTGCTCCCTCTTCTTCTCCCCCTCTTCTTGCTCCCGTCTTCTTTTTCCCGTCTTCTTGCTGCCCTCTTTCTTTGCCCGTCTTCTTGCTGCCCTTTTCTGCCCTCTTTTTGCTGCCCGTTTCTTGCTCCCTCTTTCTTCTGCCCTCTTCCTTTTTCCCGTCTTCTTGCTGCCCCGTCTTCTTGCTGCCGTCTTCTTTGCCGCTTCTTGCCCCGTTTTCTTCTCCTCTTCTTGCTGCCCCGTTCTTTGCTCCCTCTTCTTTGCTGCCCGTTTTCTTCTGCCCGTTTTCTTGCCCTCTTTGCTGCCCGTCTTTTGTGCCCTTCTTCTTGCTGCCCATCTTCTTCGCCCTCCCTTCTTCTGCTGCCCGCTTTTTTCTCCCGTTTTTCTTTTTCCTTTTTCTGCCTTTTTTTGCCCGTCTTCTTGCTGCCCGTCTTCTTTGCTCCCTCTTCTTGCTGCCCGTCTTCTTGTTTTCCCGCTTCTCTCTTTTTGCCCTCTTCTTGCCCTCTTTTTCTCCCGCCCTTGCTCCCCCGTCTTCTTGCTACCCGTTCTTCTTTTTTCCCCTTTTCTTTGCTACCCTTTCCCTCTTGCTCCTTCTCCCTCTCTTGCCCCCTTCTTCTGGCCCTTCTTGCTCCCTCTTCTTGCTGCCCTCTTCTTGCCCTTTTCTTCTTGCCCGTTTTCTTGCCCTTTCTTTCTGCCCTTCTTTCTCTTTTCTTCTTGCTCCCTTCTTTTCCCTCTTCTTGCTGCCCCTTTCTTGCGCCCGTCTTCTTGCTCCCCCTTCTGTTTTGCCCGTCTTCTTGCTGCCTCTTCTTTGCCCATCTTTCTTGCTGCCCGTCTTCTTCTCTCCGTCTTCTTGCTGCCCCTTTTTTCTCCCTTCTTCCCCTTCTTCCTTTCTTCTTCTGCCTTTTCTTCTTGCTGCCCCTTTTTCTTACCCGTCTTCTTGCTGCCCGTCTTCTCTCCGTCTTGCTCCTCTTCTTGCCCCCGTCTTTCCTCTTCTGTTTCCGCTTTTTGCCCGTCTTTTCTCCAGCTTTTGCTGCCCTTTTTTCCCTTCTTTTTGCCCTTTTTCTTTTTACGTCTTCTTCTGCTTCTTGCGTCCCTTCTTGCACTCTTCTTGCTCCGCTTTTTTCCCCCTCTTTCGGGCCCGTCTTTTGCCCCTCTTCCTTGCTGCCCTCTTCTTGCTGCCCCGTCTTCTGCCTGTCTTCTTGCTCCCTCTCTTCTCCCTCTTTTTTCCCCCCGTCAGTCTTTTGCTCCTCTTCTTTCCGCCTTTCCCCTCTTCCCCTTTTTCTGCCCTCTTCTTCCCTGCCGTCTTCTTGCTGCCCGTCCCCTTGCTCCCTTTCTTGCTCCCTTTTTCCGTCTCTCTTGCTCCCGTCTTCTTGCTCCCGTCTTCTTGCTCCCCCTCTTTTTCCCGCCGTCTTCTTGCGCCCGTCTTTTGCCCCGCTTCTTGCCCCCCTTTTCTTCCCCTCTTCTTCTGCCCTCTTCTTCAGCCCGTCTTTTTTCACCTCTTTTTGCCTCCTTTTTTCTTTCCCGTCTTCTTGCTCCTCTTCTTGCTGCCGTCTTCTTGTGCCCTTCTTTTTGCTGCCCCTCTTCTTCTGCCCTTCTCTTGCTCCCGTTTCTTCTTGCCCGTTCTTGCTCCCGCTTCTTGTCCCGTCTTCTTGCTGCCCGTCTTCTTCCTGCCCTCTTCTTGCTCCCTCTTTTGCTCCCTCTTCTTGCTGCCCTCTTCTTTTGGGCCCCTTCTTTGCCGCTTTTTTCCCCTGCCCTCTTCTTTTGCCCGTCTTCTTGCTCCCATTTCTTGTTCTGCCCCTTTCTTCTCCTTTCCCTTCTTGCTCCCGTCTTTTTCTTTTTGCCTCTTCCTTGCTCCCGTCTTCTTGCTGCCCGTCTTCTTGCTGCCTTCTGCTCCCCTTCTTGCTGCCCCCTTTCTTGCTGCCTCTTCTTGCTCCCTTTTTGCTCCTTCTTCTGCCCTCTTTTGCTGCCCGTTTCTTCCCCTCTTCTTGCTGCCCTTCTTCTTGCCCCCCTTTTCCCGTCTCTTTCCCGCTTTTGCTGCCCGTCTTCTTGCTCCCTCTTCTTGCTGCCGTTTCTTGCTCCCTCTTCTTGCGCCGTCTTCTTCTCCCTTTTCTTTCCGTTTTCCTTCTTCTTCTGCCCCTCTTCTTCCCCGTCTTCGCTCCCCCTTTCTTGCCCCCTTTTTCCTTCTTCTTTTTCTCTTCCGGCCCTTCTTGCTGCTCCTTCTTCCCCGTCTTCTCGGGCCCCGTCTTCTGGCCCCTCCTTCTTCCCGCCCTCTCTTTGCTTGCTGCCCCTCTTTGCTGCCCCTCTTCTTGCTCCCTTCTTCCATCTTCTTGGCTCTCTTTTTTCCCCCTCTTCTTGCCCCCGTCTTTTTGCCCCGTCTTCTTGCTGCCGTCCTTTTTCCTCTTTTTCCCTTTCTTGCCTCTTTTTCCCTGCCCCGTCTTTTTGCTACCCCGTCTTCTTCCCCTCCCCCCTCCCCTTTCTTGCTCCCTCTTTTTTGGCCCCGTCTTTTGCTCCATCTTCTTGCTCCGCTTCTTGCTCCGTTTCTTGCTTCCTCTTTCTTGCGCCCTCTTTCTACCCGCTTCTTGCTGCCGTCTTTTTCCCCCCTTTCTTCTGCCCGTCTTCTTGTGCCGCTTCTTTTCTGCCCTCTTCTTTTTTTGCCCCTCTTTTTCTGCCCGTCTCTCCCTTGCCTTTTGCCCCGTTCTTCTCCCTTTTTCTTGCTGCCGTCTTCTTGCTGCCCGTCTTCTTTCTCCCGTCTTCTGCCCTTCTTGCTCCCCTCCTTCTTGCTGCCCTTCTTGTCCCCTTTTTCTTCCCGCTTTTTGCCCCTCTTCTTGCTGCCCGTTTTCTTGCTGCCCGTCCTTTTCTCCCTTCTTCTTTTCTGCCCTTTTCCCTTTCTCCCTCTTCTTTCTCCCTCTTCTTCTCCCCGCTTTTTTTTCTCGTCTTCTTGCTACCCTCTTCTTCTTCTCTTCTTCTTGCTGCCCCTCTTTCTTGCTGCCCGTCTTCTTGCTGCCCATCTTTCTGCCCTCTTCTTGCTCCCACTTTTCCCCCTTCTTCTGCCGCTCCCTTTTGCCCGTTCTTGCTCCCGTCTTTTTGGCGTCTTCTTCTGCCCGTCTTTTCTGCCTCTTCTTTCCTTTGCCCGTCTTCTTGCTCCCGTCTTCTTGTTTTCCTCTTCTTGTGCTTTTTCCCTTTTTGCTCCCGTCTTTTTTCTTTTCCTCTTCTTGCTGCCCCTTTCTTTGCTCCCGTTTTCTTGGCCCCGTTTTCCCTTCCCTCCCTCTTCGTCTCTTGTCCCTCTTCTTGCTGCCCTCTTCTTGCTCCCTCTTCTCTGCCCCTTCTTCCCCGTCTTCTTGCTCCCTCTTTTCTGCCCTCTTCTTGGCCTTGCTGCCTCTTTCTTGCTGCCCTCTTCTTCTTGCCCCTCTTCTTGCTGCCTCTTTTGCTCCTTCTTCTTGCTCCTTTTCTTGCTCCCCTTCTTCTTGCTGCCCTCTGTGCACTCTCTTGCTGCCCTTTCTTGCTCCCGTCTTTCCCCCTTCTTTTTCCCCCCTTTTTGTGCCCTCTTCTTCTCCCCCTTCTTGCTCCCTCTTTTGTCCCGCCTTCTTCTCCCTTCTTCTTTGCCCTCTTCTTTGCCCCTTCTTTCCGTCTTCTTTGCCCCCTTTCTTCTCCCCTTTTCTTCTTGTGCCCTTCTTCTGCCCTTCTTTTTGCTCCCTTTTCCTTTGCCCCTCTTTTGCTTCTTCTTGCTCCCATCTTCTTCTGCCCGTCTTCTTGCGCCCTCTTCTTTGCCCCTTTTTCTGCCCTCTTCTTGTGCCGCCCTTTCCCTTTTTGTCCCCTTCTTCTGCCGTTTCTTCTGCCCGTCTTTCTTGTGCCCGTCTCCTTCTGCCTCCTTTGCCCCCCTTTTTCTTCTGCCCCGCTTCTTGCTGCCCGTCTTCTTGCTGCCCGTCTTTTGCCCCCCCTTTTTGCTCCCTCTTCTTCCCCCTTTTTCTTTCCCCTTTCTTCTCCCTTTCCCCTTCTTCTGCTCGCCTTCTGCCCTTCTGCTCCCCACCTTCCCTCTTCTTGTCCCCTCTTCTTGCTGCCCGTCTTCTTCTGCCCTCTTTTGGTCCCGTCTTCTTCTGCCCGTTTTCTTGCTTCCTCTTTTTCTCCCTTCTTTCTGCAACCGTCTTCTTTTTCCCCTCTTTTGCTCCCCGTCCTTTTGCTCCCGTCTTCTTCTTGTCCCGCCTTCTTGCTGCCCTTTTGCGCCCTTTCTTGCTCCTCTTCTTGCTACCGTCTTCTTGCACCGCGCATCTTCTCCCGTCTTCTTGCGCCCACTTCTTCTGCCCCTTCTTGCCCTTCTTCTTGCCCTCTTCTTCTGCCCCTTCTTCTTGCCCTCTTCTTGCTGCCCCTCTTTTTTTTGCCGTCTTCTTGCTCTCTTTTGTTTGCCCTTCTTTTGCGGCCCTTTTCCCATCTTCTTTCCCGTCTCTTCTTGCTGCCCTCTTGCTGCCCGTCTTCTTCTCCCGCCTTCTTCTGCCCTCCGTCTTCTTCTCCCGTCTCTTGCTCCCCGTTCTTTTGCATCCCTCTTCTTGCTGCCCCCTTCTTGCTCCCATTTCTTGCCCCCCTCTTCTTGCTGCCCGTCTTCTTGCTGCCCATCTTCTTGCTGCCCGTCTCTTGCGCCCTCTTTCTCTTTCTTTCTTTTTTCGCCCCTCTTCTGCTGCCCTCTTTGCTGCCCTTTTTTGCCCGTTCTTGCTGCCCTTTTTGCCCTTTTCTTGCGCCCCGTTCCTTCTCCCCTCCTTGCTGCCCCTCTTTTGCTCCCGTTTCGCCCCTTTCTTCTCCCTCCTTCTCTTCTCCCCGCTTCTTCCTACCCCCGTTTTCTTCTGCGTCTTCTTGCTCCCACTTTTTCTGCCCTCTTTCCACCCTCTTCTTGCTGCCCTCTTCTTGCTGGCCCGCCCTTCTTGCTGCCCGCTTCTGTGCCCTTCTTCTTTTTTTGCGCCTTCTTTGCTCCCTCTTCCTTCTGCCCTCCTTTTGCACCCTTCTTCTTGCCCGTTTCTTCTTCCCTCTCTTGCTGTTCCACTTTTTGTTTGCCCGTCTTCTTGCTGCCCATCTTCTTTGCTGCCCCTTCTTGCTGCCCTCTTCTTGCTCCCCATCTTCTTGCGCCCTTTTCTTGCTGCCGTCCCTTCTTCTGCTGCCCTCTTTTTTCCCTCTTCCTTTTGCCCCCATTTTTTCCCCCTTTTGCTCCCGTCCTCTTGCCCTCTCTTCTGCCCCGCCCCTTCTTGCTCCCGTTTTTTCCCTCTGTTTGCCCCGTCTTCTTGCTCCCCTTTTGCTGCCCGCTTCTTCTCCCCGTCTTCTTGCTTCCCTCTTTGCTTCTCTTGCTCCCGTTTCTTCTGCCGTCTTTGCTGCTGCTTCTTGCTGCCCGTCTTCTTGCTCCCTTCTCCCGTCTTTTTTGCCCCCGTTTTTGTCCCGTCTTCTTGCTGCCGTTTTTTGTGGCCCGTCTTCTTGCTGCCCCTTTTCTTCCCTCTTCTTCATCCCTCTTCTTCTCCCTTCTTCTTCTCCCTTCTTGCTCCTTTCTTCTTGCACCCGTCTTTCTTGGGCCCCGTCTTCTTGCTGCCCGCCCTTTCTTGCCGCCATTTCGGGCCTCTTTCTTGCTCCCCTCTTTTCGCGCTTCTTTGCCGTCTTCTTGCTGCCCTCTTCTTTGCTGCCTCTTCTTGCTGCCCTTCTTGCTGCCCTTTTTCTTTTTTCCCTCTTCTTGCTGCCCGTCTTCTTGCTCCCCGTCTTTTTTTTGCCCTTCTTGCTGCTCGTTTTTGCTCCCATCTTCTTTGCCCCTTTGCTACCCGTTTTGCTGCCCGTCTTCTTCCCTCCCGTCTCTTTGCCCCTCTTCTTGCTGCTCGTCTTTGCTCCGTTTTTCTCCCTCTTCTTGCTCCCTCTTTTGCTCCTCTTTTGTGCCCTTTCTTTGCCCCTTCTTTCCGTTCTTCTTTCTTCTTGCCCTCTTCTTGTGCCCGTCCTTCCTGCCCCGTCTTCTTGCTGCCCTCTTCTTGCTGCCCTTTCTTCTGCCCATCTTCTGGCCCGTCTTCTTTTTTTCCCGGTTCTTCTTGCTGCCGTCTTTTTGGCCCCCTTCTTGCTCCCCTTTTTGCTCCCGTCTTCTTGCTGCCCGTTTCTGCTACCCGTTTCTTCCTTCTTACTCCCGTCTTCTTGCTCCCTTCTTGCTCCCGCTCTTTTTCTCCCCCTTTTCTTGCTGCCCTCTTTTCCCCCCCCCCCTTTTTTCCTTTTCCCTTCTTGCTCCCTCTCTTGCTGCCCTCTTTCTTGCTGCCCGTCTTCTTCCCCGTTTTCCTCCCGCCCTTCCCTTGCTCCCTTTCTGCCCCTTTCTTTCTGCCCGCTTCTTGCTGCCCTTTTCTTCCCGTTTTGTCTCTTGCTGCCCGTCTTCTTGCTGCCGTCTTCTTGCTGCCCCATCTTCTTGCTGCCCGTCTTTTGCTGCCCACTCTTCTTGCTGCCCTCTTCTTGCTCCCTCTTCTTGCTGCCCTCTTCTTGCTCCCTCGTTCTTGCGGGCCCCGTTTTCTTGCTACCCTTTCTTCTTGCTGCCCGTCTTCTTGCTACTCGTTCCTTGCTACTCGCCCTTCTTGCTCCCTCGTCTTCTTGCTGCCCGTCTTCTTCTACCCGTCTTCTTGCTGCCCATATTCTTGCTACCCTCTTCTTGCTGCCCGTCTTCTTGCTGCCCGTTTTCTTGCTGTCAGTCTTCTTGCCCCTTTTTTCTGCTGCCCATCTTCTTTCTGCCCGCCCTTCTTGCTACCCTTTCCTTGCTATCCCGCTTCTTCTACCCCGTCTCTTTTTGCTGCCCGTCTTCTTGCTGCCCGTCTTCTTGCTGCCCGTCTCTTGCTCCCCCGTCTTCTTGCTACCCTCTCTTCTGCCCTTTCCCCTTGTTTTGCCCAGTCTTCTTTCTGCCCGTTTTGTTGCTGCCCATCTTCTTGCTGCCCGTCTTCTTGCTACCCGTCTTCTTGCTGCCCGTCTTCTTGCTACCCGTCTTCTTGCTACCCGTCTTCTTGCTCCCGTTCTTGCGGGCCCGTCTTCTTGCTGCACTTTTCCCTTGCTCCCCGTTTTTTTGCTGCCCGTCTTCTTGCTACCCGTATTCTTGCTACCCGTCTTCTTGCTGCTCGTCTTCTTGCTGCCCGTCTTCTTGCTACCCGTCTTATTGCTGCCCGTCTTCTTGCTGCCCGTCTTCTTGCTGCCCGTCTTTTTGCTGCCCGTCTTCTTGCTGCCCGTTTTCTTGCTGTCAGTCTTCTTACTGCCCTTCTTTCTGCAGACCGTCTTCTTTCTACCCGTCTTTTTGCTACCTGTCTTCTTGCTACCCGTCTTCTTGCTGCCCGTCTTCTTGCTGCCCGTCTTCTTGCTGCCCGTCTTCTTGCTGCCCGTCTTCTTGCTGCCCGTTTTCTTGCTGTCAGTCTTCTTGCTGCCCTTCTTTCTGCTGCCCATCTTCTTTCTGCCCGTCTTCTTGCTACCCGTCTTCTTGCTATCCGTCTTCTTGCTACCCGTCTTCTTGCTGCCCGTCTTCTTGCTGCCCGTCTTCTTGCTGCCCATCTTCTTGCTGCCCGTCTTCTTGCTGCCCATCTTCTTGCTGCCCGTCTTCTTGCTGCCCATCTTCTTGCTGCCCGTCTTCTTGCTGCCCGTCTTGTTTTTGCCAGTCTTCTTTCTGCCCGTTTTGTTGCTGCCCATCTTCTTGCTGCCCGTCTTCTTGCTACCCGTCTTCTTGCTGCCCGTCTTCTTGCTACCCGTCTTCTTGCTGCCCGTCTTCTTGCTGCCCGTCTTCTTGCTGCCCGTCTTCTTGCTGCCCGTCTTCTTGCTACCCGTCTTCTTGCTGCCCGTCTTCTTGCTACCCGTATTCTTGCTACCCGTCTTCTTGCTGCCCGTCTTCTTGCTGCCCGTCTTCTTGCTGCCCGTCTTCTTGCTGCCCGTCTTCTTGCTGCCCGTCTTCTTGCTGCCCGTCTTTTTGCTGCCCGTCTTCTTGCTGCCCGTTTTCTTGCTGTCAGTCTTCTTACTGCCCTTCTTTCTGCAGACCGTCTTCTTTCTACCCGTCTTTTTGCTACCTGTCTTCTTGCTACCCGTCTTCTTGCTGCCCGTCTTCTTGGTGCCCGTCTTCTTGCTGCCCATCTTCTTGCTGCTCGTCTTCTTGCTACCCGTCTTCTTGCTACGTGGCATCTTGCTGCCCGTCTTCTTGCTGCCCATCTTCTTGCTGCCCGTCTTCTTGCTGCCCTTCTTCTTGCTGCCCATCTTCTTGCTGCCCATCTTCTTGCTGCCCGTCTTCTTGCTGCCCGTCTTGTTTTTGCCAGTCTTCTTGCTGCTCGTTTTGTTGCTGCCCATCTTCTTGCTGCCCGTCTTCTTGCTACCCGTCTTCTTGCTGCCCGTCTTCTTGCTACTCGTCTCCTTGCTACCCGTCTTCTTGCTGCTCGTCTTCTTGCTGCGCGTCTTCTTGCTACCCGTCTTCTTGCTGCCCGTCTTCTTGCTGCCCATCTTCTTGCTGCCCATATTCTTGCTACCCCTCTTCTTGCTGCCCGTCTTCTTGCTGCCCGTTTTCTTGCTGTCAGTCTTCTTGCTGCCCTTCTTTCTGCTGCCCATCTTCTTTCTGCCCGTCTTCTTGCTACCCGTCTTCTTGCTATCCGTCTTCTTGCTACCCGTCTTCTTGCTGCCCGTCTTCTTGCTGCCCGTCTTCTTGCTGCCCGTCTTCTTGCTGCCCGTCTTCTTGCTACCCGTCTTCTTGCTACCCGTCTTCTTGCTGCTCGTCTTCTTGCTGCCCGTCTTCTTGCTACCCCTTCTTGCTACCCGTCTTCTTGCTCCCCGTCTTCTTGCTCCCCCGTCTTCTTGCTGCCCGTCTTCTTGCTGCCCGTCTTCTTGCTACCCGTCTTCTTGCTGCCCGTCTTCTTGCTACCCGTATTCTTGCTACCCGTCTTCTTGCTGCTCGTCTTCTTGCTGCCCGTCTTCTTGCTACCCGTCTTCTTGCTGCCCGTCTTCTTGCTGCCCGTCTTCTTGCTGCCCGTCTTTTTGCTGCCCGTCTTCTTGCTGCCCGTTTTCTTGCTGTCAGTCTTCTTACTGCCCTTCTTTCTGCAGACCGTCTTCTTTCTACCCGTCTTTTTGCTACCTGTCTTCTTGCTACCCGTCTTCTTGCTGCCCGTCTTCTTGCTGCCCGTCTTCTTGCTGCCCGTCTTCTTGCTGCCCGTCTTCTTGCTGCCCATCTTCTTGCTGCTCGTCTTCTTGCTACCCGTCTTCTTGCTACGCGGCATCTTGCTGCCCGTCTTCTTGCTGCCCATCTTCTTGCTGCCCGTCTTCTTGCTGCCCTTCTTCTTGCTGCCCATCTTCTTGCTGCCCATCTTCTTGCTGCCCGTCTTCTTGCTGCCCGTCTTGTTTTTGCCAGTCTTCTTGCTGCTCGTTTTGTTGCTGCCCATCTTCTTGCTGCCCGTCTTCTTGCTACCCGTCTTCTTGCTGCCCGTCTTCTTGCTACTCGTCTCCTTGCTACCCGTCTTCTTGCTGCTCGTCTTCTTGCTGCCCGTCTTCTTGCTACCCGTCTTCTTGCTGCCCGTCTTCTTGCTGCCCATCTTCTTGCTGCCCATATTCTTGCTACCCCTCTTCTTGCTGCCCGTCTTCTTGCTGCCCGTTTTCTTGCTGTCAGTCTTCTTGCTGCCCTTCTTTCGGCTGCCCATCTTCTTTCTGCCCGTCTTCTTGCTACCCGTCTTCTTGCTACCCGTCTTCTTGCTGCCCGTCTTCTTGCTGCCCGTCTTCTTGCTGCCCGTCTTCTTGCTGCCCGTCTTCTTGCTACCCGTCTTCTTGCTACCCGTCTTCTTGCTGCTCGTCTTCTTGCTGCCCGTCTTCTTGCTACCCGTCTTCTTGCTGCCCGTCTTCTTGCTGCCCGTCTTCTTGCTGCCCGTCTTCTTGTCCCCCCTTTTCTTGCTGCTCGTCTTCTTCTACCCCGTCTTCTTGCTGCCCTCTTCTTGCTACCCGTCTTCTTCTGCCCGCTTTTTGCTGCCCTCTTCTTGCTCCCCCGTCTTTTTGCTCCCCCATCTTTTTGTGCCCGTCTTCTTGCTCCCCGTCTTTTTGCTGCCCATCTTTTTGCTGCTGTTTCTTGCACCCGTCTTCTTGCTCCCCCCTCTTCTTGCTGCCCGCCCCTTTTTTGCTCCCCGTTTTCTTGCTGCCCCTTTTTTCTTGCTGTCAGTCTTTTTTATCCCCTTCTTTCTGCAGCCCGTCTTCTTTCTACCCTTTTTTTGCTCCCTTTTTTTGCTACCCTCTTCTTGCTACACTTTTGCTGCCCGTCTTTTTGCTGCCCGTCTTCTTGCTGCCCATCTTCTTGCTGCTCGTTTTCTTGCTACCCTCTTCTTCTACGGGGCATTTTTGCGCCCGTCTTCTTGCTGCCCATCTTCTTGCTGCCCCCTTCTTGCTCCCCTCTTCTTGCTGCCCATCTTCTTGCTGCCCATCTTTTTGCTGCCCGTCTTCTTGCTGCCCGTCTTTTTTTTTGCCAGTCTTCTTGCTGCTCGTTTTTTTTGCTGCCCATCTTCTTGCGCCCGTCCTTTCTACCCGTCTTCTTGGTGCCCGTTTCTTGCTGCCCGTCTTCTTGCTCCCCCTTTCTTCTGGCCCATCTTTTTGCTGCCCATATTTTGCTCCCCCTCTTCTGGCCCGTCTTCTTGCGGGCCCGTTTCTTGCTGCCCGTCTTCTTGCTCCCCCGTTTTTTTGCTGTCAGTTTCTTGCTCCCCTTCTTTCTGCTCCCCATCTTCTTTCTCCCCTCTTTTTTTCCCCCCCCTCTTTTGCTATCCGCTTCTTGTACCCGTCTTCTTGCTGCCCGTCTTCTTGCTGCCCGTCTTCTTGTGCCCTCTTCTTGCTGCCCGTCTTCTTGCTGCCCATTTTCTTGCTGCCCTCTTCTTGCTCCCAATTTTTTCTTGCTGCCCGTCTTCTTGCTGCCCGTCTTTTTTTTTGCCAGTCTTCTTTCGCCCGTTTTGTTGCTGCCCATCTTCAGCTCCCCTCTTTTTGTACCCTCTTTTTGCTCCCCGTCTTTTTGCTCCCCCGTTTTCTTGTCCCGTCTTCTTGCTGCCCGTTTCTTGCTCCCCCCCGTTTTCTTGCTCCCCGTTTTTTTTGCTGCTCGTTTTTGCTCCCCGTTTTCTTGCTGCCCGTCTTTTGCTGCCCTCTTCTTGTGCCCTTTCTTGCTGCCGTCTTCTTGCTGCCCGTTTCTTGCTGCCCATCTTCTTGCTGCCCCTTCTTGCTGCCGTTTTCCCTTGTCCCCCATCTTTTTGCTGCTCTCTTTTTGCTAACCGTCTTCTGCTGCCCGTCTTCTTGCTGCCTGTTTCTTGTGCCTATTTCTTCTGCCCAATCTTCTTGCCCCTCTATTCTTGCTCCCCATCTTCTTGCTGCCCAGTTCTTGCTGCCCGTTTTCTTGCTGCCCTCTTTTTGGGGCCCGTCTTTTTTTGTTTCCCATTTCTTGCTGCCCATCTTCTTGCTCCCCCTTGCAGCCCGTTTCTTTGCCCACTTCTTTGCCCGTCTTTTGCTGCCCATCTTCTTGTTCCCGTCTTTTTCACCCGACTTTTTGCTACCCGTCTTCCTTGCTACCGTCTTCTTGCTGCCATCTTTTGCTGCTCGTCTTCTTGTACCCGTTTCTTGCTACCCGTCTTCTTGCTGCCCGTTTTTTGCTGCCCATCTTCTTGCTGCCCGTCTTCTTGCTGCCCTTTTTTTTATGCCCATCTTCTTACTCCCCATTTCTTGCTGCCCGTCTTCTTGGGCCCTCTTTTTTTTCCCAGTCTTCTTGCTGCCCTTTTTGTTGCTGCCCATCTCTTGCTGCCCTCTTTTTGCTACCCGTTTTCTTGCCCCCGTTTCTTAAAACCCGCTTCTTCTACCGTCTTCTTGCTGTGTCTTCTTGCTCCCCGTCTTCTTGTTACCCGCTTCTTGCGGGCCCCCGTTTTCTTGCTGCCCTCTTCTTGCTGCCCGTCTTCTTGTGCCCGTCTTCTTGCTGCCGTCTTCTTGTGCCTTTTTTGCTGCCCGTCTTCTTGCTGCCCGTCTTCTTGACCCGTCTTTTTTCTACCCGTCTTCTTGCTCCCCCGTCTTCTTGTCCCCATTTTCTTGCTGCCCGTTTTTCTTGCTGCCCGTTTCTTGTTCCCCCGTCTTCTTGCTGCCCTTCCTGCTGCCCGTCTTCTTGCTCCCCATCTTCTTGCTGCCCGTCTTCTTGCACCCCCTCTTTTTGCTACCCGTCTTCTTGCTGCCCGTCTTTTTCTCCCCCCTCTTCGCGCCCCTCTTCTTGCTACCCGTTTTTACTGCCCATTTTCTTCTGCCCGTATTCTTGCTCCCCGCTTTTTGCTCCCCGTTTTCTTGTACCCGCTTTTGCTGCCCATTTTCTTGTCCCCCGTCTTCTTTTTGCCCATTTCTTGGTGCCCGTCTTTTTGCTCCCCATTTCTTGCGTCTTTTTTTGTTTTCCCCGTCTTTTTTGCTCCCCCTCTTCTTGGCCCTTCTCTTGCTGCCTCTTTTGCCCCCACTTCTTGCTCCCCTTCTTCTTGCTGCCATTTTTTTCTCCCCATTTTCTTGCTCTTATTTTCTTGCGCCGTCTTTGCTGCCCGTTTTTTTGCTCCCCGCTTTTTCTGCCGGTCTTCTTGCTGTCATCTTCTTGCTACCCGTCTTCTTGCTCCCCGTCTTTTGCTCCCCCGTTTCTTGCTGCCCGTTTTCTTGCTGCCCGTCTTCTTGTTCCCCGTCTTCTTGTGCCCATCTTCCGCTCCCCGTCTTCTTGCTCCCCTCTTTTGCTGCCCGTTTCTTGCTCCCCCTTTTCTTCTCCCCGTCTTCTTGCCCCCCCTTTCTTGCTACCCGTCTTCTTCCCCCGTCTTCTTGCTACCCGTCTTTGCTGCCCGTCTTCTTGAAACCCGCCCTTCTTGCTGCCCTCTTCTTGCTCCCGTCTTCTTGTCCCCTCTTCTTGCGCCCGTCTTCTTGCACCCTCTTCTTGCTCCCATTTTCTTGCTGCCCTCTTTTTGTTGCCCATCTTTTTGGGTGCCCCCCCCTTCTTGCGCCCTCTTTTTTGCTGCTCATCTTTTGCTTCCCGTCTTTTGCTCCCCATTTTCTTGCTGCCCTTTTCTTGTGCCCGTCTTCTTGCTGCCCATCTTCTTGCTGCCCTTCTCTTGCTCCCCTCTTTTTGCTCCCCATCTTTTTTGCTGCTTATCTTCTTGTGCCCGTTTCCCTTGCTGCCCACTTCTTGCGCCCGTCTTCTTGCTCCCCGTTTCTTGCCCCCCCTTTCTTGCTGCCCGTTTCGTACTCCCCTCTTCTTGCTGCCCCTTCTTGCGCCCTTTTCTTGCTGCCCCCGTCTTTTTGCGCCTGTTTCTTGCTGTCACTTCTTGTCCCCCCGTTTTCCCTTGCTGCCCGTCTTTTGCTCCCCCTTTTCCCTTGCTGCCCATCTTCTTGCTCCCCATGTTCTTGTCCCTTTCTTCTTGCTCCCGTCTTCTTGCTGCCCGTTTTTTTTTTTCCCAGCCTTGTTGCGCCCTTTTTTTTCTGCCCATCTTCTTGCTCCCCCGTCTTTTTTGCTACCCTATTCTTGCTGCCCGTCTTCTTGCTTCCCGTCTTCTTGCTACCCTCTTTTTGCTGCCCAACTTTTTTTTGCCCTCTTCTTGCTCCCCGTTTGTTTTTGCCAGTCTTCTTGCTGCCCGTCTTGTTGTGCCCATCTTCTTGCTGCCCGTCTTCTTGCTACCCGTCTTCTTGTGCCCATCTTCTTGTTTCCCCCCGCCTTCTTTCTCCCCGTCTTTTGCCCCCCCCTTTTCTTGTGCCCGCTTCTTGGCCGTCTTCTGCTGCCCGTCTTCTTGCTGCCCATTTTCTTGCTGCTGTCTTCTTGCCCCCGCTTCTTGCTACCCGTTTCTTGCTCCCGCTTTTTGGGGGCCCCATCTTCTTGCTCCCGTCTTCTTTGCCCCCCGCTTCTTGCTACCCGTCTTCTTGTTCCCCATCTTTTTGCTCCCACTTTTTGCTGCCCGTCTTTTTTGCCCCCGTTTTCTTGCGCCATCTTCTTGCTGCCCTTTTTCTTGTGCCCGTTTCTTGCACCCCTTCTTGTTGCCCATCTTTTTGCGCCCGTTTTCTTGCTGCCATCTTCTTGCTCCCCGCTTCTTGCTCCCCATCTTCTTGCTGCCCTCTTTTTGCTGCCCTCTTTTTGCTCCCCGTCTTCTTGCTGCCCATCCTCTCCCCCCCGTCTTTCTTGGCCCGTCTTCGTACGCCCGTTTCTTGCGCCCATTTCTTCTCCCCGCTTCTTGCTGCCCACCCCTTCTTGCTGCCCATTTCTTGCTGCCCGTCTTTTGCCCCCCGTCTTTCTTGCTGCCGTCTTTTTGCTGCACGCTTTTGCTACCCTTTCTTTTTGCTGCCGTTTTCTTGACCCGTTTTCCCTTGCCCCCCGTCTTCTGCTGCTCGTCTTTTGCTGCCCTTTTCTTGCAACCCGTTTATTGCTGCCCGTCTTCTTGCTGCCCGTCTTTTTGCTGCCCTTTTTTTGCGCCCGTCTTTTTTGTGCCCCCCGTTTTCTTTGCGTCATTTCTTACTGCCCTTCTTTTTTTGCAGCCCGCTTCTTTCTACCCTCTTTTTGCTACCTGTCTTTTTGCTCCCCCGTCTTCTTGTGCCCGTCTTCTTGCTCCCCGTCTTCTTGCGCCCTCTTTTTGCTCCCCGTTTTCCCTTGCTGCCGTTTTTTGCGTCAGTCTTTTTGCTGCCCTTCTTTCTGCTGCCCATCTTCTTTCTGCCGTTTTCTTGCTACCCGTCTTCTTGCTATCCGTTTTCTTCTCCCCTCTTTTTGCGCCCGTTTCTTGCTGCCCGCTTCTTGCTGCCCATCTTTTTGGCCGTTTCTTGCTGCCCACTTCTTGCTGCCCATTTTCTTGCTGCCCATCTTCTTGCGCCCGTCTTCTTGCTCCCCTTTTTTTGTTTTTGCCAGTCTTTTTCTCCCCCGTTTTGTTGCTGCCCATCTTCTTGCTGCCCGTTTCTTGTACCCGTCTTCTTGCTGCCCGTTTCTTGCTACCCGTCTTCTTGCTGCCCGTCTTCTTGCTGCCTCTTCTTGCGCCCTCTTCTTGCTCCCGCTTCTGCTACCCGTTTCTTGCTCCCCTCTTCTTGCTCCCGTTTTCTTGCACCCGTCTTTTGCTGCCGTCTTTTGCTGCCCTTTTCTTGCTCCCCCGTTTTTTGTGCCCGTTTCTTGCTGCCCGTCTTTTTGCTCCCCGTTTTTTTGCTGCCCTCTTCTGCTGCCCGTTTTCCTTGCGTCAGTCTTCTTACTGCCCTTTTTCTCCCGACCGCTTCTTTTAACCCTTTTTTTTTTGCTCCCTGTCTTCTTGTCCCCGTCTTTTTTGCTGCCCCGTTTTCTTGGTGCCCGTCTTCTTGCTGCCCATCTTCTTGCTGCTCGTCTTTTTGCTACCCGTCTTCTTGCTACGTGGCATCTTGCGCCCGTCTTCTTGCGCCCATCTTCTTGCTCCCCCTCTTCTTGCTCCCCTTCTTCTTGCGCCCCTTCTTGCTGCCCATCTTCTTGCTCCCCGTCTTCTTGCGCCCCTCTTGTTTTTGCCAGTCTTCTTGCTGCTCGTTTTGTTGCTGCCCTCTTCTTGCTGCCCGTCTTCTTGCTCCCCGTTTCTTGCTCCCCCCGTCTTCTTGCTACTCGTTCCCTTGCTCCCGTCTTTTGCGTCGTCTTCTTGTGCCCCTTTTTGCACCCGCTTCTTGCTGCCCGTCTTCTTGTCCCCATCTTTTGCTGCCCATATTCTTGCAAACCCCCTCTTCTTGCTGCCCGCTTCTTCTGCCCGTTTTTTTGCTGTCAGTCTTCTTGCGCCCTTCTTTCTGCGCCCATTTTCTTTCTCCCCGTCTTCTTGCTCCCCTCTTTTGCTATCCGTCTTCTTGCTACCGTCTTTTTGCGCCCGTCTTTTTGTGCCGTCTTCTGCTGCCCGTCTTCTTGCCCCGTTTTCTTGCTACCCGCTTCTTGCTACCCGTTTCTTGCTGCTCGTCTTTTTGCTGCCCGTCTTTTGCTACCCTCTTCTTGCTACCGTCTTCTTGTGCCCGTCTTTCTTGCTGCCCGCTTCTCTGCCCGTTTTTGCTGCCCGTTTTTTGCACCCGTCTTCTTGCTGCCCGTCTTCTTGTTTTCCCATTCTTGCTCCCCGTCTTTTGCTGTTCTCTTCTTGCTGCCCGTCTTCTTGCACCGTCTTCTTGCGCCCTCTTCTTGCTGCCCGTTTCTTGCGCCCGTTTTTTTGCTGCCCGTTTTCTTGCCCCCCCGTTTTTTTGCTGCATCTTCTTACGCCCTTCTTTCTGCAGACCGTCTTTTTCTCCCCGTCTTTTTGCTACCTGTCTTTTTGCTCCCCGTCTTCTTGCTGCCCGTCTTCTTGCCCCCGTTCTTGTGCCCCTTTCTTGCGCCCGTCTTCTTGCTGCCCATCTTCTTGCTGCTGTTTTCTTGCTACCCGTCTTCTTGCTACGGGGGCATTTTGTGCCCGTCTTCTTGTGCCCATTTCTTGCGCCCGTCTTCTTGCGCCCTTTTTCTTGCGCCCATTTTCTTGCTCCCATTTTCTGCTCCCTCTTTTTGCTCCCCGTCTTGTTTTTGCCATTTTCTTGCTGCTCGTTTTGTTGCTGCCCATCTTCTTGCTGCCCTCTTCTTGCACCCGTCTTTTTGCTGCCCTCTTTTTGCTACTGTCTCCTTGACCCGTTTTCTTGCTGCTCGTCTTTTGCTGCCCGTTTCTTGCACCCGTTTCTTTGCTCGTTTTTTGCTGCCCACTTCTTGCTGCCCATTTTCTTCTTTCCCCCCTCTTCTTCTGCCCGTCTTCTTTGCTCCCGTTTTCTTGCTGTCAGCTTTTTTGCTGCCCTTTTTTCTGCGCCCATCTTCTTTCTGCCCGTCTTCTTGCTACCCTCTTCTTGCTCCCCGTTTCTTGCTGCCCGTCTTCTTGCTGCCCGTCTTCTTGCGCCCGTCTTCTTGCTCCCCGTTTTTCTTTTACCCGTTTCCTTGCTACCCTCTTCTTGCTGCTCGTCTTCTTGCTGCCCTCTTCTGCTCCCCCTTTTCTTGCTCCCCGTCTTTTTGCTGCCCTCTTTTTGCTCCCCGCTTTTTGCCGCCCGTTTTCTTGCTGCTCGTCTTCTTGCTCCCCGTCTTTTTTTGCTGCCCGTCTTCTTGCCCCCGTCTTTTTTGCGCCCGTTTTTGCTGCCCGTCTTTTTGCTCCCCCCGTTTCTTGCTGCCCATCTTCTTGCTGCCCCGTCTTCTTGCTGCCCGTCTTTTTGCTCCCCATCTTCTTGCTGCCGTCTTCTTGCACCCTTTCTTGTCCCCGTTTCTTGTGCCCTCTTTTTGCGCCCGTCTTCTTGCTCCCCCGTTTTCTTCTTCATCTTCTTCGCCCTTCTTTCTGCAGCCCTCTTCTTTTACCCGTTTTTTGCTACCCTCTTTTTGCTACCCGTTTTTGCTAC
The DNA here is from genome assembly GCF_026875155.1 of Cherax quadricarinatus. Taxonomy (NCBI): domain Eukaryota; kingdom Metazoa; phylum Arthropoda; class Malacostraca; order Decapoda; family Parastacidae; genus Cherax; species Cherax quadricarinatus. Next base: position 27,604,478 of record NC_069476.1, on the reverse strand, counting down.
CATTTCTTTTTGCTCCCCCGTCTTCTTGCTGCCCGTCTTCTTGCTGCCCTCTTCTTCTGCTCGTTTTTGCACCCCCCTTCTTGCTACGCGGCATCTTCTGCCCGTCTTTTTGTCCCCCACTTCTTGCGCCCGTCTTCTTGCTGCCGTTTTCTTGCTGCCCACTTTTTGTGCCCATTTTCTTGCTGCCCTCTTCTTGCCCCCGTTTTTTTTTTTTCCCCCCATCTTTTGCTGCTCTTTTTGTTGCTCCCCATTTCTTGCTGCCCTCTTCTTTCTACCCGTTTTCTTGGTGCCCGTCCTTGCTGCCCTCTTTTTTGCTGCCCGTTCTTCTGCCCACTTCTTGCTGCCCAATTTTTGCTCCCCCTCTTCTGTGCCCGTCTTCTTGCTGCCCGTCTTTTGTCCCCGTCTTCCTGCCCTTTTTCCCTTGTGCAGTTTTCTTGCTGCCTTTTCTTTCTGTCCCCATCTTTTTTTCTGCCCGTCTTCTTCCTACCCTCTTCTGCTATCCGTCTTCTTGCACCCCGCTTTTTGCTGCCCCTTTTTCCTTGCTCCCCCGCTTTTGCTGCCCATTTCTTGCTGCCCGTCTTCTTGCTGCCCATCTTCTTGCTGCCCATTTTCTGCTGCCAACTTCTTGCTGCCCCGTCTTCTTGCTCCCTCTTTTTTTTTGCCAGTTTTCTTTCTGCCCGTTTTGTTGTCCCCTCTTTAGTGCCCTTTCTTTTTGCACCCGTCTTCTTTGCCCGCTTCTTGCTACCCCGTCTTCTTGCGGGCCCTTCTTGCTCCCTCTTCTTGCTACCCGTCTTCTTGCTCCCCGTTTTCTTGTGCTGTCTTCTTGTCCCGTCTCTTGCTGCCCGTCTTCTTGCTACCCGTCTTCTTGCGGCCCCATTCTTTTTGCTGCCCGTCTTCTTCCCTCCCCATTTTTTTTGCTGCCCGCTTTTTGCTGCCCGTCTTCTTGCGCCCGTCTTTTTTCCCTACCCATCTTTTTTTCTGCCCACTTTTTTGTTTGCCCTTTTCTTGCCCCCCCTTTCTGCTGCCCCCCCTTCTTGCTGCCCGCCCTTTTTGCGCCCGTCTTTTTGCTGCCCGTCTTCTTGGGCCGCCCCCTTTTTCCCTCCCGTCTTTTTTGGGCTGCCCCGTCTTTTTGGTAGTACCCAAACTTCTCTTTTTAAAATTCTTAAACTTCCTCAAATATACATTTTAAAATTAAAGGGTTTTTTTTTAAGTTCAGGAGGGGTTTTTTTTAATTTTTTTTGGGAAAATGTTAACTTTTTAAAATCCTCATCTAAATTTAAAAAACCTAATGTGGGCTTTTCCCTTTAAATTAATTTTGATGAACATTAAAAGGTATAAAATACCGACAGATTGTTAGGTAAGACACAAAAAAAGGGTTTTTTTTAAATTTTCCCCCAAAGGGGCCCCCAAAAAAAAATTTTAAAAAAGAAAAAATTTTTGGGGGGAAAAAAAAAAACCCCCCCCCTTTTTTTGGGGGGCCCCCCCCCGGCCCCCAAAAAAGGGTTTTTTTAAAAAATTTTTCCCCCCCCTTTAAAAGGCCAAATTTGAGAGGGCCTGCCCCCCCAACCCCCCCCTCCCCCCAAATTTTTTTTTTTTTTTTTTTTTGTTTTTTTTTAAAAAAAATTTTTTTTTGGGGTTTTTTTTTTTTTTTTTTTTTTTGGGGGGTTTTTTTTTTTGGGGGGGGGGGGGGGGGGGGGGGGGGGGGGGGGGGGGGGGGGGGGGGATTTATGAAATTTTGGGAAAAGGGGTTTAGAATGAAGAAAGTTAGGTTTTTTTGGGGATTAATTTTTGAGAAAAAAAGAATGTGGGATGAACCCTAAAATTTAAAGGTGGGATGATTAAATTTTCAGTACTTCGCTTCTACAATTTTCTGTACTCGAGAAGAACCTACTGTGTAGGCGAAACGTTTCAAAAAAAAGATACCAACTGTTGCATGTGTTTTACCTAACTTAATTTTGATAAAATATATAAATATATAAAACGGGCCGGGGCTAGACCGGCTCAAGTTTTATTTGGAAAATTCCCTTTTTTTTCATTGATGTTGTGATGCGTTCAAACATTCTTTGAAATTTTTAGATTTTCTATGAATGAAAAATTAAGATGAAGTGAAACCGGGGAAGGGCAACTACAGTCGGGTTGTGGTTTACGCCCGTCTTGTTGTATAGAAACAGCTTCTTGTCAAAAAGCCCCTTGTGGGGAAGAAAGGGCTATCCATATCGACGGGTGTTGAAAGTTCTGCTGAGCTGAGAACCCACCCAGGGGGGGCCGCTCCAGCGGAAATCCATGACATATATTAGGGAGACATGCATCAAAACAGGGTGCAGGGGGTGGTGTGCTTATTAAGGTGAATGATTGTATTATTGGTGAGTGATCTTTTTAGGGTGAGTGATCTGTATTTTTGGTGGGGTGATTTTTATTTTTGGGTAGGTGATCGTATTTTTTGGTGGGGTGATCTGTATTATTGGTGGGGTGATCGTTTATTGGTGAGGTGATCTTATTTTGGTGAGGGATCTGTTTTACTGGGAGGTGATATTATTATTAGAGGTGACTGTATTTTTGGTGGGGTGATCTGTATTAGGGGGGGTGACTGATTAGGGTGAGGTGATCTTTTTTTACTTGTGAGGTGATAGTATTTTTGAGAGGGATCTGTATTTGGTGGGGGATCTGTTTTTTGGGGTAGGGATCTGAATTATTGGTGAGGTGTCGTAAGTGTGAGATGATCTGTTTTTTGTGAGGTGATCTGTATTTTTGGGTGGGGGTGTCTGTTTAGTGGTGGGGTGATCTGTATTAGTGGTGAGATGATCGTATTTTGGGAGGTGATTGTTTTTGGGAGGTGATCTTATTAGGGGTGAGGATCTGTATTATTGGTGAGGTGACTGTATTATGGTGAGGTGATTTATTGTGGTGGGGTGATCTGTATATTGGTGAGGGATCTGTTTTATTGGTGGGTGATATTTTTTATTGGTGGGTGATCGTATTAGGGGTGAGGTTTCTGTTTATTGGGAGGTGTCTGAAATAGGGGTGAGGGGATCTGTATTATTGGGGTAGGTGATTGTTTTAAAGGGTGAGGTGATCGTATTTTGGGAGGTGTTGTTTTATTGGTGGGGTATTATATTGATGAGGTGTCTGTATTTTTTGATGAGGGACTGATTTTTGGGTGAGGTGATAGTATTTTGATGGGGTGATTAATTATGTGGGGGAAAACTGTATTAGTGGTGGGGTGATCCTATTAGTGGTGAGGGATCTGTATTGGGGTGAGGGTCGTATTAGGGGTGGGTATTGTATTAGGGGAGGTGTTTATTTTTGATGGGGTGACTTTTTTGGGAGGTGTCTGATTGTGGTGGGGTGTCTGTTTTAGTGGTGGGGTGAAATGTAATTGATGGGGTGATCGTATTATTGGTGAGGGACTTATTAGGGGTAGGTTTTGATTATTGGTGAGGTGATCGTTTTAGGTGGGTGATCTGTATTTTGGGGTGAGGTGATCGCATTAGTGGTGAGTGATCTGTATTAGGGGTGGGATCGCATTAGGGTGGGGTGACGTATTATGGGGAGTATCTGTATTATTGGGGTGATCTGTTTTTGTGGTGGGGTATCTGTATTATTGTGAGGTGATTGCTTAAAAGGTGAGGTATCTGTATTGGGGTGGGGTGATCTACTTATGGTGAGGAGTCTGTAAAGGGGTGGGGAAACGTATTAGGGGAGGAATCGTATTAGGGGTAGGAATCTTTTTTGGGGTGAGGTGATCACATTAGGGGTGAGGTGATCTGCATTAGGGGTGGGTGCTGCTTTATTTTCTGGTGACATGTCACTGTAAGGGGTATCTATAACTGGTGACATGCGTATGTGTAGGTCATACATTGTGAGCCTGTGAACCGGGACTAATTTTCCCCTTTATCAAGAGAAGGACTGAAAATCTTTCACTTTTTCCTCAGGAAAGAATACAAACTGTACTGCTGGGCCAAAAACCCCCCTTTCCCAAAAGCCAAACTCGTCCAACCAGCGAGTGGCCTATAAATTTTTTATAATAATATACATATAATATATATATTTATATATATAATATATAAAAAAATATATATATATATTATATATATAAATTAAAAAATTTTATATATATGTGCCGAAAAGGCAGAACTTTCGACTTGGCTTAAATAGCAACGTTTATCTTGCCCTTAGGGCAATGAAAATTTGCGTTCAATAATTTGCAAAAATCTTCTGAACCCAACGAAAAAATATATTTCCGGGGGTTTTTTTAGTATTTAAAATTTTTATAAAAAAAACTAAAATATAATTTTTTGGGTTGGGTAAAATAAAATTGCTCTTGTTATAATAAGGGGGAAAGTTTTAAATTTTTTGGTGCAAAATTAAAAAAAAACATTAAATTAAAGAAAAAAAAATATTTATTTTTAAAAGTATAAAAAAAAATTTCAGAAAGGATTTTTTTTAAACGAGTTCTTATAACGTAGTTTTTTCTATTCGGACGACATTATAAATTTTTATATATAAATTTTTATATTTTAAATAAGATTTAAAAAATTAAAAATATATATATTATAATATATATAAAATATTAAAGCAAGGGAAATTTGCGAGAGCAGGGGGGAAATATACAAAAAAAAACTGTGTATATTTCGCATCTTCGCAATTCCTTGCATTGTTTAAATCTCTAGTAAGGTGATGCAGCAGGGGAGAGAGAGAACTGTAAACCTTCTCCCCAAGCTGGTGCCTTGGATCAAACTTTTTGCGTAACACACCCAACGATTTCCCGGGGGGGGGTATTGGTAAAGCACTGCATACCTTGTTCTAAGGTTCTAGGTTCGAGTCTCTTTCAGCAAGATCGTGTTTATTATTTATAATTTTTAAAATTTTATATATATTTTATATTTTTAAAATATATATAAATATATATATATATATATAAAATAATATATATATATATAATGGGGTGTGAATATAAGGAGAAATTGTAGTTTGGAAGTTAGGAGGGGGTGCGGGTTTCCCAAAACGTTGTCCAGATGGCTGGGGAAGGGTTGTTGAGGTGGTTGGGAATGGGAAAGAATGGAGCGAAACGATTAATTTCAAATGTACATCTGTAGTGGAAGGAAGGCGGGAAAGGGGTGCCTAGGAAAGGGTTTGGAGGGAGGGGGTAAAGGAGGTTTTTGCGAGGGGTTTTGGACTTCCAAGCGTGCGGAGCGTGTTTGGTAGGAGTGAATGGAGACAAAGGGTTTTAATACTTGACGTCTGTTGGGGGGACAAAGTAAATTTATGAAGGGATTCGGGAAACTGGCAGGCCGGACTTAGTCCTGGAATGGGAAGTACAGTGCCTGACCTTGAAGGGGGGGTTTAATTTCTTTTTAAAAAACGTATGAAAAGCACCCTTTCTGGCAAGCAGTGTGGTGAATAAAAGGTAAAAGTTTTTTTTTTTGGGGCCACCCCCCCTTGGGGGGTGGGCCCGTGGTTTTAAAAATTTAATAATAAAAAATAATAAAAAAAAATAAATTTTAAAAAATATATTATATATATTAAAATTATAATTATTATATTATATAAATATTATAAAAATATAAAATATATATAAAAATATATAAAATATATATATAAAAATATATAATTATATATTTTATTTTTTTTTTTTTTTTTTTTTTTTTTTTTTTTTTTAAAGGGAAAACCCACCTCCCTTTTAAAATCAGACTTAAAATTTACATTCAGTACAACATAAAAATAATAATAAAGATTTTGTCTAATTGAACACATTCACTTACAAGTCTTAAATTTCCGTCAACTCAACCACGAAAATTTCACCAATCTTACAATTCAAGGGTTCGAAAACTTTAAACTACTACTTCTTTTGGGCAAAAAAATCAATTGTGCTTACAAAAATACATTGAAAAATTAAATGGAACAAAAAAAACCCCATTTTGACTTTTCCCACATTGATAAAAAATCTAATCGCATAGAAAATAGTTTTTGTTATAAATTGAAAATGTTCTGAAAAAAACTTTAATGGTTTTTAAACAGAAAGTAAACAACAACAATACATACATAACATACTTTTAAACTTTAATAATACTAACATAAAATACACATAAAAACCATAAACATACATATAACATCAACATACACCATACACATACATAACAAATACACACACCATACAACACATCTTTAAAATTTACACACATACACAAAAAGTTAAAGTCATAATTCCAAATAAATGTATTGTATTACACACTCGGAACAAATAAGTTAAAATTACCCCAGACAAACTCATAACTTCATAAAAACCTTCTGCTCCCCGCCCATTCTAAAAAACCAGCCCATTCATCCCCCTTACCTCCCTTTTCAACCCCCTAAATCCCGTAAGTAAAATTCCCTATCCCCCCATTTAAAATCCCTCTCCCTCCCCCCCCTTTAACTCCTTTATTCACACTTTGCCCCTTAAAAAAAGTTGCTGTTAATGCTTTAATTTTTTTCACCACGTTCGCTCCTCTCTCCCCAAAGACATATAAATATAATCGTAATTATATCCCCAAACCGCATTCCTACCATCGTTTCCCCCCCACCTTTTCTAAGTTAAAAAAAACCCTCAAACCTGAAAACCCCCCCCCCCTCCCACTAACCTTATTCCTTACCCAAACCAAACCCCTTATTATTTCAATACTTCGCAAAAATACACTATATGGAAAACATTCCCACCCAAACCACAACCCTTGCTATCCCATCCTCCCGTATTCTCTTAGGAAAAAAACCATTCCAGACGGTAAGATCCCAGTAAAATCTATAATTACTTCTCGTATTTAGGTTTTAACTAATTTTTTAAAACGCCCCATATTACCCAACCCGATAAACACCTTCTACCACTGTACCACTGCCTTACCTTCCACCCCACAAGGTTTCCCAATTTAATATGTAAGGATCGCTAGTTTATGAGGCCCCTAACATTCCCTCACCTTTTATAACTCCCTACCCACCCACCCGTTGCATATCCGACGTATCTTTGAAGCCGCCTTCCCTCGCCCCCCCCTCCCGTTAAATATTTTTTAAAATACACACCTAACCCTTTTTTTAAACAGTATAAGACCCACCCCCCCCCGGGCCCAACCCGGGAGTGTGACAACCGCCTTACAAACCAAAATTCGTTTCCCAGTACCCCAAATGAATCTAAAAACGCGTTTTGTAACCTTTGTCCCCTAGAAGTAGGATATTTTTGCTGCTACATCCAAATTTTATATTAATAGGACATTCGTTTTAATTACTTTTTGAAAAAAGTAAGTGTGCAGCTCGAAAAACCCCCTGAGGCGCTTCATACACCACTACAATACGCACTGTTTTTTATTTGTTGTGCAACTTGATACATTTAAAAAAAGCCCACAATCTAATTTGGGTCCCCCTTTTTTTCCACCTTTCCCCTACTTCCTTTCCTCATTTAAACCTTCCCAAACCATTACTTCTTTTTCTCCTTAAAATTGAAGGGCCAAAGCCTTTTCAAAAACTTTTACTAACTTTTTTCCACCCGGGGCAATCCTGTTCCACTTTAAAATCTTTGTGTCACAACATATCCAAAAATGCCCCCCCCCACCCCTTTCGTCACCAACCCCATTTGCTCCCAAAAGACCCAAAATTCCTCTAAAAAAGGGTCCTGTAAACACGCAAAAAAATTTGTGAAAGGGGAAAAACCTTGACGTGCCCCTCTAAATGAATTGTTCCCTAACCTTCCTTTACCTGCACCCGCAAGGATGCTCTTGATCATTAATTTGGGCCCATGATATTTTTTTCCTCCCCCAAACCCCCTCCATCTCATAATTTTTCCATAACGCTTCCCTTTCTACCTATCATATGCCGCCCCCCAAAACTATACCCAACACCCCCCCCCCTCCCAATTTTAAACTCTTTCTTCAAAAAAACTTCAAATAAAACCCATCCCCGTATACAAGCCCTTTCCCGGCACCCCAATTGCCCCTTACGATCACTTTACCCCGGGACCTTTTTTATTCTGTTAGCTAAAATTTTTGAAAAATTTTATAATCCCACACATAACGAAATGCACGATATTTTAACTGTTAAGGCTCACCTTTAGCACTAAAACGACACACCATCCGTGCTGTGCCCAAAAACCCCGATCCCGCTTAATGAATTGAATAATCTTACCAAAAATTCTTTTAAAAACGCCCAATTTTGGAGAAAAAAGTAAAGGGCAACCCCATCAATTCTGGTGCCTTTCCTAATTGCGCCCCGGAAAAGCTACCCATGTTCGCACTCCTTTATCGGCCCCTTCCCAAAACGAATCGAATGCCGTCAACTCCCTCCCAAAAACCTTCCCAATTGACTGTAATGCTTTTTCACTTATTCCCAACTTTGCTTTTAATTTAAACCCCAAAAGCAAATATCCCCACTCATACCCTCAGTCGTCGTCAAACCTGGCCACTTTATACCTGCATACCTATGACATTAACCCCTTAAACTCCATTGCCTTGCGACGTTGTGTTGACTCCGCAACACACACCCGACGGCCGATCCCCCCCCCAAAAAAACCCCCCAATCCGCCCTTAGCCCTTTCCCCCTCAAACCTTATTTTGTAATTCCGGATATTTTCCTTCAGACTTTCAATTTCAATAACGGATAATTACTTAATTTGTGCATAACATCGCGCAACTGCCCCCCTAAAAATTTTTGAAAACCGTATTTTAACTGATTTATCTCTTTCCCTCGATTAATAAATTCCTTAATACTTTTTTAGCATTTTTTCCCCCCAATTAACCATGGCAAAATCCCCCGGAGCTTCTACCCCTAAACATCCCATATGTCCAAAAGACAAAAGACTTCCCCTTCCTTTAAAAACTTTACATTTATTTCCAAAATGATGGACCCCTCCGAGGCACACCCCCAAATCCACATCAAAACCACCTCCTCAGATGGAAAAAACCACATCTATCCATCCACCCCCGCACAGTAAAACCCCACAAGGCACGTACATTCGGTCCAAACCCGCCCCATAAACCTCGTTTAATGAAGATGCTCTACCACCCTCCCCCCCCACAACTCCTTTAAACCCCCCCCGGTCAAAATACCCCAAAACCCAAACAACCCCCGCACCTCGGGGCCCCCACTTTTCACTATCACGCAAACCAATCTCCCCTATTTGCAACTTTTGGTAAAAACCACGTAAAAAAAAGACCAGCACTCCCCCAACCCAAAATTTTGTTTTAAAACCACTCAAAACCCTCAGCCGGACCAATACACATAAAAACTAAAGGGAACCCCACCCCCCAAATTCCTCCACCCTATTTCCCCCCCTCCCCCCCCCCTTTACTACGCCTTCAAACGGGTTTTCCTTTTCCAAATGGCAGCCCCACCTTTTAAAGCGTGCAGTCCATGACAATTAAACCACTATATCCAACCATAACCCGGCCTAAAATTTTGTTCCGTAAAATCCACTCCACACCAATCCCCAAATACCCCTTAAACCACTTAAGTTCCCTTTAGCTCTCAACCTTAATATTTATAGTAAAACACTTGAATTCAAAAAATGGGTTTTTTCCTTTTGTCCCCGGCATTGACTTTACCCCATTTGTTTTTCAACACCTCTGTCCCTCCCCCCTTTGTTGGGAATCACCTTTGAACCTTTACCTTGGGTTTTACCATTCCCCCTCTTTTTGACCTCCCCCCCAAACTTTTTTTCCGGGGGGTTGGGCAGGAGTTAACACATCAAATCCGTGATGCTGCAGTCCTCTTTGTGTCCCGCCCCCACCCGCTTTTGACATCAGAAGCCCCTCCCTGATGACCTCCCCTTACGCATGCACCCTTTAAACCGTAGACTCCTTTTGACAAACCCTCATCCTGCCCTACCCCATTCACACCTTCCCAACTGAGCCTGGGTCTTTCCCCCTGATCTAGGACCATTCCCTAAAAAGTCATCCAACCCTTTACCAAAGACGCCCCACTTCTTCACCCAAATTTGGTAGTCCTTTCCCAAAAAAACCTATGTATGTCCAATACTAGATTTCCCTTAGCGTTACAACTGGGGATTCAAGTCCTTTTTTTTGTCTACCTCCTCACTCCAGACAACCTTGTTGGGGGGGGGTAGCAAGAGACTGTTCTGCCTTTGCCAACCTCGTCCAGGGTGCTGTTGCTGCGTTTCGCGTTGCTGTTGCTGCGTTGCCGTTTCTGTTGTGCCCGGGGACCCACTTCGTTTTTCAACTGCGCCGCGATGTGGTCAATTTTCCCCAAGCCGACACGTACGTTGTTGCCCCGCATACGTTACATAGACTTGAGTCCTTAAATTTTTTCAACACAATATATGAAAGGAATAGGGGGCCCAAGAGTCATTTTTAATGTATACGCGCCTTTCCCCGGGACCCGCATCGGGCCAGTTGCCCATTCCCCGCTGGGCTCGTAACCCCCCATAAGTACCAGTTCACTGGTAAAATCAAAATCAGTCCCCTCAAAAGGCACATTCCCGATTTTACCCCCGGGGTTTAAAGTCGAGATAATATGAAGTCCACCGACACAGCTGTATTAAAACCCGTATGATGGACTCCTGAACTTGTCGACCATGCCCGTAGACTTTTCAGAGTCATCTTAAAGAAGATTCTTGTCATTTTCCCTTTAATCGACAAAACCCCAATCTCCTCATTTGCTATACATAGGTATCGCGAAGACGCTGGTAAAAATAAATCCCGTTGGATCCGGACAGCACCACGGGTCTTCAATGCAGACGTGTTGATTTTCTTCTGATTTTCCCCCATTTGGAGAAAAAAAAGTTTCCCCCCAACCAACGTAGGGGCAGCTCAAACAGTAAACTGCGCAAAACAAACCAAACAGGAGCGCTGCGCAGCTCTTCCCACGGGTTGGGGGCGAGAGGACAATGATAATTTAAAAATATATAAATATATTATTAATTAATATATTGCAATATTCGGAACAATGACACAACATCAGAACAATCTCAGAGTGCATTTTTTTGACAGTTATAGCTTTTTCTCCTGACCAACACTCTTTCGGAGTTGCAAGTTCAAAAGGAAAAAAGGGGTTTGGGCCGTGTGACCATGACGAGAGCTACTACGAAAGAACACCAAAAGTCAGTCAAAAGAGTGACCCTGTCAGTCAGGGACAGACTTTAGGACAGTGCGTAAGGTGGGTTCTTTTCAAAAGGGGACATGTGCAGATACAAAGCTGTGGGGTGTACACTGCGTCTCGCAACAATTTTTCGTAAAGTTTTTATAACAAGGGGCAGAAAAAATAGTTTCCCATTATGATCCTGATCATGTTATTGGTGACCTTAATATTTATAAAAATACGTGTGTGGGGTGGCGGGGGGGGCTCATCTACACCCCGGAATAACCCTAGTTAATGTGAAACAACATCCATTTTTAACCGTGAGAAAGACATCCAGTTAACCAGGGAACAGACCCGTTAACCAGTGAGAACAGCACCCGTTAACCAGTAGAACAACTCCAGTTAACCATGAGAACAGAACCTTTAAACCCGGGGAACAACATCCAGTTAACAGTGAGAACAGACATCCCGTTCATAAGTTTTGATTTGTGGGAAGATTTTTTAGTAATTTTTTGATAATGGCAGTCAGTTGATAACTGAAACTTGTAAATGAAATTTAATGTGAGAAACTTTTGTTAGGACATGTATGGGGAATTTATTTATTAAATGATTGTATCTAAAAACAAAAAATATTTTTCATTTGAATTTAGTAATTAATCAGTTTGATTAACCAACAGGCTAAAAAACTGATATTCTTTGCAATTGCTATCAATCCCAAAAAAGAAATTAAAATAGATGGAGGGCGTTGCCTTTCATAAAAAGGGGGCAGGGTCCCGGAGGGAAAAGTTCAATAGATAAAGTGCGAGGGGGTATAAGTAACAAAAAGTTTCATTTCCGGGTACTTGTAAGTGGGTAAGTCCAGCTCCCCTATCCTCCCCCTTTCTCCCCCCCCCCCGAAAATGATACTTGATTTCCGGGTGATTTTTAAGGTAGGGGCAGTCTACTCCCCCTACCCTTCCCCTCCCTCTTCCCCCCCTCTGCCCCCCGAAAGGGGACGTGTGGGGCTCCGGGGAAAAATAAACACTCGCTCCAGCTCCCCAAACCTACTGTAAGTACATGCCTGCTTATATTCTAGTGGACTTATTGGTTGAAAGCTCCACTTTTTACCAATAATAAACTTAGTCCTTTCAGTCTTGCTCTATGTTAAATGTCTTAATAATCACCACGTGTTTTAGGTATTGTATTAATCATGGAGAGTGATTTCTTAAGCAGTGGGTAACCTGTCTCTTTCCAGCTTGGAATGACAGAATGGGTCACCTGCCAACCAACGAGTAGAATTGAAGGAGACGGATTATCGTCCTGAGACGTCCCATGTTTTATCTACTTACCTGTGCACATGTATGAAGAATCAGGACGTAGCCCCTCATCATTGCAGCGGTAAAGAACCTGATTTCCTGTCATCTGGATAGATTATTTACGGCTGTAAGAACGAGCCAGTGGGTTGTCATCAACACATGCGCCCCCCCCTCCCCAAATCATCAGAAATGGCTACGATTTCAAAAAAACCCGCAGTGTCCCCAAAACACCAGAACCCAAGTTTTATATATTTTAGCTTTGAATTCGATATCTTTATATTTTTAAATTTTTTTTTTTCTTTAATTTTGGATCAATTTTTTTTTAAGTGTTTTTATTTTTATATTTCCTAAATAATAAATGTTTTTGTTTTTTCAGTTTTTGTTTTTTTCTAGCATTAATTTTCCGAGGAGGAGCCACCCTTTTTTAATACTGACAAAAGTTGTTACGGGCTGATAACCCTTCCCCAAGTGGCGACCTTGCCGGGAACAATTTGCCGAACCAAGATTCAATCCATTGAATCTCCCTTTTGGAACTTAAAACCCGCATAAAAACAGACGTTAAACCACCCCCCTGAGTAACATTCGCTATGGTAGGATTTTACGATAAAGGTTTTTAAAAAGATTTGGTGATTGTTATAGTCTAATTTTTTTGTAAGTCAAGTCGGGCTGATATAATTTTTAAATTTCTCCCCCTTTTTTTCGAGCTTAAAAACACTTTGGGGGATTAGACTCTGGGGACCCGAAAATTTTCCAGTCCCCAATTTTTTTTTCATTGAGCTTTTTTATTATATAAAAGGGGACTGTCGTAAAACCACTCTTGTTTTGTTGGTGAGAAGTTTGGGATGGTAATGACCCCTTCTTTACTTTTTGGGCTCGGACCCGGCATAGAACCCTTCTTTTTCATTAAAAATTTATTTTTTTAAATTGAAATAGGGATCGAGCCCTCGGGTTTTAAATTTACATTTGAGGGGAGCGGGAAATTTTGAACCCCCCAAATTTTTCTTTGATCCCCGTTTTCTTTTTCCCCTGAAGTTTAAGTTTTTTGTAAGTATGGAGGAATACCATTTTGTGGGGGAATGTGGAAGAAAGTTGGGTTTTAACAAAAAAAAAATTTTAGAAGTTTTCATTAGTGCAAAAGATCCAAAAAGGGAGAAAGAAAGGAAAAAAGAGAACCTTGAAAGACGGAGAAAAAGGAAAAGAAACCCTTTAAAAGGGAAGGGGGAAAAAAAGGGAAGGAGGAATTGAAAAAAAAAGCCAAGAAAGCCCGTTAAAGAGGTGAGAAGAAAAAAAGGGCTTGATAGACTTGATCTTGGGGAAAAGACCCAGAGAAGGGGGGAAAAAGACAAAAGAGAACATGGTTGGGGAAAAGAGAGAAAAGGATCGCTCCCCTCGAAAATTTGACCTTGACCCCTGGGCTTCCAGGTTGGAATGTTATTTTCTGGTAAAGTTTTTGAATATCTATGAAACTTTGTCACAGGTTTCCCATTGAAATTTAAATAACCTACTGAATAAGGCAACCTTAAAGCAAAAACAAAAAAACAAAAATTTTTCCTTACGGGAAAGTTTTCATTATCCCCCCTTTACACCGGGGCCAAAAATTTCAGTCTTTTGGGTTCAAATTTTTGGATAGAGAGTTCAGGAATTGATCAGATTTTTATAAACCCTTTTTGGCCCTTAAATGGTTGCTGACCAGTTCCTGAGCTTTTCCCTCCCCAATCCGAAATTCATTAGAGAACGTAACCTGTTAAAGCTGGGAAGTTGCGGGGGCCGCTGCCCTTTTGTGGGCCCCAAAAACTCCTAAAAAAGCCCTTTAAAGGGTTTCAAACCCCTAAGGGAAAGGGTTCATCAGATCTTAAGGGAAATCAAATCCTTTTGGGGTGGAAAGTTTTATGACTTTTTTTTATTCCTTTTTGGGTCATTTGTGGGGGTTTTTTGGGAAAAAAAACGTCCAGATTGCCCTAAAAGGCCCCAAAAATTTGGGAAAGGATTTTTAAAAAAGACTGAAAAGCCCAAGCCCCCCTTCGTTCAGGAACATTTTAAGGACTTTTTGTATCTCCCATTTTACGGACACTGGTGCACATTTTTTTGTCGTTTCTGATAAGCTTTTCCCAAACCCTTTAAAAGAAATTTTTTTCCCTGCTATATTTTCCCAGACTATTTGGGCCGTACGGGACACTTTTCCTACCATCCGTTGTTAAAATTAGGCAAATGGTTCACGGGTTTGGCCGGGAAGCCTTTCTGGGCTAAATCACTTCTTGCTCCTTACTTAGGTAATGAAAAAGGGTTTCCCATTCTTTCTTTGGGGTTTTGACCTTTCATCACCAAAGGTGGACATAAGCTTTTCAGATCCTTTCATTAAGTCAGAGAAGCCACTAAAAGTTCAGATGAAAATTTTCTTTGGGAATTCATGGGGGGAAAAAAAAAACCCCAGTGATGTTACTCTAGAAAGCGAGGCAGTAGGATAAAGTTAACTTGTTAGATAAAAGGGTGAAGTTTACCCACCCCCGAACAAATGTCTTGACTAGGGCTCAGACCGAAGCCCCGGGCTTCTCCTACTGCCCCACCTTTGATTTTTCCCTAACTTCTTGCCTTTAGATATATCAAAAGGGCTCTTTTGTCAATTTAACCCCAAAGTAAATTGGGCCCCTTTTTTCAGAATTGCCTTAAAGCCCGCTAAACAAAAAACAAGTTATTCAAAGGAAATAAATTTTCATAAAATTTGAAATATAAAAAATACTTGTATAAGTCAGTTTCAAATTAAAATTTTTGAGAAATGACAAAATTTAAATTTTTGTTGTTCCCAATTAATGCAGGGGGGAATGTTTTAAAAAGGCTATGACCTGCCTGGGCCCGGGCATTTCTCGCATCGTAAAACCTTAAATAAAAATTGGGGAAAACCCATTTTTTTGGGCCCAAAATTTCCCCAGATGCCACTACCTATTGTAGATCGCATAAATTTTCCAACTGGGCATCCTCCCGAGGTTCCGGGGAGTACCTATGGCAAAATGCCATTTTTTTACGGTTCCCTTTGAAAAAAAGTAGCTATTGACATCGTTGGAAACCCTTTTTCCCCCCCTTTTTATTTGGGGGACATAGATAAATATTAACATTAGTTGATTTTGCTTTGGTTTCCCTGAAGCCCTTCCCTTAAAGACCATAACTACTACAGGGTTGGGTGAAGCCCTTTTGTCCCTCCCTTTTCCAGAGTGGGGCCTTTTTAGAGAAAAATTTTTTCTGACCGGGGACACAATTTTACATCTGACTTAATGCCCAAAATTTTATACCCTTCTTGGGGTGAAGCCTCTCTTCACCACACCCTATCATCCCAGCGTAATTTGGGAAAATTTGCGGCCCGCATTCGGAAATTTTCAAGTTTCCCTTTTAAGGGAAAATTTGCTCCCTTAAACCTAAGGGGTTGGGGATCGTTACCTACCCCCGTGCTTTGTTTTCCAAAGAGGGGAATTCCCAAATGCTCCTTGGGGTTTTTTTCCCTTTTTTAAAATTCCCCTATGGTAACAGGGCCCAAAGGGCCACTGGCCACCTTCATGACTTATGGGCAATGGGGGACGCAAAGGCTGAGGTTTCCCCTCTTCTTATCAGTTTTCTTTCCCCTTTTCCTTAGATCCAAAATTTAAAAGGGCCTTGACATAGTTTTTGAAGAACTTAAAACTTGTCAATTGGGCCATACAAAACCCCATTTTGATTTTAAAAGTCCCGAGAAAAAGTTTTAAAGAAGGGGATGAAATTTTTGGTACTTTGCCTATTTAAATCAAAAAATTATTAGTAGCATGGAAAGGGCCATATAAATATTAAAAATTTTTTGGGAAAGTTGACCCCCCCATTGAATCAAGGGGAAACCTAAACTTTATCATACAACATCCCTTTAAAAATTTTTTACCGAAAAAATTCGGGAAAATGCCTTAATAAATTTACTTAGTTTTTTTCCCCACGAACTTGAAAGACAACTGAAGAAAGTTTAAAATTGTGTAATTGACACCTCTAACCTTTTGCTATGATGAAGAACTGCATGGGGTTGGGGGACTCTTGACCACTCGGACGCAACCAACTTTTAAATTAATGAATCTTTTGGGTGACCATAAAGCATGAAATACTTCCCAAAGTGTGAGTTAAATTTTCAGAGGGCTTTAAATGAAATTCCAGGGGTTACCTCCACGGGAGTCCATAAAAATTGACTTAGTGACCGGGGAATCCATCAAAGGAAATTTAAAACCCCCGTTTCCCGTTCACCCTTTAAAATGCTTTTACGGAGGTAGCAAATTAAAATTTAAAAATAAAGATCATTGAACCTTCATATTTCATATTGTTTTCCCGTAGTCATGGGTTTAAAGGAGGATTTAATTTCCCAAAAGACTTTCTATTGACTTCAAAGGCCCCTTAAAGCCCTTTTAAATCGGGGGGATCTGGCCTTTGCCCTTAATGATAGCATTTACACAAATTTTATGGGCTCTTTTCCTTTTTTTTAGAGATTTATATTTCGGAGGCATATCCCTCAAGTAATTTAGATCCTTCTTTTTAAGCAAATAAAAAACCAAGCTTTTCCTACCCCCAAGGGTGATTCAGGATAGAACTAAGCCCTTTTTTGGGTTTTGGGAACTGCCCGTGCTACCTAAAGGAACTGATGAGAAAAATTTTTGGGGAATATCCAAATGTTTCCGTTTATTTTGCTGTAAAGCCCCTTTTGGGTTAGCACTTCTTTTTTATTTTAATAATATTAATTCAGTTTATTTTGATAACATTTATGAAATGACATCCACGTGGGGCGAACATATCCAAACATTAACATCAGTTTTACGTAGTTTATGGGTCACATGGCCTCACTGCCCAAGGGGGCGAAAAAATTTTTTCTTTTGGGAAAAAACAAAAAGATATCTTGGACTGATACTTTCTAATAACTCTTTGCAGCCTCTCCCCCGTAAGATCAAAGCTTCATTAGAATTTAAATTCCCCAAAAACCAAGAAGCTCATGCATAGCTTTCTTGGTTCTGTAAATTTTTATGCATGGTTTATCCCGAACCTTACTGATCTTACAGGCATCTTATCTGACTTCCTTAAAAAGTCTGTGAAGGAACCTCTTGAACTTTCCAATGTAGCTCAGGAAAAGTTTAATGAGATTAAAAATATCTTCTCGAAAGACCCTATACTTAAGATTACAGATATTAATAAAACATTTTGTTTAAGAACTGATGCCTCCAATACTGGCTTAGGTGCGGTGTTACTACAATACCATGATGGTACTCCCTTCCCTGTATGCTTCCTAAGCCGGAAACTCCTTCCCGCAGAAACGAGATACTCCACCATAGAAAAGGAATGTTTGGCACTTGTGTGGGGTATCTCCGAGCTTAAATTTTATCTACTGGGAAAAGAATTCATTTTAGAAACGGATCACAAACCTTTGATATACCTGGAAACTTTTAAGGGAACCAACAGTCGCCTCTTGAGGTGGACATTGGCACTCCAGACTTTTAAGTTCCATATTGTGTAAATCAATGGTTCATCCAATTATTTCTCTGACTGGTTAAGTCGTGACAGTCAGTAGAAGATTTGTTGTCTTACGCGACTTCCACATGTTAGAACTTTTTCCTCGTCTATTCTTATACTCCTTGGTATGGGGGAGTGTGAGGGAAAAGTTCAATAGATAGGAGTACCAAGGGAGTATACAGTAACAATAGTTCCATTGATGGCTACTTGTTAAGGTAGGGTCAGTCTAGCTCCCGCTATCCCTTCCCCTCCCTCTTCCCCCCCCCCCCCCCCCCCCCGAAAGGTGACGTGTTGGGCTCCGGCCAAACAGTAATCACTCGACTCACAGCTCCCAGCACTACTGTAAGTACATGCCTGCTTAAATTCTAGTGGACTTATTGGTTGAAAGCTTCACTTTTGACCAATAATAAACTTAGTCCTTTCAGTCTTGCTCTATGTTAAAGTCTTAATAATCACCACGTTTTTTAGGTATTGTACTTATCATGGAGAGTGATTTCTTAAGCAGTGGGTAACCTGTCTCTCTTTCCAGCTTGGAATGACAGAATGGGGCAGCTGCCAACCACGAGTAGAATTGAAGGAGACGGACTAACATCCTGAGACGTCCCATGTTTTATTCTACTTGCCTGTGCACATGTAAAGAAGAATCAGGACGTAACCCCTCATCATTGCAGCGGTAAAGAACCTGGTTTCCTGTCATCCGGATAGATTATTTATGGCTATAAGAATGATCCAGTGGGTTTTTCACCAACAACCTGCGACCCCCCCCTCCCCACATCTCCAGCAGCGGCTACGATTTCAACAACACGCAGTGTCACCAACACCAGACAAACCCAAGTTTTTATATATATTAGCGTTGAATTCAGATATCATTTACATTTTTCATTTTTCATTTTCTTTAATGTAGGATCAATATTTCATATTTAAGTGTTTTATATTTTAATTTCCAAAATAATAAAGTGTTTATGTTTGTCAGTTTTTGTTCTTTTTCTATGCATTAATTTTCCTGAGGAGGAGCCAGCCTTAGTAATACTGACTGAAGTTGTTACAGGCTGAGTAAGCCCTTTACAGTCCCTAACTCATCCCACAAACCCAAACAGGGCAATTTCCAATTTATTTAGCTTGGCTATATAAGCTATGATAAACCTCACACAAATCTTTAGGAATTTGGGTTTAATAGGCAAGAGAAACCAAACCATCAGTTCTTTTTAAGGCTAAGATAACGTCAGTTTTATTTGCATAGAATTGAACCCATTTAAACCGTCCTGAACATTCATAATAAAAATCTGGTTTAAAGTTATGTACAATATCTTCAGCTATATTGAATATTGTTAATACAATCCTTACTATTTTCATATAGTGAAAGGTAATCATGGTTTATAATTGCTGCTTTTAAGATATTTCATTCCAGCCAAGATGGACTGTAAACGAGAATTCTGTCTTACAACCATTTTGCAGTGTTATTGTGAGTCCCTGTGTGGTTTAATGTAACGTTTGATTCTTGTGCTGTTCTGTTTATAATACAAACAATGTGAAGAATTAGACCGGTTCACCAATTGGTTATATTATACAAATAGTTCGCCAACCAGTGTCTAACATTGCAGTACAGGAACAGAAACAGAAGACTGAAGTAGATGAGGTAACCAGTCCTTCAACCTAGCAGCAGGTGTTCAGTACCTTAGACTCATTGGCTTGATCTATTTTTGCTGATGGGTCCAGCAGCCTACCAGTGATGATACCTTCAACTGCTGCATCTCATCTGACTCCTATACATAATCTCAGTTCTTCCAGCCTGTGCTTCAGATGTATCAAGACTACGGTACTAAACACCTGCTGCCACACTGAATGACTCAACAGTCTTCTGTTTTTCCGTCCTGTATTGTACTGACAAAGGCACTGTTTGACGTAACATCTGCTTAATAAAGATAATAAGTTATACATGTTTGTAATTCTCTACTGTTATGCTGTGATTTTACTAACAACCATTGTTTTTTTATGTACACAATAAGAAGCTATCAGTGACCACAGATTTCTTTGTCAAGATACTTGCAAAATATACTAGCATATGATATCAGAGGTTCAATTAGTATCACAGACAATTTCTGTGTCTTCCTGGCTATTATTCAAATTATCATCTGGCTTTATCTCCAAAACATACATTCAACATAGGGATTATAAATATTTCTTTATTTCAATTACATTTTAATTCAGGATTCATTTATTTATAATAATACACTAAACGGTGTGGGTATCGTATACCGTTGATAAATATAATCCAGTCACTAATTTCTAGATAGTCACTAGTTACGTACGTTTTGTTTGGCTTGAGGAACGGAATATAAGCTTCTTGCCTCTGTTTTATACTTTTATCCACAACTATTTTTAAATCACACAGAAGTATTCACTATGCATTTCATTATAGACTAAATCATTTCATACTTTTTCTATATACTCCCACTTAACGCGTCGTATAACCCACGTACCAATACGTACTCTCTCCTATGCAGTCTCCCACTTAACATAAATTAACTATCAAAAACAGTGAAAAGTTCCTCCGACTCTATAGTAGAGCCGACAGAAGCTCAGTCTTTGTAACCCGGATAAAGTCTTTGAAAATGTTGTCACCCAACTTTGAATAGGAGGAAAGTTTTCTCTCAAATGGAAAAATATTTTATGGATGTGAACCCACTCGGGGCAAAATTTGCATGAAAAAGTGCGATACTCTTTTTGCATGGAAGTTTACCAAGTGGGTCATGCAGACGAGCAGTGAGTTACGCTGTGGTTGACACAGCCACAGCTATAAATAGAGAGGATCAGTGTGAGTTACACTGTGGTTGACACAGCCACAACAATAGATAGAGAGGATCAGTGTGAGTTACGCTGTGGTTGACTAGTGCGTAATTCAATCGTACGAAAATTCTGATTTGCTACTTGTCTAGTGTAGCGAGCAGACGTGCGCCTGCTGCCCTCTATTGGCTACTGGCAGACCTTTCGTTTTCCAATACGGCGCATAGTGTAAGAAGGAGAGTGAATACTTTTTGTATTTAGCTGGTCCGAGGGGCGATTTCGCCGCAATCTGCTCCTGTGCTTTTTGCCTCCGATCATACGTGATACGTATGGAACAGCTGACGGAGACTTATACGGTGTGGCACTCAACAGATCTTACAAGGTGTTTGTTAAACTGCTCTCAACCAGTGTGTACGAGCGGCTGGTAGAGTGGTTTCAGGTTGTATGTGAGGACGTCAATTCTTTGGTGAGCGTCCGCTTAATTGATTTGTCCACACATTATACTTGCGTCAAAGTAAGAAATGTTCCATTTGAGGCAGACGAGACTGACCTGCGAAGTGTCTTTGATCGCTATGGGGATGTCCACCTGGCCTAACCTGGCAAGTGGGTGGAAGGTGTGTATGCTGGGCACCCGGAGGGCACCTTCAACTTTAAAATGACGTTACAGCATCCCATATCGTCGTACGTAGTGCTTGAGGCCTTTAGGACGCAGGTTATGGTCTTAAGCTGGACATCGCAGGACTTGTCGGCACTGTGGTGCATATGACCACATGGCTGCCCAATGTGGGTGGCAGTCTCGCCTACAAGGCCTGGGACTTACTGTTGTCACAGTACACGAGCAAGTAGATTGTGTCCTGGAGATGCAGGAAGGACGTGGGTTTCGTTGTAAGTGGAGTGAGGAAGTGACACACGTGGAGGCGTCGATGGAGGGGGAGGGGGGCCTGAAACTCCCTGTGACTGCCAGCCCTGAGGAGATCCTTTTGGCTTGCGGTGAGGAGCAGCCCGGTGAGGCTTCAGAAGCTGTTGATGTGACCATTGCGACGGACTCGCTGTTCCCCACCCCTGACGGGGAGTCTTGGAGCCGGTGGCTGGTTCGACGGATGATGTTTAATGGTAAGGGAGGAGTGTGGAGCCTCTGAGCCCGGTGGCACCTTGTGCCACGGTGGGCCGGCTTATGTGGCGAATGGTTCCACTGTGGATGAGGACATCCATCGTGAGGATTCACAGGAGGTGGAGATGGAGGAGGGTGGCGTCACGCGCAGGCGCGCGGCGGCGACATCAGACTCCGATGGTGTGCTGAGCCCAGCATAGCGCCCTGGGAAGAAGGCATGGGTGGATGTGGCCCGTGGTGGCGCCCTCGGCACCAGGGGCCCAACGGTGGCAGGGGGAAAGTCAAGGCTGTCAGTGGTGAGTGGGGCAAAGGGGGCCTGCATGGGTCTGGAGGTCCTGTGAAATGTGTCTCGGGGCCTAGGGGGAGGAGGACGAGGTAGGCCTCAGGTGTATGACTGTCAGTATCAATGGTTTGTGTGATGTGGTGAAGCGTGTGTGGTTTATTAGCTTTTTAAGCTGTCATAGAGTGGATGTAGTTTTTGTGCAAGAGCACAATTTCAAGCTTGGGCGTGAGTTAGAGGTAGATGGATACAGGGCATTTGTGACCCAGGTGGGTCGTTTAAAAGGAGGGGTGGGTGTCCTGCTCCGGGGGCGAGGCTCTTTGTCGTCAGAAGAGGTGAAGGGGATTGGGCCAAGGGCACATTCTGAGAGTAGATGGGTGGTGGATGGGTGAGCGTGTGGTGCTTGTGAGTGTGTATGCGCCTGCTGAGAGTGATGTGCATGTGAGAGCAGCTTTTGTGCTTGAAGTGCTTGTTTATTATTTGCAGTCACTCCCCCCCCACTCACTCCCCCCCCCCGTCGCTGTCGTGGGGGGGGATTGGAACTGTGTTGTCCACAGGGTGGATGTACAGCCAAGGGATGAGGGGCATTTTTCTACTATCCTTGGTGATCTTCTGTGGAACGTGCATTTGCGGGATGCATTTGAGCATAGTGTGTGGGAGGTGGAGCATACTTTTGATAGGTGGGGATATGCGGCGAGGCTCAGTAGGGTGTACCTTATGCAGCAGGTATGGGTGGAGCCGTTGCATTTGGTTGAGGTGGCATATTCTGATCATCAGGCAGTCGTGGTGGACTTGGTATGGGATGGGTTGTCTCGGAGGTGTTAACGCTATTGGAAATTAAACACGTGGCTCCTGGTGGACGAGGAGGGGCTAGAGGGGTTTGCAGTGTTGTGGGCTGAGCTCAGTGTGGAGGGTCGGGGTGTTGGGGACTTGCTGGAGTGGTGAAATGGGGTGGCTAAGGAGTGGATATGGAAGTTTTATGTGGGGGGTAAATGGTTCATGCAATTGACATATGGACTCCTTCAGTTCTTGGAGGGGCGGTTGCAGGGGTGTTATGGATGGGGTGTCCAGGGAGGTTATATCCTTTAGAGGACATCGATATGTTGAAGAGACAATACACAAATAACCCGCACATAAAAGAGAGAAGCTTACGACGACGTTTCGGTCCGACTTGGACCATTGACAAAGTCACACATGTGTGACTTTGTCAATGGTCCAAGTCGGACCGAAACGTCGTCGTAAGCTTCTCTCTTTTATGTGCGGGTTATTTGTGTATCGTTCCAGTCACGGTATTGTGCCTTTTTGTTATTTATTTATTTTTGAAGAGACAAATTTGTGAGTTGCACAATGAGCATTTTGATGTACTGCATGTGCAAGGGGGAGGTCGAGGAGGTGCTGCAGGGCGATCGCTCGTCAGCATGTGTGTTACGGGGTCAGCAGTGATGTCGGGCAAAGGTTGATTGGTTGGTCGTCCACTCGGGGGTGGGTGGATACCACGAGGGGCAAGTGTTGCATACGACCAAAGGGATGAGTGGTTATGCAGATGCATGGCTCGGGGAGTATTTGGGGAGTTACCAGGTGCAACGGGCTGCCTTATGGCATGTGTGTGACGATGTGCCATGTGCCCTAAGGCGAAGTGATCAGATGGCACTGGGTGGGGAGATAGATGAGGGCTAGGTCTGGTGGGCATTGGTTGGCATGCGCAAGGGAAAGACACTGGGAATTGATAGATGCCTTGTGAAAGGGTTTTTGGTGGTGTTAATGAACACCGTAAAGGAGAGGGGGAGGTGTTGGGAAGTTTACAGGCTACAGCGATGGTTGTTTGGATCCCAAAGAGGTAGAAACAAAGTACCCTGCGAGATTATCGGGCAATATCCTTTCTATGCATGGACTTCAAATTCTTTGCAAAAATTCTGGGGAATCATATGAAATATGTCGTGGGGTGTGTCGTGTCGGTAAGTCAATATGGGTTGCCTGGCAGGTCTATGGATATGAGTCAAGGGCTTATTATAGGGTTTGTGGAGGGCCTGGAGAGGGAGGCACGGGAGTTTGTTGGCTTCGGAGTGGCAGGGGGCACATGATCGTGTGGAACGGGAGGCTTTATGGCAGATTCTTCTGCGGCAGGGCATCAGGGAGGAAATTGTAAGGTGGGTGGAGACATTGTATCAAAGCACGTGGGTGCATGTGCAGATCAACGGTCGTGTGGGGAAGCGGTGAACATGGGGCAGTGTCTGCAACAGGGATGTCCACTTTCGCAAATTCTGTTTGATTGTGTTCAGGACCCATTTTACAGGATCATGGAGACTTGTATTTGTGGGCAGGTGGGTTCGGGAGAGGTGGGGTGTTGGCTGAGGTTTGTGGGTTATGTTGACAACACGACAATTCTTGTGCAGGATGGGACACGCTTCAGTGAGGTGGATGTGGTCATCTGAACCTTTGGGGGTGCTACTGGTATGCTGGTCAACATGGAGAAATCAAAATTGATCGGGTTAGGGACTTGGATAAGGTGGGAGGAGTGGGGTGGTGATGTGGTGTGGCATATGGAGGATAGCTTAACGATTTGTGGCATCATGTATGTGGAGGATCTGGTGCATGCGAGAGCGGCAAACTTTGTATGCATTGTGGAATGAGTGGAACATTGCTTGGAATGTTTGTGGCAACACCGTTTAGCTCTTTTGCAATGGGGAATTGTAGTAAATGTGTTACTTTACAGAAACATTTGGCATGTGACAGCTGTGTATCCTTTAACAAGGCCGGATATTATGCAGATCTTAAAGAGGGTGTTTAAGTTCATTTGGGGTTCAGGGTTTGATTGGCTGAAGAGGGAGGTGGTAATGCTGCCACTGCATTGGGTGGGGACAGGGTTAATGGATTTGCAACGTTGGGTAAATGTGTATACTTGCGGCGGGAGTTCGTACGTGTGGGGGGTGTCTGGGGAGGGGGGTTGGAGTGCCTGCATGTTGCAATGTGACGGTGGTATGGGGGGGGTTACAGAAGTGTGAGGCGATCTTGCGGGTGCTCCTGGTCCTGCGAAACCCTGGTAAGATTCGGGTTGAGGTTTTGGAGCGTATGCTTGGGGGAAGGTAGTGGTACCAGTGGAAGGGATATATCCTCCATATGGGTGGGGGGACATTTGGGTGAGGTTTTGTAGGCTGTGATTTGTCCTAGGGTGTGGGAGGTAATGCAGGGTGCTGGAGGTAATGTTCCGCTTCCTGCACGGCATTTTGCCATCTGGAGTGGTTCTCCAGGAGTGGGGGTGGTGGAGGGGCAATGATGTGGGATATGTGGTGGTGAGGAAATGGCGCAATGATGCAGTGTATTTCTGCGAGGGTTTGACTGAGTTGGATTGGTCGGGTTGTGGCTCAGATGGGGGGAGGTGGGGTATTGGTGTTGATGGCATTAGGTTTGGGCATAGGGGGTGGGGTGCCTGAGAGTGTTCAGCAGGCCCTGGAATGCTTAATTGTGGATTTCACATGTGTTTCATGGGGTATGCGAGGGAATGAGGAGTGGGTCGTGCCCAAACGGACACATTAGCAGCAACTTTTTATAACACTGTTTGTAGGAGTAGGGACCTATATGGAGGTGGGTGGGAGATATGTTTTCTGGAGGATTACAGCAGTTTAACTGTTGGAGCCATATTAGTGTTGTAGGGGTGGGGGACTGCTAGTGTTAGTGTGAAGGGGGTAGGGGCCTTTCAGAGGTTACAACAGGTTGGTCACCTGGAGTGGGCGTGTGTGTTGGGGCGATTGGAGGTCATGCTTAGCTGGAAGCTAGTGTTTGGGTGCATGTTGTTCATAAGTTATGGCCATTTAAGTGATAGTTTGACACTCATACGACATGTGTGGTAACTTTGAACCTGGCAAGGTTAACGTCACGTTTGCAGAGCTATTGTTGATGCTCTGTTCGTGTCATCTTTGTCTACATTACTGTAAATGCATATTTTTGTTTTATGCCAGTTATATGCCTGATGTTGTACATTGCCTGTGTTGGTGTGTGTTACCCCATGGCAGGGCCGATGTATGGTGGTCCTGAACATGACTCTGGTTCTTGTGTGTGTATTATGTACGCTCAGTGGCGGTTGGCACGCCTTTCTAAACGGGGGGGGGGATAAAGGTTGGGGGTGCAGGATGCATGGTGTCACTCCTGTGTCGTACTGCACTTTACAGTGTAGGTTGGCTGTGTATCGGCCTGTGTGTACTCACCTATTTGTACTCACCTGTTTGTGGTTGCAGGGGTCGATTCATAGCTCCTGGACCCGCCTCATCGCTGATTGCTACTAGGTCCTCTCTCTCCCTGCCCCATGAGCTTTATCATACCTCGCCTTAAAACTATGTATGGTTCCCGCCTCCACTACGTCACTTTCTAGGCTATTCCACGACCTGACTACTCTATGACTGAAGAAATACTTCCTAACATCCCTTTGATTCATCTGAGTCTTCAACTTCCAATTGTGACCTCTTGTGTCTGTGTCCCATCTCTGGAATATCCCGTCTTTGTCCACCTTGTCTATTCCGCGCAGCATTTTATATGTCGTTATCATGTCTCCCCTGACCCTCCTGTCCTCCAGTGTTGTCAGGCCGATTTCCCTCAACTTTTCTTCGTAGGACAATCCCCGTAGCTCTGGGACTAGTCTTGTTGCAAACCTTTGCACTTTCTCTAATTTCTTGACGTGCTTGACAAAATGTGGATTCCAAACTGGTGCTGCATACTCCAGTATGGGCCTGACGTAAATGGTATACAGAGTCTTGAATCCTTACTGAGGTATCGGAACGCTATCCGTAGGTTTGCCAGGCGCCCGTATGCTGCAGCAGTTATCTGATTGATGTGCGCCTCAGGAGATATGCTCTGTGTTATACTCACCCCCAGATCTTTTTCCTTGAGTGAGGTTTGCAGTCTTTGGCCATCTAAACTATATTGTGTCTGCGGTCTTCTTTGCCCTTCCCCAATCTTCATGACTTTGCATTTGGCGGAGTTAAACTCAAGGAGCCAGTTGCTGGACCAGGCTTGTAGCCTGTCCAGATCTCTTTGTAGTCCTGCGTGACCCTCATCCGATTTGATTCTTCTCATTAACTTTGCATCATCTGCAAACAAGGACACTTCTGAGTCTATCCCTTCCGTTATGTCATTCACATATACCAAGAACAGCACAGGTCCTAGGACTGACCCCTGTGGAACCCCGCTTGTCACAGGCGCCCACTCTGACACCTCGTCACGTACCATGACTCGTTGTTGCCTCCCTGTCAGATATTCTCTGATCAATTGCAGTGCCTTTCCTGTTATGTGTGCTTGATCCTCTAGTTTTTCCAGTAACCTCTTACTGGGTGTGTTGTTAAGTTTGCTTTTGAGTCTTTAAGCCTAGTGTAGTTACTCTAAGCCTAGTGTAGTTACTCTAAGCCTAGTGTAGTTACTCTAAGCCTAGTGTAGTTACTCTAAGCCTAGTGTAGTTAAGCCTAGTGTAATGTTCAGGTTATGTATATGTTTATCTATACTGATATTATTTTGTATTTTTATGCGTACCTATCTTTATATGTCTTTCTTTGTGCTGTTTTTAATAAAATGTAAAAAAATAAATGAAATTTCTATATTCGGTGTATTATTATCATGAAGGCGTCTCCCAGAGGCAAGGTAAACCTCTTATTAAGACTTATATTGAGATATATAAAAGACTGTTAGAGCTGGGTTCAAAACTCATCATAGAAACACCTGTAACAGGGATCGAACCACGGACCTGTGTGTGCTGAGTGCACTACCAACCGGGCTACGGGACACTGATGTTTTCAGTATTAACTAAACTAAAAATATGCTTTATAAATTTTTATACTTAGCTATGAAATTGGATAGGATTTTACATGTTGTGGTGCTCACGGCAGCGCTGTATAGTTCTTGTGGTTTAGCGCTTCTTTTTGATTATGATAATGTGGTGCTCACGGTTCAAGTTAGCTAACTAGCTATTCACTTATAAACCTGTCAGAATTCCTGCCTTACCACGGTGAACCACGCCATCATATACAATGTTGCGGCCTCCGTCTGGGTTTCAAGCAGTGACCAGTTGTTCTCGCATAGAGGACACATCAAGCCTTAACCTGGAGTTTTTATGGCTTTGAGCATCATCTTCAGGGAGATCCTCTAAGACGTCTCTCTCATTTTGTGTTCTTATTAGGACACGATAATCGTTGGTGAAGTGAATAAGTAGTATCTACACTGTGCTTCCGTGGATAATGGGACATTGTGTGTCTCTCACTCGCTAGTTGGATCGAAGTTCCAGATAGACTTTTGGAGGTCGTTGTGTTAAGGTTCCTAGATCCTACTGTGAATAGTACTAGCGTTAATCTGAAGTTATCTGTATATGAGAGAAACAATTCTGCTTATGTGAAGGCTCTGTTATGGGAACCTGGTGAAATCCCCAAGTCCTGGTATCGGTTGGGACTCTGTGACTCTGAAATTATAACGAAGTGTTTTGACTTTTGCACTGACGTGTATTGTGATTGATTTTTCATGTGTGACATACTGTCTTTAGAAACTGACGGTTATCCAAAGACTAAGGTTAAATTTTCTTGTTTGTATAGTGATATCCAATTGCTTTACCTAATAAGAAAGGAAATTCCTAGAGAGAATTGTAAAATATATAATTTCTGGACCATGGAAATTCTCCTTTAACTTAGAGTTCTCTTATTTATTTTATGTATTAACGTTCCATACTTATTGTGTAATATATTGAGTCAGAGAAATTGTCTTATCAGATGAGTTAAAAATTTAAATGATTTAATTTGTTGTCGACCTTTGTTTCATAAAGAAGACCATACACATTTGTTATAATATACTTGATGGGGTCATCAACTCCCTGTTTTTGTAACATTGACACAGCCACAGCAATAGATAGAGAAGATACGATACGAGGAATTAGTAAAGGTCAGAGACTTGGTACAAGAGAGAAAAGGGAAATAAGAGATTGGAAGATAGAGAAAGAAGGTGTGAGATAAATATGGAGAGAGAAAAAGGGAAGAGAACGAAAGAGGCAGGGGGTGACAAACAGTAGAAAACAAAGATAGTGTGAGACAGACAGTTAGTGACAGAGGGACAGTATGATGAAAAGATTCATTAAGAGAGCTTGAAACAATGAGAGACAGACAGAGCTATACAGAAAGAGACAGAGCTATACAGAGATATACAGAAAGAGATACTATACAGAAAGAGATAGAGCTATACGGAAAGAGATAGCTATATAGAAAGAGCTATACAGAGAGCTACACAGAGACACAGCTACACAGAATGAGGCAGAGCTATACAGAGACAGAGCTGTACAGAGAGACAGAGCTATGCAGAAAGAAAGAGCTATACACAGACAGCTATACAGAGACAGGGCTATACAGAAAGAGCTATAGAGACAGAGCTATACAGAGAGACAGAGCTATACAGAGCGACAGAGCTATATAATAAGAGGCAGAGCTATACAGAGAGGCAGAAACAGAGCTATACAGAAAGAGGCAGAGACAGAGCTATGCAGAGAGTGAGAGCTATACAGAAAGAGAACTATACAGAGAGACAGAGCTATACAGAAAGAGCTATACAGAGAGACAGAGCTATACAGAAAGAGAGCTATACAGAAAGAGCTATACAGAAAGAGCTATACAGAAAGAGCTATACAGAGCTATACAGAAAAAGCTATACAGAGAGAGCTATATAGAAAGAGCTATACAGAGAGAGTTATACAGAAAGAGGTATACAGAGACAGAGCTATACAGAAAGAGATATAAAGGGAGACAGAGCTATACAGAAAAGAGAGATATACAGAGAGACATGGACACCAAAAATAATCAGGCCACTATTATTTTTGGTGTCCCTGATGATGTAGGTGACTCGAAATACAAATGATGGGAACGAGTATATGAAAAAAAAAAATCTGGCATAAGGAACAGGCCAGAGGTGAAAGCCCTGGCTATATTGTTAGCAGTCAGAAAATGGTGTCGATGCTCAGAAAGGTCAGAAAAAAAAAGCTATGTTTATATTGGTAATGTTGTGAAGAATGAAGCAGTAAGTAGCAACGAATGTCTCCCTCAGACATGCTGGCAAACACCGTCCTAAATTATAATCGATTTCTTGAAAAGTGAGAGCAACATTCCATGGCCCCTCAAGGAAGGTTCCTTGATGTTGGTGAGGGGCTCTTGATTTAGGGAATTGGATCTGTGCTCCAGTTCCCCGAATTAAGCCTGAATGCCTTCCACATCCCCCCCCCAGGCGCTGTATAATCCTCCGGGTTTAGCGCTTCCCCCTTGATTATAATATGTAATAATAATAATAACATTCCATGGTATTGGAAGGGGAACGATGAAGAATCCGATCCAATACAGTACATTCCAACAATTGCATCAATTTCAGTAGAGGTGAGGGTTTAAAAACAGAGATACTCGTGTCCTCAGTGGCTTCTTTCCTGTCAGTATTTCTACCCAGTAGTCAGTCTATTCATAAATATTATAAATCTTTCAATTTCCACTCTAACAGCTTATGCTGTGTCTCCAGTCACCCGCCTTCCAACAATTCTTTCGCAACAATGACCACAAATTGCTTTTTTCCCCACTGTCCCAATTATCTTCCCCTTCCCCTTCTCTCACCAATCCTTTACCTTCCCTCTAAACCTCTCGCTCACATTATATCTATCATTTGGTACATCAACTTCCTATTTTTGTTCTTCTATCTACACACTTTCCTCCCTGCTTCAACCTTTCCTCTGCACCTCCATCGTCCACTCTTCCCAGCACAACTTTCCCCATCTCACCACATCCTATCTTCCACTCTCTCTCTCTTCCACAAATTGGCCCAACTTTTTTACACCTCTCCCCAACCAGAGTTACATAAACCCTGTAGTAGTACAACAGCAACAAAAAAACAACCCCTTTCTGAAAACCATCTACAGCGTGTATCCCACTGGAGGACAAACTTTCCACCCCGTCTCCCAGTTAATAACAGAGTGTCAGCAATGCAAGACATACGTACCTGACACATAGTAAGAAAATACAAGGATCGAGTCTTGTAAACTAAGGCAAACTTAATCACGGACGATAGCAAAATATAAACGAAAGGAGCAGACACACTACCTGATACCTAAGAAAGATTGCAACTGAGGCTGTATACCAGCTGTATTTCTGAATTACAAAGTAATTCAGAAATAAAGGAATAGGTGCAGTGCCCCTTTTAGTAAAGACATATTGAAGTATCGAGGAAATAAGAGGGATAAAAAGCAGTGAAAATATTGGCAGCATTGTTGGCACCATCAAACCCAAGAATCCCGAGGTAAACAAACCAGGGAACGGGTGAGGTTTGAACCCATGGCGAGTGAGTCGTAAAACTTTAGGCCAGTAAGACACTCGACCAGCTGGCTACAGTAAGATTCATCCAACCAGGTAAATTTATACACCATAAGCTAGAATGGAAGAGCACGATGATGGCACAGTATTCAAAGCTCGGTCTTATACAATATGTAAATAGAGATCAAAAGTAATTTCCGTTTAGGATCCTGGAAGTAGTTCTTAGCTACTTTTTATTGACGCTGAAGTTATATAGCTTCCAGACATTTATTCTTGTGCACAGTCGGCAGCATCACAACTTCCAGGATCTAGTCCCAAATATGCCGGCTCACTTCTCCTTATATAAATAATTCGCACATAGGAGAAAGGAGCTTACGACGACGTTTCGGACCGAAAAGTCGTCGTAACCACCTCTCTCGTATGTGCGGGTTATATGTGTATTGTTCCAGTCACGGTATTGTGCCTTTCTTTTGTTATTCACTTCTCTTTATTCTCATTATTTTCTACTTTTCACTACAGATATGAAGAAGTTCTTTATCGACTAACCTTGCGAAATGTACCTTATTCATCTATACATCCTATATATCTTACCATAGGAATCGCCATATCTTAACATGTCCATTTATGTAGTCATGTGTCCATGTACTGGAAGTGTCGTATACATGTAGCTCCATGTCAGTCGACGTAATTTCTTAAATATCTATAAGAGTTGCTGTTGCTTTCTCGCCGTAAAAGTCGTTCCCGTGATAGCATGACCCTGGCTTCTGCTAATTTAGTGAGCACTGCAGCATTAACATACAAATGAATATAAACTTCAAAAGAAAACAGCCAGAAGTTTGCTCAATTTGCCAGAGTCAGATTTTAGGGAAGTGGATCTCGGGGAGGGAGTTTCTACATTACTTTCAGAGAGGACACTTGGTCGTATAATTTAACCAGTCTCAAGCTTATATAACGTACCCAAGAACATTTTTTGATCATTTAAAAACAAAATTCAATATTGTGCTAATAAAATGTTTGTAATCATAGGTGCATGTGCATGTTCATTTAAATGCTGCAGAACGTGCAACGTTCGTGAAAGATCTAATTTAAATTTGAAGAATTCGTGGCAGAAGAAAAGTCTTTTGTTTACGATGACGCTGAGTTAAAATGTTCCTTTGTGTTTATATAAATATGTACGTTTGTGTGTGTGTGTGTGTGTGTGTGTGTGTGTGTGTGTGTTGTGTGTGTGTGTGTGTGTGTGGGGTGTGTGTGTGTGTGTACTCACCTAGTTGAGGTTGCGGGGTCGAGTCCGAGCTCCTGCCCCGCCTCTTCACTGATCGCTACTAGGTCACTCTCACTGAGCCGTGAGCTTTATCATACCTCTGCTTAAAGCTATGTATGGATCCTGCCTCCACTACATCGCTTCCCAAACTATTCCACTTCCTGACTACTCTGTGGCTGAAGAAATACTTCCTAACATCCCTGTGATTCATCTGTGTCTTCAGCTTCCAACTGTGTCCCCTTGTTACTGTGTCCAATCTCTGGAACATCCTGTCTTTGTCCACCTTGTCAATTCCTCTCAGTATTTTGTATGTCGTTATCATGTCCCCCCTATCTCTCCTGTCCTCCAGTGTCGTCAGGTTGATTTCCCTTAACCTCTCCTCGTAGGACATCCCTCTTAGCTATGGGACTAGTCTTGTTGCAAAGCTTTGCACTTTCTCTAGTTTCTTCACGTGCTTGGCTAGGTGTGGATTCCAAACTGGTGTCGCATACTCCAATATGGGCCTAACGTACACGGTGTACAGGGTCCTGAATGATTCCTTATTAAGATGTCGGTGTGTGTGTGTGTGTGTGTGTTGTGTGTGTGTGTGTGTGTTTACTCATCTAATTGTTCTCACCTTATTGTGGTTGCAGGGGTCGAGACTCAGCTCCTGGCCCCGCCTCTTTACTGACTGCTACTGGGTCCTCCCTCTCTTTGCTCCATGAGCTTTATCATACCTCGTCTTCAAACTATGTATGGTTCCTGCCTCCACTACATCAAGGTTTGTGATACAGGATTTGCCTTCCATGAATCCGTGCTGGCTGTCGTTTATAACCTTGGTCCGTTCCAGGTGCTCCACCACTCTCCTATTGATAATCTTCTCCATGACTTTGCATACTATACACGTCAGTGACACTGGTCTATATATACCCCTCCTTCTCTCCTTTTCGTTAGTGTGACTTTGTAAATGATCCCAGTCGGACCGAAACGTCGTCGTAAGCTCCTCTCTTCTATGTGCAGGGTATTTGTGTAACACTGGTGCTTCATTTCTCTCCCCTTTCCTAAAGATGGGGATCACATTTGCCGTCTTCCATACCTCAGGTAGTTGCCAATTTCAAGGGATGTGTTGAAGATTGTGGTTAGTGGCACACAGTGCCTCTGCTTCCTCTCTAAGGACCCACAGAGAGATGTCCTGTCCCACCGCCTTTGAGGTATCAAGGTCACTTAGCAGCTTCTTTACCTCCTCCTCGGTTGTGTATTTCATCCAACACTTTTCGGTATATCCCTTAAATAAAAAAGAAAAAAAAAAGCATACCGTGACTGGAACGATATACAAATAACCTGCGGGTTATTTATGTATCGTTGGTGTACCCCCTCTGTTTTGTCTTTCCAGTGTCCCTTCTGCCTCCACTGTAAATACTTCCTGAAATCTCGTGTTGAGCTCCTCACATCCTTCTTGGTCGTTTCTTGTGAACTCCCAATCTTCTTTCCTCAGCCTGATTACCTTGCCCTTGATGCTGTCTTCCTCCTGATGTGGTTGTAAAGCAGTTTCGGGTCAGACTTGGCTTTCGATGTTATGTCGTTTTCGTACTGCCACTGGGCCTCCCTCCTTATCTGTGCATACTCGTTTCTGGCTAGTCGACTAATCTCTTTAATTCCCAGGGTTCTTTGTCTTCTGTATTTTTTCCATTCCTTAGTGCACTTAGTTTTTTCCTCCCTACACCTTCGGAAAAACCAAAGGCTCATTCTGGTCTTCCCATTATTTCTGTTGCTCTTTGGAATAAACCTTTCCTCTGCCTCCTTGCATTTTGTTGTTATGTAGTCCATCATTTCGTTTACTGACTTTCCTACCAACTCTCATTCCCACTGAACCTCCTGCAGGAAGGTCTTCATACCTGTGTAGTCTTCCTTTTATAGTTTGGCTTTTCCCGTTCTACTCCAGTTGCCCTCTCCACTTGTAGCTCTACGATGTATTCAAAGCTCAGAACCACATGGTCGCTAACTCCAAGGTGCCTTTCAAATGTGATGTCCTCGATGTCTGAGCTACTCAGGGTGAACACAAGGTCCAATCTTGCTGGTTCTCCTTCCTCTCTCTCTCTGATAGTATCCTTAACATGTTGGTGCATAAGGTTTTCCAGTACCACATCCATCGTCTTGGCTCTCCATGTTTCAGGACTCCCATGTGGCTACAGGTTTTCTCAATCAATCTTCCTGTGGTTGAAGTCGCCCATAACCAGTAACTTTGCTCTGGTCGAATGAGCTCTTTTTGCCACCTTAGCCAGGGTGTCCACCATCGCTCTATTGTTCTCTTCGTATTCCTCTCTTTGCCTCCTGCAGTTCTGTGGTGGTTTATACATCCCCGCAATGACTACCTTATGTTCCCATGACTTAACTGTACCTACTATGTAATCCCTTTCTCCAGTCCCATCCATTCCTTCCATTTCCTGATAACCCCATCGGTTTTTAATAAGCAGTGCAACCGCACCTTCCCCTCTGCTCCTTCTATCCTTCCTCAAGATCTGATATCTGGGTGGCAAGATTGTGTCTGTTATTGTCCCCGTGAGTTTTGTTTCTTTGATTGTTATGATGTCTGGGGACATCTCCTTGATTCTTATATGCCACTCCTCACATATATTTGTTATCCCATCTGCGTTCGTGTACCAAAGCTTCTACTTTTCTATAACTGTGGTCCGTTGAGAATGATGGGTTTGGGGGAGCAGGTGCCCTGGTGGGGGCCTATAGGGGGTTGCTGTGGGGGTGGGGTCTGTGGTGTGTGGGGTGGGGGCAGAGGGTCTATGGGGGGTTTCAGTGGGGGTGGGGGTTGTGGTGAAGGGGATGGGGGCAGAGGGCCTGTGGGGGGATACAGTGGGGGTGGGGATTGTGGTGAGGGGGATGGGGGCAGAGCGTATAGTGTGTGGGTTACTGTGGGGGTGGGCAGAGGGTAGAGAGAGAGAGTGTGTGTGTGTGTGTGTGTACACTCACCTAGTTGCATTCACCTAATTGTGGTTGATGGGGTCGAGTCACAACTCCTGGCCCCTCCTCTTCACTGGCCGCTATTTGATTACTCTTCCTACTCCATGAGCTTTATCATACCTCTTCTTAAAGTTATGGTTGGATACTACCTCCACTACATCGCGTCCCAGACTATTATTCTTTCTGACAACTCTACGACTGAAGAAATACTTCCTAACATCTCTGTGATTCATCTGAGTCTTCAACTTCCAACTGTGACCCTCGTTGCTGTGTCCCATCTCTGGAACATCCTGTCTCTGTCCACCTTGTCGATTCGTCTCAGGATTTTATATGTCGTTATCATATTCCCATTATCTCTCCTGTCCTCCAGTGTCATCAGGTGGATTTCCCTTAACCTCTCTTCGTAGGACATACCTTTTAGCTCTGGGACTAGTATCGTTGCAAACCTTTGCACTCTTTCTAATTTCCTTATGTGGCATGCGAAAAGTACATAACATTTATTCGACGCATGTACACACCCTCTTGAAAGGCTATCTCCTCCACCCAGTGAACCAGTACTAAGGGTCGGACGAAGGGGCCCCGTCGTTCGATCAGTACCCAGGTTCAGCCAACGAGATGGTTCTGGCAATCGCAGAGGTGTTGTGGGCACCACCTGCCTGTCTGCCCTTTTCATTTCCATTCTAGAGCTGGTTGAAGCACGGTCTGCTCTCTAATGGCTTCTATTCTGCCTTGCTTACCGTGGCGTGCACTACTACCTATTGTTGTACGTAGTGTATATAGTGCACATACTTCTGTTCTTACTTGGTGAAAGGATAATATAAGTCAAAAGTTTTCTGCTGTGTTTGTTTTGCTCCATTTACTTCCAGGATAACAGGCCTTCGAATTCCTGGGTTGTAATACCTTACGTGCTTGGCTAGGTGTGAGTTTCAAATTGGTGCTGCATACTCCAATGTAGGTCTAACATACACGGTGTACAGGGTAATGAACGATACCTTATTGAGATGTCAGAATGCTGTTCTTAGATTTGCTAGGCGCCTTTATGCTGCAGCAGTTATTTGGTTGATGTGTGCCTCAGAAGTGTCTGGTGTTATACTCACCCCAAGATCCTTTTTCTTGAGTGAAGCTTGTATTCCCTGGCCCCCCTAGACCTTACTCCATCTGCAGTCATCTTTGCCCTTCCCACACACACACACTTCCTGGTCCAGTTGCTGGACCAGGCTTGCAGCCTGTCCAGATCACTTTACAGTTCTGCGTGGTCCACGTCCGACTGAATTCTTCTCATGAACTTCACATCTGTAAACAGGGACACTTCAGAGTCTATTTCTTCCATTATGTCGTTCACAAATACCAGAAACAGCACGTCACAGGCGCCCACTCTGACACCTCGCCACGTACCATGACTTGCTGTTGTCTTCCTGACAGGTATTCCTTGATCCATTCCAGTGCCTTCCCTGTTATCCCTTTCTGGGCCTCCAGCTTTCGTTTTAATCTCTTGTGTGGAACTGCCGAACGCCTTCTTACAATCCAAGAAAACGCAATCTACCCACCCCTCTCTCTCTATTGTCTTACTGCTGTCACTCTGTTATAGAACTCCAGCAGGTTTGTGACACAGGACTTCCTGTCCCTGACGCCTTGCTGGCTGTCGTTCATAAGCACATTCCTTTCTAGGTGTTCCTCTACTCTTCTCCTGATAATCTTTTTCATGACTTTGCATACTGTACAAGTCAGTGACACTGGTCTGTTGTTTAATGCTTCATGCATGTCTCCTATTTTTAAAATTGGGACTACATTTGCTGTCTTCCATACCTCAGGTAGTCGCCCTGTTTCGACGTATTGAAGATTGTTGTTGTCTTCTATATTTCTTCCATTCTGTAGCACTTAGTTTTGGTCTCTCTACACCTTTGGCTCAGCCAAGGGCTCATCCTGGCTTTCTCGTTATTTGTGTTACTCTTGGACACGAGGGATTTTTCATGTGTGATGTCCACAATATCTGCACTACTCAAGGTGAACATAAGGTCCGCTCTTGCTAATCCATCCTCTCCTCTCTCTCTTGTAGTTTCCCTTACGTGTTGTTACATGAGGTTTTTCAGTGCCACCTCCATCATCTTAGCCCTCCACGTTTCTGGTCCCCCATGTTCCTCCAGGTTCTCAAAGTCGATTTCCTTGTGATTGAAGTCACCTATAATCAGCATCTTTGCTCTGCTTGCTTGAGCCCTTCTGGCCACTTTAGCCAGTCTGTCAACAATCGCTCTGTTACTCTCATTATACTCTTTCCTTGGCCTCCTGCTATTCTGTGGTGGGTTACACATCACTGTAATTACCACTTTGGAACCTCCAGACTGAAGTGTTCATATTATTGGTTTTGGATGAGCAGTGCCACTCCTCCACCCCCGTTTCCCCTCTGTCTTTCCTCATGGACTGATATCCCATTGGAAATTTGGCATCTGTTATAATTCCTTCAGTTTTCTCTCCTACACTGTGTTCTGGGGCTTCTGTGATTCATCTGAGTCTTCAGCTTCCAACTGTGACCCCTTATGGCTGTGTGTGTCTCTGAATTCACATATATATTAATATATATTAAAGCTCCTCAGTGTGTGTTCTTGTGAATGTAGGTTTGTGTGCGTACTGACCTATATGTGGTTACAGTGGTCGATTCATAGCTCTTGGCATCCCTTCTTTGCTAGTCGCTATTAGGTCCACTCCCAGCTTCAAAAACCTTGTCATACCTCTTCTTCAACCTATGCATTGATCCATTCACTACAATTACTCTCCAGACTGATCCACTTCCTGACGACTCTAAGGCTGAAGAAATATTTCCTAACATCCCTATGTCTCGGTTGAGTTTTCAACTTCCAGTTGTTCCCTCTTGTTCCTTCATCACACCAATCAAACATTCTATAACTATTTTCCTTGTGAATTTCTCTCTATAGAGAGGTCTGAGCTTTGCTCATTGCTCTACAACACGGCTGAACTTATGTGCCTCTTAAAAACTCTGCTAATATTCCATAGTACACCGAGACTACCGCCCTAAAACTTCTGTCAGGCTCCTTTTAAATTTCCTAGTGAGGCTCCTCTCTTCTTTACTTCCTGGTCCTTCATAGCTGCCGTCTAACTGACCGTATAACAACTAAGCCTCAGATTTAGATATTGCTAAAACACTAATATTTTCGGTCAGCTCTTTTCTTACATGTCCATATTTACTTCTGGTTCTGTTTGCTTATATATTCTGCATTCTTTTCTATCTGTATATCTTCTACACTCCTGCACTTTTACGTTTAGCTTCGCTGTACCTCTAATTCTGAGTGTGAATTTCTTTTTGCCTCTCGACAATTTCCAGTAATATACTCCAACATTTCTATCAGTATATTTCCACGTAGCTTCCCGAAGGGAAGGAGTCCTCTTAGAGGTGTCCCGTAGCTCGGTTGGTAGCACAATCAGCACACTCGTTGATGGCTGTGGTTCGATCCGGGTGGAAATATTTGGGCGTGTTTCCTTAAGACACCTGTTGTCCAAGTTCACCTAGCAGTAAGTAGGTACCTGGGTGCTAGCTGACTGGTGTGGGTCTCATCCTGGGGATAAAATTAACCTATTTTTCCCGGAATGCTGTGCATAACAAGGGGCTTTGTATGTCACTGATGTCAGTTATGATCTATGTAAGATTTATGTATCATACCTGAACGCTAAAGTAGGAGAAACTTTTAGAGAGGGTGTGGTAGGTAAGTTTGGGGTGCCAGGTGTAAATGATAATGGGAGCCCTTTGATTGAACTTTGTATAGAAAGGGGTTTAGTCATAGGTAATACATATTTTAAGAAAAAGAGGATAAATAAGTATACAAGATATGATGTAGGGCGAAATGACAGTAGTTTGTTGGATTATGTATTGGTAGATAAAAGACTGTTGAGTAGACTTCAGGATGTACATGTTTATAGAGGGGCTACAGATATATCAGATCACTTTCTAGTTGTAGCTACAATGAGAGTAAAAGGTAGATGGGATACAAGGAGAATAGAAGCATCAGGGAAGAGAGAGGTGAAGGTTTATAAACTAAAAGAGGAGGCAGTTAGGGAAAGATATAAACAGCTATTGGAGGATAGATGGGCTAATGAGAGCATAGGCAATGGGGTCGAAGAGGTATGGGGTAGGTTTAAAAATGTAGTGTTAGAGTGTTCAGCAGAAGTTTGTGGTTACAGGAAAGTGGGTGCGGGAGGGAAGAGGAGCGATTGGTGGAATGATGATGTAAAGAGAGTAGTAAGGGAGAAAAAGTTAGCATATGAGAAGTTTTTACAAAGTAGAAGTGATGCAAGGAGGGAAGACTATATGGAGAAAAAGAGAGAGGTTAAGAGAGTGGTGAAGCAATGTAAAAAGAGAGCAAATGAGAGAGTGGGTGAGATGTTATCAACAAATTTTGTTGAAAATAAGAAAAAGTTTTGGAGTGAGATTAACAAGTTAAGGAAGCCTAGAGAACAAATGGATCTGTCAGTTAAAAATAGGAGAGGAGAGTTATTAAATGGAGAGTTAGAGGTATTGGGAAGATGGAGGGAATATTTTGAGGAATTGTTAAATGTTGATGAAGATAGGGAAGCTGTGATTTCGTGTATAGGGCAAGGAGGAATAACATCTTGCAGGAGTGAGGAAGAGCCAGTTGTGAGTGTGGGGGAAGTTCGTGAGGCAGTAGGTAAAATGAAAGGGGGTAAGGCAGCCGGGATTGATGGGATAAAGACAGAAATGTTAAAAGCAGGTGGGGATATAGTTTTGGAGTGGTTGGTGCAATTATTTAATAAATGAATGGAAGAGGGTAAAGTACCTAGGGATTGGCAGAGAGCATGCATAGTTCCTTTGTATAAAGGCAAAGGGGACAAAAGAGAGTGCAAAAATTATAGGGGGATAAGTCTGTTGAGTATACCTGGTAAAGTGTATGGTAGAGTTATTATTGAAAGAATTAAAAGTAAGACTGAGAATAGGATAGCAGATGAACAAGGAGGCTTTAGGAAAGGTAGGGGGTGTGTGGACGAGGTGTTTACAGTGAAACATGTAAGTGAACAGTATTTAGATAAGGCTAAAGAGGTCTTTGTGGCATTTATGGATTTGGAAAAGGCGTATGACAGGGTGGATAGGGGGGCAATGTGGCAGATGTTGCAGGTGTATGGTGTAGGAGGTAGGTTACTGAAAGCAGTGAAGAGTTTTTACGAGGATAGTGAGGCTCAAGTTAGAGTACATAGGAAAGAGGGAAATTATTTTCCAGTAAAAGTAGGCCTTAGACAAGGATGTGTGATGTCACCGTGGTTGTTTAATATATTTATAGATGGGTTGTAAGAGAAGTAAATGCGAGGGTCTTGACAAGAGGCGTGGAGTTAAAAGATAAAGAATCACACATAAAGTGGGAGTTGTCACAGTTGCTCTTTGCTGATGACACTGTGCTCTTGGGAGATTCTGAAGAGAAGTTGCAGAGATTGGTGGATGAATTTGGTAGGGTGTGCAAAAGAAGAAAATTAAAAGTGAATACAGGAAAGAGTAAGGTTATGAGGATAACAAAAATATTAGGTGATGAAAGATTGGATATCAGATTGGAGGGAGAGGGGTATGGAGGAAGTGAATGTATTGAGATATTTGGGAGTGGACGTGTCAGCGGATGGGTCTATGAAGGATGAGGAGAATCATAGAATTGATGAGGGGAAAAGGGTGAGTGGTGCACTTAGGAGTCTGTGGAGACAAAGAACTTTGTCCTTGGAGGCAAAGAGGGGAATGTATGAGGAGTATAGTTTTTACCAACACTCTTATATGGGTGTGAAGCATGGGTGATGAATGTTGCAGCGAGGAGAAGGCTGGAGCAGTGGAGATGTCATGTCTGAGGGCAATTGTGTGGTGTGAATATAATGCAGAGAATTCGTAGTTTGGAAGTTAGGAGGAGGTGCGGGATTACCAAAACTGTTGTCCAGAGGGCTGAGGAAAGGTTGTTGAGGTGGTTCGGACATGTAGAGAGAATGGAGCGAAACAGAATGACTTCAAGAGTGTATCAGTCTTTAGTGGAGGGAAGGCGGGGTAGGGTCGGCCTAGAAAGGTTGGAGGAGGGGGTAAAGGAGGTTTTGCGTGCGAGGGCTTGGACTTCCAGCAGGCATGCGTGAGCGTGTTTGATAGGAGTGAATGGAGACAAATGGTTTTTAATACTTGACGTGCTGTTGGAGTGTGAGCAAAGTAACATTTATGAAGGGGTTCAGGGAAACCGGTAGGCCGGACTTGAGTCCTGGAGATGGGAAGTACAGTGCCTGCACTCTGAAGGAGGGGTTTTAATGTTGCAGTTTAAAAACTGTAGTGTAAAACACCCTTCTGGCAAGACAGTGATGGAGTGAATGATGGTGAAAGTTTTTCTTTTTCGGGCCACCCTGCCTTGGTGGGAATCGGCCAGTGTGTTAATAAATAAATAAATTCCTGTACAAATAAACGTTTATTATAATTATTGTTATTTTTAATATCATTAATATTGTGCTTTCCTGGTCTTCCTTTTATTTATTTTGGTTTGACCCATCCTTCATGTTCTGTGCTCCTCTCCAAGTTACTGCTCTATGTATTAGATTTAATACATGTTGCCCCTAGAATGTGGCCGCTGCACAGT
>NC_069476.1:27530677-27561828 GCF_026875155.1 Cherax quadricarinatus | reverse complement strand
AAATCGACTTGAACGAGGAACATGGGGGACCAGAAACGTGGAGGGCTAAATGATGGAGGTGGCACTGAAAAACCTCATGTAACAACACGTAAGGGAAACTACAAGAGAGAGAGGAGAGGATGGATTAGCAAGAGCGGACCTTATGTTCACCTTGAGTAGTGCAGATATTGTGGACATCACACATGAAAAATCCCTCGTGTTCCAAGAGTAAAAACAAATAACAAAAGCCAGGATGAGCCCTTGGCTGAGCCAAAGGTGTAGAGAGACCAAAAACAAAGTGCTACAGAATGGAAGAAATATAGAAGACAACAACAATCTTCAATACGTCGAAACGGGGCGACAAACTGAGGTATGGAAGACAGCAAATGTAGTCCCATTTTTAAAAATAGGAGACATGCATGAAGCATTAAACAACAGCCCAGTGTCCTGACTTGTACAGTATGCAAAGTCATGAAAAAGATTATCAGGAGAAGAGTAGAGGAACACCTAGAAAGGAATGTGCTTATAAACGACGCCGCAAGCGTCAGGGACAGAAGTCTGTGTCACAAACCTGCTGGAGTTCTATAACAGAGTGACAGCAGTAAGACAATAGAGAGAGAGGGGGTGGGTAGATTGCGTTTTCTTGGATTGTAAGAAGGCGTTCGGCAGTTCCACACAAAAAGATTAAAACGAAAGCTGGAGGCCCAAAAAAGGGATAACAGGGAAGGAAACGGGAAAATGGATCAAGGAATACCTGTCAGGAAGACAACAGCAAGTCATGGTACGTGGCGAGGTGTCAGAGTGGGCGCTGTGACGTGCTGTTTTGGTATTTGTTTAACGACATAATGGAAGAAATAGACTCTGAAGTGTCCCTGTTTACAGATGTGAAGTTCATGAGAAGATTTAGTCGGACGTGGACCACGCAGAACTGTAAAGTGATCTGGACAGGCTGCCAAGCCTGGTCCGCAACTGGACCAGGAAGTGTGTGTGTGATGGGGAAGGGCAAAGATGACTGCAGATGGAGTAAGGTCTAGGGGGGGCCCGGGAATACAAGCTTCACTCAAGAAAAAGGATCTTGGGGTGAGTATAAAACCAAGACAAATTCTGAGGCACACATCAACCAAATAACTGCTGCAGCAAAAGGCGCCTAGCAAATCTAAGAACAGCATTCTGACAAACTCAATAAGGTATCGTTCATTACCCTGTACACCGTGTATGTTAGACCTACATTGGAGTATGCAGCACCAATTTGAAAAATCACACCTAGCCAAGCACGTAAGGTATTACAACCCAGGAAATTTGAAGGCCTGTTATCCTGGAAGTAAATGGAGCAAAACAAACACAGCAGAAAACTTTTGACTTATTATTATCCTTTCACCAAGTAAGAACGAAGTATGTGCCTATATACACTACGTACAACAAAAGGTAGTAGTGCACGCCACGGTAAGCAAGGCAGAATAGAAGCCATTAGAAACAGACCGTGCTTCAAACCCGCTCTAGAATGGAAATGAAAGGGCAGACAGGCAGGTGGTGCCCACAAAAACCCTCTGCGATTGCCAGAACCATCTCGTTGGCTGAACCTGGGTACTGATCGAACGACGGGGCCCCTTCGTCCGACCCTTAGTACTGGTTCACTGGGTGGAGGAGATAGCCTTTCAAGAGGGTGTGTACATGCGTCGAATAAATGTTTATGTACTTTCGCATGCCACAAAAGGGAAAATTAGAAAGAGTGCAAAGGTTGCAACGATACTAGTCCCAGAGCTAAAAGGTATGTCCTACGAAGAGAGGTTAAGGGAAATCCACCTGATTGACACTGGAGGACAGGAGGGGATAATGGGAATATGATAACGACATATAAAATCCTGAGACAAATCGACAAGGTGGACAGAGACAGGATTTTTCCAGAGATGGGACACAGCAACGAGGGTCCACAGTTGGAAGTTGAAGACTCAGATGAATCACAGAGATGTTGGAAATATTTCTTTAGTCGTAGAGTTGTCAGAAAGAATAATAGTCGGGGACGCGATGTAGTGGAGGTAGTATCCAACCATAACTTTAAGAAGAGGTAGATAAAGCTCATGGAGTGGAAGAGTAATCAAATAGCGGCCAGTGAAGAGGAGGGGCCAGGAGTTGTGACTCGACCCCATAAACCACAATTAGGTGAATGCAACTAGGTGAGTGTACACACACACACACACACACTCTCTCTCTCTACCCTCTGCCCACCCCACAGTAACCCCACACACTATACGCTCTGCCCCATCCCCCTCACCAATCCCCACCCCCACTGTACCCCCCCACGGGGCCCTCTGCCCCCAATCCCCTTCACCACAACCCCCACCCCCACTGAAACCCCCCATAGCCCCTCTCCCCCACCCCACAAAACCACAGACCCCACCCCCACAGCAACCCCCTATAGGCCCCCCGGGGCACCTGCCCCCCCAAAACCCCATCATTCTCACCGGACCACAGTTATAGAAAAGTAGAAGCTTTGGTACACGAACGCAGATGGATAAAAATATATGTGAGGAGTGGCATATAAGAATCAAGGAGATGTCCCCAGACATCAAAAACAATCAAAGAAACAAAAACTCACGGGGACAAAAAACAGACACAATCTTGCCCCCCAGATATCAGATCTTGAGGAAGGATAGAAGGAGCAGAGGGGAAGGTGCGGTTGCACTGCTTTTTAAAAACCCGATGGGGTTATCAGGAATGGAAGGAATGGAGGGGACTGGAGAAAGGGATTACATAGTAGGTACAGTTAAGTCATGGGAACATAAGGGTAGTCATTGGGGGGATGTATAAACCACCACAGAACTGCAGGAGGCAAAGAGAGGAATAC
Source organism: Cherax quadricarinatus (assembly GCF_026875155.1). NCBI lineage: Eukaryota > Metazoa > Arthropoda > Malacostraca > Decapoda > Parastacidae > Cherax > Cherax quadricarinatus. The sequence continues at coordinate 27,559,004 of NC_069476.1, read as the reverse complement.
AAAGGGAAAAATAGAGCGATGGGGACACCCTGGCTAAGGTGGCAAAAAGAGCTCATTCGACCAGAGAAAAGGGTTACGGGTTAGGGGCGACTCAACCACAGGAAGATTGATTGAGAAAACCTGTAGCCACATGGGAGTTCCTGAAACATGGGAGCCAAGACGATGGATGTGGTACTGGAAAACCTTATGCACCAACATGTTAAGGATACTATCAGAGAGAGAGAGGAAGGAAAACCAGCAAGATTGGACCTTGTGTTCACCCTGAGTAGCTCAGACATCGAGGACATCACATTTGAAAGGCACCTTGGAGTTAGCGACCATGTGGTTTCTGAGCTTTGAATACATCGTAGAGCTACAAGTGGAGAGGGCAACTGGAGTAGAAACGGGAAAAGCCAACTATAAAGGAAGACCACGGTATAAAACCCTTTCCCTTTGCAGGGGGTTCAGGGGAATGAGATTTGGTAGGAAAGTCAGTAAACAAAATTGATGGACTACATAACAAAAAAAATGCAAGGAGGCAGAGGAAAGGTTTATTCCAAAGAGCAACAAAAAATAATGGGAAGACCAGAATGAGCCTTTGGTTTTTCCGAAGGTGTAGGGAGGAAAAAACTAAGTGCACTAAGGAATGGAAAAAATACAGAAGACAAAGAACCCTGGGAATTAAAGAGATTAGTCGACTAGCCAGAAACGAGTATGCACAGATAAGGAGGGAGGCCAGTGGCAGTACGAAAACGACATAACATCAAAAAGCCAAGTCTGACCCGAAACTGCTTTACAACCACATCGGAGGAAGACAGCATCAAGGGCAAGGTAATCAGGCTGAGGAAAGAAGATTGGAGTTCACAAGAAACACCAAGAGGATGTGAGGAGCTAACACGAGATTTCAGGAAGTATTTACAGTGGAGGCAGAAGGGCACTGGAAAGACAAAACCCGAGGGGGTACACCAAGATACAAAAATAACCCGCAGGTTATTTGTATATCTTTCCAGTCACGGTATGCTTTTTTTTTTCTTTTTTATTTAAGGGATATACCAAAAAAGTGTTGGATGAAATACACAACCGAGGAGGAGGTAAAGAAGCTGCTAAGTGACCTTGATCCCCTCAAAGGCGGTGGGACAGGACATCTCTCTGTGGGTCCTTAGAGAGGAAGCAGAGGCACTGTGTGCCACTAACCACAATCTTCAACACATCCCTTGAAATTGGCAACTACCTGAGGTATGGAAGACGGCAAATGTGATTTCCCCCTCTTTAGGAAAGGGGAGAGAAATGAAAACACCAGTGTTACACAAATACCCTGCACATAGAAAAAGAGGCTTACGACGACGTTTCGGTCCGACTGGGATCATTTACAAAGTCACACTAACGAAAAGGAGAGAAGGAGGGGTATATATAGACCAGTGTCACTGACGTGTATAGTATGCAAAGTCATGGAGAAGATTATCAATAGGAGAGTGGTGGAGCACCTGGAACGGACCAAGGTTATAAACGACAGCCAGCACGGATTCATGGAAGGCAAATCCTGTATCACAAACCTTGATGTAGTGGAGGCAGGAACCATACATAGTTTGAAGACGAGGTATGATAAAGCTCATGGAGCAAAGAGAGGGAGGACCCAGTAGCAGTCAGTAAAGAGGCGGGGCCAGGAGCTGAGTCTCGACCCCTGCAACCACAATAAGGTGAGAACAATTTAGATGAGTAAACACACACACACACACACACACACACACACACACACACACACCGACATCTTAATAAGGAATCATTCAGGACCCTGTCACCGTGTACGTTAGGCCATATTGGAGTATGCGACACCAGTTTGGAATCCACACCTAGCCAAGCACGTGAAGAAACTAGAGAAAGTGCAAAGCTTTGCAACAGACTAGTCCCATAGCTAAGAGGGATGTCCTACGAGGAAGGTTAAGGGAAATCACCTGACGACACTGGAGGACAGGAGAGATAGGGGGACATGATAACGACATACAAAATACTGAGAGGAATTGACAAGGTGGACAAAGACAGGATGTTCCAGAGATTGGACACAGTAACAAGGGGACACAGTTGGAAGCTGAAGACACAGATGAATCACAGGGATGTTAGGAAGTATTTCTTCAGCCACAGAGTAGTCAGGAAGTGGAATAGTTTGGGAAGCGATGTAGTGAGGCAGGATCCATACATAGCTTTAAGCAGAGGTATGATAAAGCTCACGGCTCAGTGAGAGTGACCTAGTAGCGATCAGTGAAGAGGCGGGGCCAGGAGCTCGGACTCGACCCCCGCAACCTCAACTAGGTGAGTACACACACACACACACACACACACACACACACACACACACACACACACACACACACACACACACACACACACACACACACACGTACATATTTATATAAACACAAAGGAACATTCAACTCAGCGTCATCGTAAACAAAAGACTTTTCTTCTGCCACGAATTCTTTAAATTTAAATTAGATCTTTCACGAACGTTGCACGTTCTGCAGCATTTAAATGAACATGCACATGCACCTATGATTACAAACATTTTATTAGCACAATATTGAATTTTGTTTTTAAATGATCAAAAAATGTTCTTGGGTACGTTATATAAGCTTGAGACTGGTTAAATTATACGACCAAGTGTCCTCTCTGAAAGTAATGTAGAAACTCCCTCCCCGAGATCCACTTCCCTAAAATCTGACTCTGGCAAATTGAGCAAAACTTCTGGCTGTTTCTTTTGAAGTTTATATTCATTTGTATGTTAATGCTGCAGTGCTCACTAAATTAGCAGAAGCCAGGGTCATGCTATCACGGGAACGACTTTTACGGCGAGAAAGCAACAGCAACTCTTATAGATATTTAAGAAATTACGTCGACTGACATGGAGCTACATGTATACGACACTTCCAGTACATGGACACATGACTACATAAATGGACATGTTAAGATATGGCGATTCCTATGGTAAGATATATAGGATGTATAGATGAATAAGGTTACATTTCGCAAGGTTAGTCGATAAAGAACTTCTTCATATCTGTAGTGAAAAGTAGAAAATATTGAGAATAAAGAGAAGTGAATAACAAAAGAAAGGCACAATACCGTGACTGGAACAATACACATATAACCCGCACATACGAGAGAGAGTGGTTTACGAGGGACCTTTTCGTCCGAAACGTCGTCGTAAAGCTCCTTTCTCCTATGTGCGAATTATTTATATAAGGAGAAGTGAGCCGGCATATTTGGGACTAGATCCTGGAAGTTGTGATGCTGCCGACTGTGCACAAGATTAATGTCTGGAAGCTATATAACTTCAGCGTCAATAAAAAGTAGCTAAGAACTACTTCCAGGATCCTAAACGGAAATTACTTTTGATCTCTATTTACATATTGTTAAGACCGAGCTTGAATACTGTGCCATCATCGTGCTCTTCCATTCTAGCTTATGGTGTATAAATTTTACCTGGTTGGATGAATCTTACTGTAGCCAGCTGGTCGAGTGTCTTACTGGCCTAAAGTTTTACGACTCACTCGCCATGGGTTCAAAACCTCACCCGTTCCCTGGTTTGTTTACCTCGGGATTCTTGGGTTTGATGGTGCCAACAATGCTGCCAATATTTTCACTGCTTTTTATCCCTCTTATTTCCTCGATACTTCAATATGTCTTTACTAAAAGGGGCACTGCACCTATTCCTTTATTTCTGAATTACTTTGTAATTCAGAAATACAGCTGGTATACAGCCTCAGTTGCAATCTTTCTTAGGTATCAGGTAGTGTGTCTGCTCCTTTCGTTTATATTTTGCTATCGTCCGTGATTAAGTTTGCCTTAGTTACAAGGACTCGATCCTTGTATTTTCTTACTATGTGTCAGGTACGTATGTCTTGCATTGCTGACACTCTGTTATTAACTGGGAGACGGGGTGGAAAGTTTGTCCTCCAGTGGATACACGCTGTAGATGGTTTCAGAAAGGGGTTGTTTTTTTGTTGCTGTTGTTACTACTACAGGGTTTATGTAACTCTGGTTGGGGAGAGGTGTAAAAAAGTTGGGCCAATTTGTGGAAGGAGAGAGAGTGGAAGATAGGATGTGGTGAGATGGGGAAGTTGTGCTGGGAAGAGTGGACGATGGAGGTGCAGAGGAAAGGTTGAAGCAGGGAGGAAAGTGTGTAGATAGAAGAACAAAAATAGGAAGTTGATGTACCAAATGATAGATATAATGTGAGCGAGAGGTTTAGAGGGAAGGTAAAGGATTGGTGAGAGAAGGGGAAGGGGAAGATAATTGGGACAGTGGGGAAAAAAGCAATTTGTGGTCATTGTTGCGAAAGAATTGTTGGAAGGCGGGTGACTGGAGACACAGCATAAGCTGTTAGAGTGGAAATTGAAAGATTTATAATATTTATGAATAGACTGACTACTGGGTAGAAATACTGACAGGAAAGAAGCCACTGAGGACACGAGTATCTCTGTTTTTAAACCCTCACCTCTACTGAAATTGATGCAATTGTTGGAATGTACTGTATTGGATCGGATTCTTCATCGTTCCCCTTCCAATACCATGGAATGTTATTATTATTATTACATATTATAATCAAGGGGGAAGCGCTAAACCCGGAGGATTATACAGCGCCTGGGGGGGGGGATGTGGAAGGCATTCAGGCTTAATTCGGGGAACTGGAGCACAGATCCAATTCCCTAAATCAAGAGCCCCTCACCAACATCAAGGAACCTTCCTTGAGGGGCCATGGAATGTTGCTCTCACTTTTCAAGAAATCGATTATAATTTAGGACGGTGTTTGCCAGCATGTCTGAGGGAGACATTCGTTGCTACTTACTGCTTCATTCTTCACAACATTACCAATATAAACATAGCTTTTTTTTTCTGACCTTTCTGAGCATCGACACCATTTTCTGACTGCTAACAATATAGCCAGGGCTTTCACCTCTGGCCTGTTCCTTATGCCAGATTTTTTTTTTTCATATACTCGTTCCCATCATTTGTATTTCGAGTCACCTACATCATCAGGGACACCAAAAATAATAGTGGCCTGATTATTTTTGGTGTCCATGTCTCTCTGTATATCTCTCTTTCTGTATAGCTCTGTCTCCCTTTATATCTCTTTCTGTATAGCTCTGTCTCTGTATACCTCTTTCTGTATAACTCTCTCTGTATAGCTCTTTCTATATAGCTCTCTCTGTATAGCTTTTTCTGTATAGCTCTGTATAGCTCTTTCTGTATAGCTCTTTCTGTATAGCTCTTTCTGTATAGCTCTCTTTCTGTATAGCTCTGTCTCTCTGTATAGCTCTTTCTGTATAGCTCTGTCTCTCTGTATAGTTCTCTTTCTGTATAGCTCTCACTCTCTGCATAGCTCTGTCTCTGCCTCTTTCTGTATAGCTCTGTTTCTGCCTCTCTGTATAGCTCTGCCTCTTTATATATAGCTCTGTCGCTCTGTATAGCTCTGTCTCTCTGTATAGCTCTGTCTCTATAGCTCTTTCTGTATAGCCCTGTCTCTGTATAGCTGTCTGTGTATAGCTCTTTCTTTCTGCATAGCTCTGTCTCTCTGTACAGCTCTGTCTCTGTATAGCTCTGCCTCATTCTGTGTAGCTGTGTCTCTGTGTAGCTCTCTGTATAGCTCTTTCTATATAGCTATCTCTTTCCGTATAGCTCTATCTCTTTCTGTATAGTATCTCTTTCTGTATATCTCTGTATAGCTCTGTCTCTTTCTGTATAGCTCTGTCTGTCTCTCATTGTTTCAAGCTCTCCTTAATGAATCTTTTCATCATACTGTCCCTCTGTCACTAACTGTCTGTCTCACACTATCTTTGTTTTCTACTGTTTGTCACCCCTGCCTCTTTCGTTCTCTTCCCTTTTCTCTCTCCATATTTATCTCACACCTTCTTTCTCTATCTTTCAATCTCTTATTTCCCTTTTCTCTCTTGTACCAAGTCTCTGACCTTTACTAATTCCTCGTATCGTATCTTCTCTATCTATTGCTGTGGCTGTGTCAATGTTACAAAAACAGGGAGTTGATGACCCCATCAAGTATATTATAACAAATGTGTATGGTCTTCTTTATGAAACAAAGGTCGACAAACAAATTAAATCATTTAAATTTTTAACTCATCTGATAAGACAATTTCTCTGACTCAATATATTACACAATAAGTATGGAACGTTAATACATAAAATAAATAAGAGAACTCTAAGTTAAAGGAGAATTTCCATGGTCCAGAAATTATATATTTTACAATTCTCTCTAGGAATTTCCTTTCTTATTAGGTAAAGCAATTGGATATCACTATACAAACAAGAAAATTTAACCTTAGTCTTTGGATAACCGTCAGTTTCTAAAGACAGTATGTCACACATGAAAAATCAATCACAATACACGTCAGTGCAAAAGTCAAAACACTTCGTTATAATTTCAGAGTCACAGAGTCCCAACCGATACCAGGACTTGGGGATTTCACCAGGTTCCCATAACAGAGCCTTCACATAAGCAGAATTGTTTCTCTCATATACAGATAACTTCAGATTAACGCTAGTACTTATTCACAGTAGGATCTAGGAACCTTAACACAACGACCTCCAAAAGTCTATCTGGAACTTCGATCCAACTAGCGAGTGAGAGACACACAATGTCCCATTATCCACGGAAGCACAGTGTAGATACTACTTATTCACTTCACCAACGATTATCGTGTCCTAATAAGAACACAAAATGAGAGAGACGTCTTAGAGGATCTCCCTGAAGATGATGCTCAAAGCCATAAAAACTCCAGGTTAAGGCTTGATGTGTCCTCTATGCGAGAACAAACTGGTCACTGCTTGAAACCCAGACGGAGGCCGCAACATTGTATATGATGGCGTGGTTTCACCGTGGTAAGGCAGGAATTCTGACAGGTTTATAAGTGAATAGCTAGTTAGCTAACTTGAACCGTGAGCACCACATTATCATAATCAAAAAGAAGCGCTAAACCACAAGAACTATACAGCGCTGCCGTGAGCACCACAACATGTAAAATCCTATCCAATTTCATAGCTAAGTATAAAAATTTATAAAGCATATTTTTTAGTTTAGTTAATACTGAAAACATCAGTGTCCCGTAGCCCGGTTGGTAGTGCACTCAGCACACACAGGTCCGTGGTTCGATCCCTGTTACAGGTGTTTCTATGATGAGTTTTGAACCCAGCTCTAACAGTCTTTTATATATCTCAATATAAGTCTTAATAAGAGGTTTACCTTGCCTCTGGAGACGCCTTCATGATAATAATACACCGAATATAGAAATTTCATTTATTTTTTTACATTTTATTAAAAACAGCACAAAGAAAGACATATAAAGATAGGTACGCATAAAAATACAAAATAATATCAGTATAGATAAACATATACATAACCTGAACATTACACTAGGCTTAACTACACTAGGCTTAGAGTAACTACACTAGGCTTAGAGTAACTACACTAGGCTTAGAGTAACTACACTAGGCTTAGAGTAACTACACTAGGCTTAAAGACTCAAAAGCAAACTTAACAACACACCCAGTAAGAGGTTACTGGAAAAACTAGAGGATCAAGCACACATAACAGGAAAGGCACTGCAATTGATCAGAGAATATCTGACAGGGAGGCAACAACGAGTCATGGGTACGTGACGAGGTGTCAGAGTGGGCGCCTGTGACAAGCGGGTTCCACAGGGGTCAGTCCTAGGACCTGTGCTGTTCTTGGTATATGTGAATGACATAACGGAAGGGATAGACTCAGAAGTGTCCTTGTTTGCAGATGATGCAAAGTTAATGAGAAGAATCAAATCGGATGAGGGTCACGCAGGACTACAAAGAGATCTGGACAGGCTACAAGCCTGGTCCAGCAACTGGCTCCTTGAGTTTAACTCCGCCAATGCAAAGTCATGAAGATTGGGGAAGGGCAAAGAAGACCGCAGACACAATATAGTTTAGATGGCCAAAGACTGCAAACCTCACTCAGGAAAAAGATCTGGGGGTGAGTATAACACAGAGCATATCTCCTGAGGCGCACATCAATCAGATAACTGCTGCAGCATACGGGCGCCTGGCAAACCTACGGATAGCGTTCCGATACCTCAGTAGGATTCAAGACTCTGTATACCATTTACGTCAGGCCCATACTGGAGTATGCAGCACCAGTTTGGAATCCACATTTTGTCAAGCACGTCAAGAAATTAGAGAAAGTGCAAAGGTTTGCAACAAGACTAGTCCCAGAGCTACGGGGATTGTCCTACGAAGAAAAGTTGAGGGAAATCGGCCTGACAACACTGGAGGACAGGAGGGTCAGGGGAGACATGATAACGACATATAAATGCTGCGCGGAATAGACAAGGTGGACAAAGACGGGATATTCCAGAGATGGGACACAGACACAAGAGGTCACAATTGGAAGTTGAAGACTCAGATGAATCAAAGGGATGTTAGGAAGTATTTCTTCAGTCATAGAGTAGTCAGGTCGTGGAATAGCCTAGAAAGTGACGTAGTGGAGGCGGGAACCATACAGTTTTAAGGCGAGGTATGATAAAGCTCATGGGGCAGGGAGAGAGAGGACCTAGTAGCAATCAGCGATGAGGCGGGTCCAGGAGCTATGAATCGACCCCTGCAACCACAAACAGGTGAGTACAAATAGGTGAGTACACACAGGCCGATACACAGCCAACCTACACTGTAAAGTGCAGAAACGACACAGGAGTGACACCATGCATCCTGCACCCCCCAACCTTTAATCCCCCCCCCGTTTAGAAAGGCGTGCCAACCGCCACTGAGCGTACATAATACACACACAAGAACCAGAGTCATGTTCAGGCCCACCATACATCGGCCCTGCCATGGGGTAACACACACCAACACAGGCAATGTACAACATCAGGCATATAACTGGCTAAAAACAAAAATATGCATTTACAGTAATGAGACAAAGATGACACGAACAGAGCATCAACAATAGCCTCTGCAAACGTGACTTTAAAACCTTCCCAGGTTCAAAAGTTACCACACATGTCGTATGATGTCAAACTATCACTTAAATGGCCATAACTTATGAACAACATGCACCCAAACACTAGCTTCCAGCTAAGCATGCCCTCCAATCGCCCCAACACACACGCCCACTCCAGGGGGACAACCTGTTGTAACCTCTGAAAGGCCCCACCCCTTCACACTAACACTAGCAGTCCCCCACCCCTACAACACTAATATGGCTCCAACAGTTAAACTGCTGTAATCCTCCAGAAAACATATCTCCCACCCACCTCCATATAGGTCCCTACTCCTACAAACAGTGTTATAAAAAGTTGCTGCTAATGTGTCCGTTTGGGCACGACCCACTCCTCATTCCCTGCATACCCCATGAAACACATGTGAAATCCACAATTAAGCATTCCAGGGCTGCTGAACACTCTCAGGCACCCCACCCCCTATCCCCAAAACCTAATGCCATAAACCCCAAATACCCCACCTCCCCCCATCTGAGCCACAACCCGACCAATCAACTCAGTCAAACCCTCGCAGAAATACACTGCATCATTGCGCCATTTCCTCACCACCACATATCCCACATCATTGCCCCTCCACCACCCCCACCCCTGGAGAACCACTCCAGATGGCAAATCCCGTGCAGGAAGCGGAACATTACCTCCAGCACCCTGCATTACCTCCCACACCCTGGACAAATCACAGCCTACAAAACCTCACCCAAAATTCCCCCCCCATATGGAGGATATATCCCTTCCACTGGTTTACCACACCTTCCCCAAGCATACGCTCCAAAACCTCAACCGAATCTTACCAGGGTTTCGCAGGACCAGGAGCACCCGAAAGATCGCCTCACACTTCGTAACCCCCCCATACCACCGTCACTTTGCAACATGCAGGCACTCCAACCCCCCCCCCAGACACCCCCACACGTACGAACTCCCGCCGCAAGTATACACATTTACCAACGTTGCAAATCCATTAACCCTGTCCCCACCCAATGCAGTGGCAGCATTACCACCTCCCTCTTCAGCCAATCAAACCCTGAACCCCAAATGAACTTAAACACCCTCTTTAAGATCTGCATAATATCCGGCCTTGTTAAAGGATACACAGCTGTCACATGCCAATGTTTCTGTAAAGTAACACATTTACTACAATTCCCCATTGCAAAAGAGCTAAACGGTGTTGCCACAAACATTCCAAGCAATTTTCCCACTCATTCCACAATGCATACAAAGTTTGCCGCTCTCGCATGCACCAGATCCTCCACATACATGATGCCACAAATCGTTAAGCTATCCTCCATATGCCACACCACATCACCACCCCACTCCTCCCACCTTATCCAAGTCCCCAACCCGATCAATTTGATTTCTCCATGTTGACCAGCATACCAGTAGCACCCCCAAAGGTTCAGATGACCACATCACCTCACTGAAGCGTGTCCCATCCTGCACAAGAATTGTCGTGTTGTCAACATAACCCCCAAACCTCAGCCAACACCCCACCTCTCCCGAACCCACCTGCCCACAAATACAAGTCTCCATGATCCTGTAAAATGGGTCCTGAACACAATCAAACAGAATTTGCGAAAGTGGACATCCCTGTTGCAGACACTGCCCCATGTTCACCGCTTCCCACACGACCGTTGATCTGCACATGCACCCACGTGCTTTGATACAATGTCTCCACCCACCTTACAATTTCTCCCTGATGCCCTGCCGCAGAAGAATCTGCCATAAAGCCTCCCGTTCCACCGATCATGTGCCCCCTGCCACTCCGAAGCCAACAAACTCCCTTTGCCTCCCTCTCCAGGCCCTCCACAAACCCTATAAAAAAGCCCTTGACTCATATCCATAGGACCTGCCAGGCAACCCATATTGACTTACCGACACGACACACCCCACGACATATTTCATATGATTCCCCAAATTTTTGCAAAGAATTTGAAGTCCATGCATAGAAAGGATATTGCCCGATAATCTCGCAGGGTACTTTGTTTCTACCTCTTTGGGATCCAAACAACCATCGCTGTAGCCTGTAAACTTCCCAACACCTCCCCCCTCCTTTACGGTGTTCATTAACACACCAAAAACCCTTTCACAAGGCATCTATCAATTCCCAGTGTCTTTCCCTTGCGCATGCCAACCAATGCCCACCAGACCTAGCCCTCATCTATCTCCCCACCAGTGCCATCTGATCACTTCGCCTTAGGGCACATGGCACATCGTCACACACATGCCATAAGGCAGCCCGTTGCACACTGGTAACTCCCCAAATACTCCCCGAGCCATGCATCTGCATAACCACTCATCCCTTTGGTCGTATGCAACACTTGCCCCTCGTGGTATCCACCAACCCCCGAGTGGACGACCAACCAATCAACCTTTGCCCGACATCACTGCTGACCCCGTAACACACATGCTGACGAGCGATCGCCCTGCAGCACCTCCTCGACCTCCCCCTTGCACATGCAGTACATCAAAATGCTCATTGTGCAACTCACAAATTTGTCTCTTCAAAAATAAATAAATAACAAAAAGGCACAATACCGTGACTGGAACGATACACAAATAACCCGCACATAAAAGAGAGAAGCTTACGACGACGTTTCGGTCCGACTTGGACCATTGACAAAGTCACACATGTGTGACTTTGTCAATGGTCCAAGTCGGACCGAAACGTCGTCGTAAGCTTCTCTCTTTTATGTGCGGGTTATTTGTGTATTGTCTCTTCAACATATCGATGTCCTCTAAAGGATATAACCTCCCTGGACACCCCATCCATAACACCCCTGCAAACCGCCCCCTCCAAGAACTGAAGGAGTCCATATGTCAATTGCATGAACCATTTACCCCCCACATAAAAACTTCCATATCCACTCCTTAGCCACCCCATTTCACCACTCCAGCAAGTCCCAAACACCCGACCCTCCACACTGAGCTCAGCCCACAACACTGCAAACCCCTCTAGCCCCTCCTCGTCCACCAGGAGCCACGTGTTTAATTTCCAATAGCGTTAACACCTCCGAGACAACCCATCCCATACCAAGTCCACCACGACTGCCTGATGATCAGAATATGCCACCTCAACCAAATGCAACGGCTCCACCCATACCTGCTGCATAAGGTACACCCTACTGAGCCTCGCCGCATATCCCCACCTATCAAAAGTATGCTCCACCTCCCACACACTATGCTCAAATGCATCCCGCAAATGCACTGTTCCACAGAAGATCACCAAGGATAGTAGAAAAATGCCCCTCATCCCTTGGCTGTACATCCACCCTGTGGACAACACAGTTCCAATCCCCCCCCACGTACAGCGACGGGGGGGGGAGTGAGTGGGGGGGAGTGGACTGCAAATAATAAACAAGCACTTCAAGCACAAAAGCTGCTCTCACATGCACATCACTCTCAGCAGGCGCATACACACTCACAAGCACCACACGCTCACCCATCCACCACCCATCTACTCTCAGAATGTGCCTTGGCCCAATCCCCTTCACCTCTTCTGACGACAAAGAGCCTCGCCCCGGAGCAGGACACCCACCCCTCCTTTTAAACGACCCACCTGGGTCACAAATGCCCTGTATCCATCTACCTCTAACTCACGCCCAAGCTTGAAATTGTGTGCTTGCACAAAAACTACATCCACTCTATGACAGCTTAAAAAGCTAATAAACCACACACGCTTCACACATCACACAAACCATTGATACTGCAGTCAACACCTGAGGCCTACCTCGTCCTCCTCCCCCTAGGCCCGAGACACATTTCACAGGACCTCCAGACCCATGCAGGCCCCCTTTGCCCCACTCACCACTGACAGCCTTGACTTTCCCCCTGCCACCGTTGGGCCCCTGTGCGAGGGCGCCACCACGGGCCACATCCACCCATGCCTTCTTCCCAGGGCGCTATGCTGGGCTCAGCACACCATCGGAGTCTGATGTCGCCGCCGCGCGCCTGCGCGTGACGCCACCCTCCTCCCCATCTCCACCTCCTGTGAATCCTCACGATGGATGTCCTCATCCACAGTGGAACCATTCGCCACATAAGCCGGCCCACCGTGGCACAAGGTGCCACCGGGCTCAGAGGCTCCACACTCCTCCCTTACCATTAAACATCATCCGTCGAACCAGCCACCGGCTCCAAGACTCCCCGTCAGGGTGGGGAACAGCGAGTCCGTCGCAATGGTCACATCAACAGCTTCTGAAGCCTCACCGGGCTGCTCCTCACCGCAAGCCAAAAGGATCTCCTCAGGGCTGGCAGTCACAGGGAGTTTCAGGCCCCCCTCCCCCTCCATCGACGCCTCCACGTGTGTCACTTCCTCACTCCACTTACAACGAACCCACGCCTTCCTGCATCTCCAGGACACAATCTACTTGCTCGTGTACTGTGACAACAGTAAGTCCCAGGCCTTGTAGGCGAGACTGCCACCCACATTGGGCAGCCATGTGGTCATATGCACCACAGTGCCGACAAGTCCTGCGATGTCCAGCTTAAGACCATAACCTGCGTCCTAAAGGCCTCAAGCACTACGTACGACGATATGGGATGCTGTAACGTCATTTTAAAGTTGAAGGTGCCCTCCGGGTGCCCAGCATACACACCTTCCACCCACTTGCCAGGTTAGGCCAGGTGGACATCCCCATAGCGATCAAAGACACTTCGCAGGTCAGTCTCGTCTGCCTCAAATGGAACATTTCTTACTTTGACGCAAGTATAATGTGTGGACAAATCAATTAAGCGGACGCTCACCAAAGAATTGACGTCCTCACATACAACCTGAAACCACTCATACCAGCCGCTCGTACACACTGGTTGAGAGCAGTTTAACAAACTTGTAAGATCTGTTGAGTGCCACACCGTATAAGTCTCCGTCAGCTGTTCCATACGTATCACGTATGATCGGAGGCAAAAAGCACAGGAGCAGATTGCGGCGAAATCGCCCCTCGGACCAGCTAAATACAAAAAGTATTCACTCTCCTTCTTACACTATGCGCCGTATTGGAAAACGAAAGGTCTGCCAGTAGCCAATAGAGGGCAGCAGGCGCACGTCTGCTCGCTACACTAGACAAGTAGCAAATCAGAATTTTCGTACGATTGAATTACGCACTAGTCAACCACAGCGTAACTCACACTGATCCTCTCTATCTATTGTTGTGGCTGTGTCAACCACAGTGTAACTCACACTGATCCTCTCTATTTATAGCTGTGGCTGTGTCAACCACAGCGTAACTCACTGCTCGTCTGCATGACCCACTTGGTAAACTTCCATGCAAAAAGAGTATCGCACTTTTTCATGCAAATTTTGCCCCGAGTGGGTTCACATCCATAAAATATTTTTCCATTTGAGAGAAAACTTTCCTCCTATTCAAAGTTGGGTGACAACATTTTCAAAGACTTTATCGGGTTACAAAGACTGAGCTTCTGTCGGCTCTACTATAGAGTCGGAGGAACTTTTCACTGTTTTTGATAGTTAATTTATGTTAAGTGGGAGACTGCATAGGAGAGAGTACGTATTGGTACGTGGGTTATACGACGCGTTAAGTGGGAGTATATAGAAAAAGTATGAAATGATTTAGTCTATAATGAAATGCATAGTGAATACTTCTGTGTGATTTAAAAATAGTTGTGGATAAAAGTATAAAACAGAGGCAAGAAGCTTATATTCCGTTTCCTCAAGCCAACAAACGTACGTAACTAGTGACTATCTAGAAATTAGTGACTGGATTATATTTATCAACGGTATACGATACCCACACCGTTTGTGTATTATTATAAATAAATGAATCCTGAATTAAAATGTAATTGAAATAAAGAAATATTTATAATCCCTATGTTGAATGTATGTTTTGGAGATAAAGCCAGATGATAATTTGAATAATAGCCAGGAAGACACAGAAATTGTCTGTGATACTAATTGAACCTCTGATATCATATGCTAGTATATTTTGCAAGTATCTTGACAAAGAAATCTGTGGTCACTGATAGCTTCTTATTGTGACATAAAAAACAATGGTTGTTAGTAAATCACAGCATAACAAGTAGAGAATTACAAACATGTATAACTTATTATCTTTATTAAGCAGATGTTACGTCAAACAGTGCCTTTGTCAGTACAATACAGGACGGAAAAACAGAAGACTGTTGAGTCATTCAGTGTGGCAGCAGGTGTTTAGTACCGTAGTCTTGATACATCTGAAGCACAGGCTGGAAGAACTGAGATTATGTATAGGAGTCAGATGAGATGCAGCAGTTGAAGGTATCATCATGGTAGGCATGCTGGACCCATCAGCAAAAATAGATCAAGCCAATGAGTCTAAGGTACTGAACACCTGCTGCTAGGTTGAAGGACTGGTTACCTCATCTACTTCAGTCTTCTGTTTCTGTTCCTGTACTGCAATGTTAGACACTGGTTGGCGAACTATTTGTATAATATAACCAATTGGTGAACCGGTCTAATTCTTCACATTGTTTGTATTATAAACAGAACAGCACAAGAATCAAACGTTACATTAAACCACACAGGGACTCACAATAACACTGCAAAATGGTTGTAAGACAGAATTCTCGTTTACAGTCCATCTTGGCTGGAATGAAATATCTTAAAAGCAGCAATTATAAACCATGATTACCTTTCACTATATGAAAATAGCTAAGGATTGTATTAACAATATTCAAATATAGCTGAAGATATTGTACATAACTTTAAACCAGATTCTTATATGAATGTTCAGGACGGTGTTAAATAGTTCAATTCTATGCAAATAAACTGACGTTATCTTAGCCTTAAAAAGAACTGATGGTTTGGTTTCTGCTTGCCTATTAAACCATTCCTAAAGATTTGTGTGAGGTTTATCATAGCTTATATAGCCAAGCTAAATAAATTGGAAATTGCCCTGTTTGGGTCTTGTGGGATGAGTTAGGGACTGTGAAGGCTTACTCAGCCCTGTAACAACTTCAGTCAGTATTACTAAGGCTGGCTCCTCCTCAGGAAAATTAATGCATAGAAAAAGAACAAAAACTGACAAACATAAACACTTTATTATTTAGGAAATATAAAATATAAAACACTTAAATATGAAATATTGATCCTACATTAAAGAAAATGAAAAATGAAAAATGTAAATGATATCTGAATTCAACGCTAATATATATAAAACTTGGGTGTCTGGTGTTGGTGACACTGCGTGTTGTTGAAATCGTAGCCGCTGCTGATGATGTGGGGAGGGGGGGTCGCAGGTGTTGGTGACAACCCACTGGATCATTCTTATAGCCATAAATAATCTATCCGGATGACAGGAAACCAGGTTCTTTACCGCTGCAATGATGAGGGGTTACGTCCTGATTCTTCATACATGTGCACAGGCAAGTAGATAAAACATGGGACGTCTCAGGATGTTAGTCCGTCTCCTTCAATTCTACTCGTTGGTTGGCAGCTGACCCATTCTGTCATTCCAAGCTGGAAAGAGAGACAGGTTACCCACTGCTTAAGAAATCACTCTCCATGATAAGTACAATACCTAAAACACGTGGTGATTATTAAGACATTTAACATAGAGCAAGACTGAAAGGACTAAGTTTATTATTGGTCAAAAGTGAAGCTTTCAACCAATAAGTCCACTAGAATTTAAGCAGGCATGTACTTACAGTAGTGCTGGGAGCTGTGAGTCGAGTGATTACTGTTTGGCCGGAGCCCAACACGTCACCTTTCGGGGGGGGGGGGAGGGAAGAGGGAGGGGAAGGGATAGCGGGAGCTAGACTGACCCTACCTTAACAAGTAGCCATCAATGGAAACTATTGTTACTGTATACTCCCTTGGTACTCCTATCTATTGAACTTTTCCCTCACACTCCCCCATACCAAGGAGTATAAGAATAGACGAGGAAAAAGTTCTAACATGTGGAAGTCGCGTAAGACAACAAATCTTCTACTGACTGTCACGACTTAACCAAGTCAGAAAAAATAATTGGATGAACCATTGATTTACACAATATGGAACCCTTAAAATCTGGAGTGCCAATGTCCACCTCAAGAGGCCCACTGTTGGTTTCCCTTAAAAGTTCCAGGTTATCAAAGGTTTCCCTTTTTTCTATGGGGAGTACTCTTTCTGGGGGGAAGGGTTTCCGGCTTGGGAAGCTACGGGGAAGGGAGTACCATCTGGATTGTAGTAAAAACCGCCCCTAACCCAGTATTGGAGGCTGTTCTTAAAAAAAATGTTTTATTAATATCTGAATCTTAATTTTAAAGGGTTTTTTCGAGAAGTATTTTTAATCTCTTTAAAAACTTTTCCTGAGCTACATTGGAAAGTTAAAGGGTTCCTTCACGATTTTTTAAGGAAGCAGAAAAGATGCCTGTAAGATCAGAAGTTCGGGAAAAACCCAAGCAAAAAATTTTTACAAAACCAAAAAATATGCATGGCTTTTTGGGTTTTTTGGGGGGAATTTAAATTCTAATGAAGTTTTGATTTTACGGGGGGAAGGTGCAAAGATTATTGAAAGTATCAGTCCAAGTATCTAATCTTTTTATCCCCAAAAAAACATTTTCTTTCTTGAGGGGGCCATGTGAGCAAAAAACTACGTAAAATGATTTTAATGTTTGGATATGTTCCCCACTGGATGTCTTTTCAAAAATGTTATCAAATAAACGAATTAATATTTTAAAAAAAAAAAAAGTGCTAAGCCCAAGGGCTAACAGAAAAATAAACTGAAACTTTTTGGCATATTCCCCAAGCCCTTTTCTCAGTCTAGTGGGTAGCACGGCAGTTACCAAACCAAAGGGCATAGTTCATACTGCATCAGTCCTTGGTGGGTAGGAAAAGGGGTTTTAAGCTAGAAAAAGGATTAACATTATTTTGATGATATGCCTGCGAAATATCAATCTCTGAAAAGAGGAAGGGGCAAAAATTTGTGTAAATCGCTATCTATTAAGGGCAAGGTCGCACCCCCGAGTTATAGCTTAAGGCCTCTGAAGTAATAGAAAATTCTATATGAATTATCCTCCTTTTAACCATGACTTGGTGAACAATAGAAGATACGAAGGTTAATGATTTTTTTGTTTTAATAATTTGTTACCTCTGGGTCAAATGCTCCTTAAAGGTAAAACTGGAATGGGTTAATTTCCTTTTGATAGGATTTCCGTACAAAGTCAATTTATGGACTACCGTGGAGGTAACACCGGGGATATCAGTAAAGCCCCTCTGAAATTTATCACACATTAAGATTTCATGTTTTTTGGGTCACCCAAAAGATTCATTAAATTAATGTTTTTGGTCCGAGTGGTCAAGAGTCACCAATCATGCAGTTTTCATCATAGTCAAGTTAGAGGTGTCAATTACACCCCCTTTACATTCTTCAGTTGTCTATCAAGTTCGTGTGGAAAAATAAGAAAATTTTTATTAAGGCATTTAACCAATTTTTCGGTAATATTTCTTAAGGATGTTGATATGATAAAGTTTGGTTTTCCCCTTGATTCTATGGGTGGTAAAATTTTTTCCCCAAAATTTTTAATATTTTAAGGCCTTTCCTGCTACTAATAATTTATTTCTTTATAGGCAAAATCCAAGAACTTCATACCCTGTTTTAAAAAACTTTCGTTGATTTTTGAAATCAAAATAGGTTTTGATGGTCCATTGAAAAATTTTAAGTTCTTAAAAATATGTCAGGGTCTTAAAATTTTTGGATCAAAAGGTCAAGGAAAAATTGTAAGAAACTGAACCTCCCCTTTTCGTCCTCTTTAGTCCAAAAAAGTCATAAAGAGGACAGGGCCCGGGCCTGTCTACCATAGAGAACTTCAAAAGGTGAAAACCCCAAAGGAGTCACTGGGAATTTCCCCTCATGGAAACAAAGCAGGGGAGGTAACGATCCCACCCCTTTATTTTTAAGGGAGCAAAGTTTCCTTAAATGGATTTGGAATCGAATGCTGGCGCTAATCCTCCATTACAGCGGGGATGATGGGTTGTGGTGAAAAGGTTTCACTCCCAAAAGTTGGAGAGATGTTGCATTAATCAATGTGAATTTGTCCCACGGTCAGAAAATTTCTCTAAATGCCCACTCTGGAAAAGAGGGACAAAAGGGTTTCAGCCCCTCTTAGTAGTTTGGTTTTTAAAGGGAACGGCTTCAGGGAAACTCAAGAAAAATCACTAAGTTAATTTTATCTATGTCCCCAGATGAAAGTGGTGATAAAGGTCAACATGTCAATATCTCTTAAAGGGTACCTTTAAAGACTGGCATTTTGCCCAAGGTACCGCCTGGTCCCTCGGGAGGTGAATTTGGGCAAACTTTATGCGTCTACAATAGGTGTAAAACATCTGGGGAAATTTTTGGGGGCCAAAAATAGGTTTCCCTAATTTTATTTAAGGTTTTACGTGCGAAAAATGTCGGCCACTGGCGGGCATGACCATTTTAAGAAAGTCTCCTGCTTGACTTGGAACAACTAAAAGGGAAATATCTATCTCTCTGAATTTAATTTTGTACTGACTTATAAAAGAATTTTTTATATTTTCAAATTTATATGAAAAGTTTTTCCTTTAAATAAATTTGATTTTGTTTGTGCATTATGGAAATTTCTGAAGAGAAGGGCAATTACGTTGTAAATTGACAAAAGAGCCCTTTGATAATCTAAAGCTAGAATTTGGGGAAAAAAACAAAGGATGGACAGTAGGGAAGCCGGGGCTTCGGTCGACCCCTATTCAAGACTAGTTGGGAGGTGTATCTTCACTTTCATTAACAAGTTAATGGTGATCCTATCCCTCGTTTTCTAGAGTAGCATCACGGGTTTTTTAAAATCCCACAGAATTCAGAGCATTTTAAATCGAACTTTCGGTGGCTTTCTATCTACAGGGAAGGATAAAAAAGCTTATGTCCCCTTTGGGATGAAAGGTCAACCTCAGAAGAAAAAAAGGCCCCTTTTTACATTACCATTAGTAAGGAGCAAGAAGTGATGGGAGTGTACGGCTTAAACCCAACCTTTTGAACCTTTTGACCTAAAGTAACAAAGGATGGTAGGAAAAGGTCTGTCGGCCCCAAATGCTGAAAGTTGCAGATGAATGAGTTTCTTTAAAGGGTTGTTAAAAGCTTATCAGAAACGATATCATGTGCACCAGTGTCCTAAAAAGGTTAAAAATTAAGTCCATTAAAATGTTCTGAAAGAAGGGTGCTTGGTCATTACATCTTTTAAAAATCTTCCAACTTTTTTGGGCCTTTTAGGACAAACTGGCGTTTATGTCCCTTTAACACCACACAAATGACAAAAGGAATAAAAGAATCATTAACTTTCCACAGAGGCTTTGATTTCTTAAGATTTATGAACCCTTTCCCCCTTGGGGTTTGATCCCTTTTGGTCTTTATAGGAGTTGTGAGCCTCAGCATACAGGTCAGCGGCCCAGCAATTCCTCAGTTTAATCAGGTTACTTTTAAAGAAAGTTCGTATTGGGGAGGAAGAGCTGTCAGGAACTGTCAGAACCCGAAAGTCTCAAGAGGTTCAAACCTTTATTAATTCCTGAAAATCTCTATCCAAAATCGAAAAACGCTGAAAGTTCTGGCCAGGGTGTAAGGGGGATACCTGAAATTTTTCCTGAAGAATTTGTGTTTTTTTGAATGCTTAAGGGTTGCCTTATTCAGAGGTTATATTAATTTGAATTCCTGTGACAAAGTTTCTAATATTCAAAAATGTACAAAAATAACATTCCTAACCCGGAAGCCCAGTGTCACAGGGCATTTCAGAGGGTTAGCGATCCTTTTCCTCTCTCTCAATCATGGCTCTAGCTCTTTCCTCACTTTCTCACCCTTTTTCACGATAAGTCTTCACGTCTTTTTTGTCCCCCTCTTTCTAAAATTTTTTCTTGGGGTTTCTCTTTCAATTTTTCTCTCTCCCCTTTTTTTCCCCCTTTTTTAAGGTTCTCTTTCTTTTTTCTCCCCGCTTTCAAGGTTTCTTTCCCTTTCTTTCTCTTTCCTGGTCTAGCCCAAAGAAAACTTCTAAATTTTTTTCCCCGTTTTTCCAACTTACTTCCAGCATTCAACCACAACTGGATTCCCCCTACTTCAAGAAAATTAAAATTTAGGGGAAAAAGAAACGGGTATCAAAAAGGGAAAAAGGGGGGTTCAATTCCTGCTCCGCTCAAAAATGTAAAAAACCAAAAGGGGCCCATCCTATTTCAATTAAAACAATATGTATTTTAAAACGAAGGGTTCTATGCCGGCTCCGACAAACAGTAAGAGAATGGGGGGCACGACCATCCAATCTTCCACCAACAAATTTTAGAGGTCCTACGACAGTCCCCTTGAATTTAAAAAAAGTCAATGAAACAAATTGTCATGGGGAAAAACTCGGGTCCCTAGAGTCTAATCCCCAAATGTTTTAAGTCGAAAGAAAGGTGGCAGAATTTAAATATTATATCCGCCTGACTTGACTTACAAAAAATTTAGCTATAACAAACACCAAATCTTTTAAATACCTGTACGTAGCCAACCTAGCAAAGATTATCCCTGGCGGTGGTAATGTTTGTGGATGCGGCGTTGAAAATTCCAATGGAATTCGAGTGGAGTTGAATCTTGGTTCTGTCTAGTTGATCCTGGCAAGGTCGCCACTTGTGAAAGGGTTACTCGCCCGTAACAACTTTGTCATATTACTAAGGCTGGCTCCTCCTCGGAAAAAATTAAGCATAAAAAAGAAAAAAAAACGACAAAATAAACACTTTTTATTTAGGAAAAATAAAATATAAAACACTTAAAAAATGAAATATTGATCCTACATTAAAGAAAAAAAAAAATGAAAAAAATTAAATGAATTGAAATTTAAGCTAATTTAAAAAAACTGGGTGTCTGGTGTTGGGGGACCGCGTGTTGTTGAATTTGTAGCCATTGCTGAGATTTGGGGGGGGGGGGGCGCAGTGTTTTAGACAACCCATGCTCGTTCTTCGCCGTAAATTTATACCAGATGACAGGGAAACAGGTTCTTTTTTCCCCAAAGCGGGAAAAAGAAAAGGGTTACCCACTGCTTAAAAAATCACTCCCATGATTAATACAATCCTAAAACACGGGTGATTTTTTAAGCATTTAACTTTAAGCAAGACTGAAAGGACTAAGTTTATTATTGGTAAAAAGTGGAGTTTTCAACCAATAATCCCTAAATATAAGCAGGCATGTACTTACGTGGGGTTTTGGAGCTGTACGAGTGATTACTTTTTGGGCCGGAGCCCCAACGCACCTTTGGGGGGGGCGAAGGGGGGGGGAAGAGGGAGGGGAAGGGGATAGGGGGAGCTAGACTGACCCCCCTTTAACAACCCCCGGAAATAAGCTTCACTTTGGGGGGGGGAGAAAGGGGGGAATAGCGGGACGGATTTACCCTACCTTAAAAAAACCGGCAATAAACTTTTTTTTTACATATACTCCCTCGCTATTTATCTTTTGAATTTTTCCCCACAGGGCCCATGCCCCTTTTTTTTAAAGTGCAAACGTCCTCCATTTATTTTAATTTCTTTTTTGGATTGATAGCAATTGAAAAGAATACGTTTTTTCCCTGTTGGTTAGATCAAATGATTAATTATCTAGAGATCAAAAAGAAGAATTTTTGTTGTTATTTAGATACAATCATTTAATAAGATAAATTCCCAAAGGGGACAGAAGTGTCCAAAATAGAATAAGGTTTCTCACATTAAATTTCATTATAAAGTTATCAGTTATCAACTGAATCCAGTTTCAAAAAATTACTAAAAAATCCTTACCACAATATCAAAATTTTATGAAGGGTGTCTGTTCTCATGGTTAACGGGGTGTCTGTTCTCACGGGTTAACGGATTCTGTTCTCAGGTTAACGGGATGTCGTTCTACTGGTTAACTGGATGTTGTTCCACGGGTTAAAAACTGGATGTCTGTTCTCACTTTTAAAACTGGATGTCTTTTCTACTGGTTAACTGGATGTCTGTTCTCATAGTTAACTGATGGTAAATTCCGGGTGTGCTAGATGAGCGCCGCAACCCTCACAACACTGAAATTTCGTTTAAATTTAAAGGTCACTCAAAAAACATTTCATGGACATAAGGGGAAAAACATTTTTTCTGCCCCTTGTTATGAAACATTACGACAATTTGTTGCGAGCAGCAGTGTACACCCCAAGCTAGTTGTATCATGCACATGTACACCTTGTGACAAGAACCCACCTTCGTCACTGCCCGTCAACGCGTCCCTGACGCGGGGCGTCACTCTGTTGACTGATTTTTGGGTTGTTCTTCTGTAGTAGCTCTCGTCATGGTCACACGTGCCCAGACCCCTTTTTTCCCTTTGTAAATTGAAACTCTCGAAAGAGTTTGGCTGAGGAGAAAAAGCTAAAACTGTCAATAAAATGCACTTGAGTTTGTTCTGCATGTTTTCATTTGTCTCGAATATTGCAATATAATATTATTATAATATATATAAAAAAATTTATCATTGCCCTCTCGCCCCCAACCCGTGGGGAACGAGTGCGCAGACGCTCCTGTTTGTTTTTTGTTTTGCCATTTCCCCTGTTTGAGTGCCCCTGCGTTGGTTGGGGGAAAACTTTATTTTCCCCAACAGGGCGCTGAATAGCAGAAAAGAATCAACACTGTCTGCAGAGATGACCGGGGTCGTCACAGGATCCAAAGGGATTTATTTTTACCACGATCATTCCGAAAAACCTATGGTATAGAAATGAGGAGATAGTGGTGTCGCTTTAAAAATGGAATTACAAGAATCTTCGTTAAGATGACGTTGAAAGTCTACGAGGCGTGGTCGACAAGTATCAGGAGACCATCATACGGGTTAATACAGCGGTGTCGGTGAGACTTCATGATGTATCCGAATTACCCCTGGGTGAAAATCAAATGTGCCTTTTTGGGCGACGATTTTGATATTACCAGTGAACTGCGTACTTGGGGGAGGGTTCACGTAGCCCAAAGCAGGGGGAGATGGGCAACTGGACCGTTGCGGTGCGGGGAAAGGCCTTTAACTTTAAAAATGACTCTTCGGCCCCCTTTTTCCTTCATATATTGTTTGAAAAAATTTAAAGGACTCAAGTCTGAAACGTATGGGGGGGCAAAACGTACGGTGGTATGGGGGGTTTCATAGCCCATCGCGGCCTTTTTGTGAGAAACGAAAGGGGGTACCCGCACAACAGCAAGGGCAACAGCGAAACGCAACGCAGAAAGCAGCAACACACCGTGGCGAGGTTGGCGATGAGGGGAAAACGTTCTTTTGTACACCGCCCCAAAACGGTTGTCAGGGGTGGGGAGGAGACAAAGAAAAGGAGCTTGAATCGCCGTTGTAACGCACAGGGAGAATCTCGTCATTGGAATACTAAGGTTTTTGAGGAGAGAACCTAATAGGGTGAAGAAGGGGGGCCCCGGGTCTTTGGTAAAGGGTTGGATACTTTTAGAGGAATCGGTCCTGATCAGGTGGAAGACCCGGTCAGTTCGGGGGAGCTGTGAATGAGGGTATGGCAGAAGATGACGGTTTGTCGACGAGAGAGTCTACAGGATTTGAAGGTGCTCAGTAGGGGGGGGGGTTGCATCAGGACGGTGCTTTGTGTCAAATAGGGGAGGGCGGGACACGAAAAGGGACGCAGCTCTCGGATTTTATGATGTGCTAACTCCTGCCCAACGCCCGGGGGAAAAAGTTTTGGGGTGGAGGTACAGAAGGAGGGAATGGGAACCCAAGGAAAAGGGCTTGCAAAGGTTTTTCCCAACAAAGGGGGGAGGGACAGGGGGTGTTGCAAAACGAACTGGGGTAAAGTCAATGCCGGGGGAAAAAAGGAAAACCCTTTTTGTTAATTAAAGTTTTTTACTAAAAATTAAGGGGGTTGGAGCTGAAGGGGAAAGTTTAAAGGGTTTTAAATAGTATTTGGTGCGACTTGGGTGGATGTGGATTCTTAAGGAACATAATTTTAGGCGGTTATGAGTTGGATATGAGTGGTTAAAATGTTACATGGAACATGCGACGCGTTTGAAAGGGGGGGCTGCCTTTTTGGTAAAAAAACAGCCGTTATAGTAAGGGGTAGTGAAGGGGGGGAGGGGGGGGTAATTAGGGTGGTGGGGAAATTGGGTAGGGTTCCCCTTGTTTGTATGTTATATGGTCCGGCTGAGGGTGACTGAGTATTAAAAAAATAAATTTGTTCGGGGACGTGTGGCTTTTTTTTCGTGGTTTACCGAATGTTGATAATAGGCGGAATTGGAATTGCGTGATAAGTCGTAAAGATGTGGGGGGCCCAAGGTGCGGGGTTTGTTTTTTGGGGATTTGGGGGTATATTGACCGGGTGGGGGTTAAAGGATTGTGTGGGGGGGGAGGGATGGTAAACATACCCTTTATTAAAAAGAGGTTTTGCGGCGAGGTTGGACGAAGGGACGTGCCCTTTTGCGGTTCTGTGCGGAGGGTGGATGTGAAGATGTGGTTTTTTCCGATCATAGAGGAGTGGGGGAAAAGATGTGGATTTTTGAGGGTGTGCCCCGGAGGGGTCCACATTTTGGAAATTGAAGAAAGTTATTAAAGGGGAGGGTAGTTTTTTGCTTTTGGAATATGTGGGATCGTTAGTGGTAAAGCTCCCGGGGGGGTTCCATGGTTAATTGGGGGAAAAAATAGCTAAAAAAAGTATTAAGGAAATTTATATTTTCAGGGGGGATAAAATCGTTTTCAATACGGTTTTCAAAAATATTTAGAGGGGGGAGTTCGCGAATTTTATGCACAATTAATGCTAATTATCCTGTTATTGAAATTGAAAGTTGAAGGGAAAATACCGGAATTTACAAAATGAGGGGGTTTGATGGGGAAAAGGCTTAGGGCGGGATTGGGGTTTTTTGGGGGGATCGGCCGTCGGGTTGTGTTGCGGAGTCACAACCGTCGCAAGGCAATGGAGTTAATGGGGGAATGTTCTAGGTAGCAAGGGTTTTTAAAGTGGCCCCGGTGTTACGACGAGAGGGTATGAGTTTTTGGGGAAATATTTATGCTTGGGGTTTAATGAAAACCAAAGTGTGGGAATAAGTGAAAAAGCATACCGTCAATTGAAGGTTTGTGCAGGTGAGTTGACGGAGATCATTCTTTTTGGAAGGGGCCGTTAACGGAGTGCGAGACAGGGTTGCTTTACCGGGGGGCAAATTTGGAAAGGCACCAGGGAAAAAGGGTTCCCATGGGCTTTTTTCCAAAATTTAGCGTTTTAAAAGAATTTTTGGTAAGAATTTTTTATTTCATTAAGCGGGATCGGGGTTTTAGGGGCACAGAGGGTGGCTGTGGCGTTTTAGTGCCTAAAAAGGGGGCCATTTAACATGTAAAGACTATCGTGCTATTTTGTTATTGTTGGTGTTTAAAAAGATTTTTGCAAGAATTTTAGCTAACAGAATAAAAAAAGGTCCTGGGAAAAAATGATCGATAAGGGACATATGGGGGCCGGGAAGGTCTATGTATGACGGGCAGGTTTTATTAAAGTTTTTTGAAGAAGAGAAAATTGGGGTGGGGGGGGGGGTTGGGTATAGATTGGGGGGCGGCAAGTTTGTGTAGAAAGGGGAAGGTTTTGGAAGATTTGAATGGCAGGGGTTTGGAGAGGAAAATTTATCATGGGCCAAATTAATGTATAAGATGCTCCGCGGGGTTTCAGGTAAATGGAAGGTTGAAACAAATTTAGATGAGCAGGGTTACGTCAAGGTTTTTCCCCTTTACAAAATATTTTTTGGGTTGGGTTTTGGATCCCTTTTATAGAGGAAATTTTGGGCTTTTTGGCAGCAAAATGGGGTTTGGGGCGAAAGGGGTGGGGGGCTGGATTGTTGGATATGTTTTGACACAACGATTTTAGTAATGGGAAAAAGGGATTTGCCTCGGGTGGGGAAAAGTTAGTAAATGTTTTTGAAAGGCTTTTGGCTGTCAAAAAATAAGGGAAAAAAGAAGTATATGGATTTGGAGATAGGTTAAATGAGGAATGTGAAGTATTTAAAGGTGGAAAAAGGTGGACCAATTAAATTTGGGGTGTTTTGTAATGATATCAAGTTAGACAACAAATAAATTCAGTGGTATTGAGTGGTGTACTGAAGCGCCCCAGTGGTTTACGATTTTCACACTTAACTTTGCATCAAAGGGTAATTACAAACGAATGTCCTATTAATAGAAAAATTTGGCATGTAGCAGCAATTTAAAACGTACTTTGAGTGGATACAAAGGTTTTCAAAAGCGCGTTCTTTTGGGGGAAACGGGAAAGGGCAAACCAGGGTTTTAGGAGAGCGGTTTTCCATCCCGGTTGGCCGTGGAGGGTGGGTTTTTGCTGTTAAAAAAGGGGGATATGAGGTTTTATTTAAAAAACGTAGTTATAAGGGGGGAGGGGGGGGCAAAGGGGGAAGGCGGACTTATATGTTTTCGTCAGGTTATGCAAGGGATGGTGGGGGGGGTTTTGGGGAAAATTTCAAATAGGTGAGGCCAATTTTAAAGGGTCCTCAAAAACATGAGCGATCCTTCACATATTAAAGGGGGAAAAACCCTTGATGGGGGGGGAAGGAACGGCGTGGAAAGCAGGGGTTAAAAGGGTGTTTATCCGATGTATGATTGGCGAATATCGGGGGGGGGCGTTTGAACAAATTACTTTTAAAAAACCTAAAGTACGAGAAGAAATTGTATAGTTTTTTTACATGGGTCTTCCCCTTTCTTGGAATGGTTTTATTCCAAAAGAAAATTACGGGAGGATGGGATTGAAAGGGGTTGGGGTGGAGGGGGAGACGGGGTTTTAAATATAGTGTTTTTTGCGAATGTATTAAACTAAAAAAGGGGTTTGGGTTTGGGTAAGGTAAAAAAGGGGTTAGGGGAGGGGGGGGTTTGCGGGGTTTTGTTGAGGGTTTTTAAGTTTGGGAAAATAGGTGGGGTAAATTCAGAGGGTTTAGAGAATGCGGTAGGGTATTTAAATTTCCAGATTATATTTTTATGTCTTGGGCTATGAGAGGAGCGAAGGGTGTGGAAAGTTTTAATGCTTTTAAAAGCAATTTTTTATGGGGAAAAAGTGTGGAAAAAAGGGGGGGGGGTATGGGGGGAGATGGGAGAGGGATTTAAGTAGGGTTTGGGGAATTTCACTTTAGGGGGGATTTAGGGAGTTGAAAGGCAGGTTTAAGGGGGATAAAATGGGCTGGTTTCCTAGAATGGGGGGTTGAATGTTTGATTTTTTGAGAATGTTTTATGGGGGTAGGTCTGGGGTCCCAATTTTAACATTATTTGTTGGTGTGTCAAGTCCCAATTCAGTTATTTTTGGGGAATTATCGACTTAAAAACTATGTATGTGTATGGTGTATATTTTTGCATGTGTTGTATGTGTGTGTGTATTTGTGTATGTATGTGAAATGTGTGTATGTA
>NC_069476.1:27526167-27527677 GCF_026875155.1 Cherax quadricarinatus | reverse complement strand
CCCCTTTCTTGCTCCCCATCTTTTTGCGCCCGCTTCTTGCTGCCGTTTCTTGCTGCCCTCTTCTTGCTCCCCATCTTCTTGCTGCCCATCTTTTTGCTGCCCGTTTTCTTGCTGCCCCCTTTCTTGCCCCGTCTTCTTGCTCCCCGTCTTCTTGCTCCCCGTCTTCTTGTGCCCTCTTCTTGCTCCCCGCCTTCTTGCTGCCCTCTTGTTGCTGCCCGCCTTTTTGTGTAGTAGCTCACTTCTCTTTTTAATTCTTCACTTCCCTAATATAAATTTTACTTTAATTTTTTTTTTTTAATTTTTCGAGTGGTTTTAATTTTTATTTGTAAGTTAAGCTTTTTAATACCCTCACTCTTTTAAAAAAAAAACCAAATGTACTTTTTCCCCTTTTTTAATTTTTTGATGAACTTTAAAAATGGATAAAATACCGAAGATTTTAGGTAAACACATATGCAACGTTGGTATCTTTATTTTTCGAAAGTTTCGCCTACACAGTAGGTTTCTTCATTCGGTACAAAAAAATTTATAGAAGAAAAAGATACTTGAAGACAGAATCATCCATCCCCCTTTAAAAGTTTGGGGTGTCAGCCCTCAGTCTGTCGACACTGAAAAACACAAGGGTATCTTGGTCGACCATCACTTTCGACAACCTCTATAGTGAGAACGGGCTGATTTTTGAGGGGGACCTGCCCTCCCAAAGAAACCTACGCTCACCCCCTGGCACTATAAAAAGTCCTCCTGTCCTTTACTTCAATGTTTCAACAGGAAAAAATGCCTTCTCCAAATGGGGCTGCCCCACCTCAAAACTTTAAGGGGTGAGGCTGATTACATCGTCTTAAAATATCTTCTGCTTCTATCAACTTTTCTGTACTCGACTGAAAAGCCTACTTGAGGCGAAACGTTTCAAAAAAAAGATACCTAACTGTTGCATATGTGTCTTACCAAACAAAATTTTGATAAAAATATAAATATATAACAGATGGCCGGGAGCTTGATGCCGGCTACAAGTTTTATTTGGTCAATTTTCCTTTATTTCATTTGTTGTGATGCTGTTCAAAAATTTTGAAAATTTTAGATATTCTATAAAGACAGATCTAAAGAATGAAACCTAGGAAGGGCGGCTACAGTTGGTTTTGGGTTTATGCCCGTCTTGTTGTTAGAAACAGTCTTCTTGCTGACAAAATTGTCCTTTTGTGGAAGAGTAAGCATCCCCTATCTGACGGGTGTTGAAAGTCTGCTGAGCTGAGGGCCCACCCAGGGGGGGTCCCTCCCGCGTAAGTCCATGAGCTATATTTAAGGGCTTCAGTCAAAACATGGTGCAGGTTGGGGGTGTGATTTAAATTAATGGTGAGATGATCTGTATTATTGGTGAGGTGATCTGTTTTAACTGGTGAGGTGATCTGTATTATTGGTGAGGTGATCTGTATTATTGGTGAGGTGATCTGTATTATTGGTGAGGTGATCTGTATTATTTGGTGAGGTGATCTGTATTATTGGTGAGGTGATCTGT
>NC_069476.1:27508667-27521167 GCF_026875155.1 Cherax quadricarinatus | reverse complement strand
CAAATGAATCTAAAAAACGCGCTTTGTAACCTTTGAATCTCACAAACGAAGTATCGGATATATTGCTGCAAACATGCCAAAGTTTACTATATAATAGGACATTCGTTGTAATTACTCTTTGATGCAAAGTTAAGGGGTGCGCCCCGTAAACCACTGGGGGCGCTTCAGTACAACCCACCCTACAATACGCACTAAATTTTATTTGTTGTGCTAAACTTGATATCACTTACATAAACGATCCCACATATTCAGTAATTGGTCCACCTTTTTCCCCCTTTTCAACTACTTCACATTCCTCACTTAACCTATCTCCAAGCCCAAATATACTTCGTTTTCCTCCTTATTAATTGACATGCCAGAAGCCTTTTCAAAAAAAATTTACAAAACTTTTCCACCCGAGGCAAATCCCTGTTACCACTTACTAAAATCGTTGTGTCATCAACATATCCAACATGCCAGCCCCCCCACCCCTTTCGTCACCAACCCCATTTGCTGCCAATAAGACCCTAATTTCCTCTATAAAAAGGGATCCTGTAAACACGCAAAAAATATTTGTGAAAGGGACAACCTTGACGTAGACCCCTGCCATCTGAATTTGTTCTCCTAACCTTCCATTTACCTGCACCCGCAAGGATGCATCTTGATACATAATTTGGCCCATGATATAATTTCCCCCTCCCAAACCCCTGCCATCTCAAAAATTCTTCCATAACGTTTTTCCCTTCTACACTATCATATGCCGCCCTCCCAATCTATAGCCAACAACCCCCCCCACTCCCAATTTTACTTTTTCTTCAATAAAACTTCTAATCAAACCATCCCCGTTCATACATAGACCTTCCCGGCACCCCATATTGTCCCTTATCGATCACTTTACCCAGGACCTTTTTTATTCTGTTAGCTAAAATTCTTGCAAAAATCTTATAATCACCACACAAAAAACGAAATAGCACGATAGTCTTTAACTGTTAAGGCTCACCTTTAGGCACTAAAACGCCCACAGCCATCCGCTGGCGTGCCCCTAAAACCCGATCCCGCTTAAATGATATTGAATAATCTTACCAAAAATTCTTTTAAAAACGCTCCAATTTTGGAGATAAAAGTCACTGGGCAACCCATCAATCCTGGTGCCTTTCCTAATTGCGCCCCGGATAAAGCTACCCATGTCTCGCACTCCGTTATCGGCCCTTCCAAAACGAATCGATCATGCTCTGTCAACTCACACTGCACAAACCTTCCAATTGACTGTAATGCTATTTCACTTATTCCCACACTTTGCGTTTTCAACTTAACCCAAGCATCAATAACCCACTCATACCCTCAGTCGTCGTCAAAAACCTGTCCACTTTTTTACCCTTGCATACCTACCTGAACATTCAACCCCATTAACCCATTGCCTTGCGACGTGTGTGTTTTACTCCGCAACACACACCCCCGACGGCCGATCTCCCACAAAACCTCCTCAATCCCGCCCTTAAGCCTTTCCCCATCAAACCTCTCATTTTGTAAATTCCGGATATTTTCCTTCAGACTTTCAATTTCAATAACAGGATAATTAGCATTAATTTGTGCATAACATTCGCGCAAACTGCCCCTCTAAATATTTTTGAAAACCGTAAATTTTAACTGATTATATCTCTTCCCTCGATAATATAATATTCCCTTAATACGTTTTTTAGCTATTGTTTCCCACCAATTAACCATGGCAACATCCCCGGAGCTTCTACCACTAAACGATCCCACATATGTCCAAAAGACAAAAGACTATCCTCTTTCCCTTTTAAAAACTTTACATTCAATTTCCAAAATGATGGACCCCTCCGAGGCACACCCCCAAAATCCACACATTACCACTCCTCTATGATCGGAAAAAACCACATCTATCACATCCACCCTCCGCACAGTAACCGCACAAGGCACGTACATTCGGTCCAACCTCGCCGCATAAAACCCCG
This sequence comes from Cherax quadricarinatus, assembly GCF_026875155.1. Taxonomy (NCBI): domain Eukaryota; kingdom Metazoa; phylum Arthropoda; class Malacostraca; order Decapoda; family Parastacidae; genus Cherax; species Cherax quadricarinatus. The sequence continues at coordinate 27,519,212 of NC_069476.1, read as the reverse complement.
TTTTTAAAGAAGGTATGCTCTAACCATCCCCCCCCCCCACACACATCCTTTAACCCCACCCCGGTCAATATATCCCCCAATATACCCAAACAACACCCCGCACCTCTGGGCTCCACATCTTTACGACGTATCACGCAATTCCAATCTCCGCCTAATTATTGCAACAATTTGGTTTAAAACCACGTAAAAAATAAAACCAGCACGTCCCGAACAAATTTAGTTTTAATACTCACGTCACCCTCAGCCGGACCATATACACATACTAAACTAATGGGAACCCTACCCCAAGTTCCATCCACCCTAATTACCCTCCCCTCCCCCCCTTCACTACGCCTTACTATAAACGGGCTAGTTTCCTTTACCAAAATGGCAAACCCCACCTTTCAAACGCGTCGCATGTTTTCCCTGTACACATTAAAACCACTCATATCCAAAATCATAACCAGGCCTAAAATATAGTTCCTGTAAGAATTTCCAATCCCACCAAGTCGCACCAAATACTCATTAAACCACTTAAGCTTCCTCTCAGCTCTCAACCCGTTAATATTATAGTAAAACACTTGAATTCAACAAATGGTTTTTCCTTTTGTTTCCCCCGGGATTTACTTTAACCCCCCGTTCGTTTTGCCCAAAACCTCTGTCCCTCCCCCCTTTGTTGGGAATCACCTTTGCAAAGCCCTTGATCCTTGGGTTTCCCCCATTCCCCTTTTTCTGTACCTCCACCCAAGACTTTTTCCAGGGCGTTGGGCAGGATTAGCACATCACAGAATCCGATGATGCTGCAGTCCTCTTTCGTGTCCCCGCCCTCCACCTGCATTTTGACATCAGAAGCACCGTCCTGATGCACCTCCACCTCTACTGCATGCACCTTCAATCCTGTAGACTCTCTCGTCGACAAACCGTCATCTTCTGCCATACCCTCATTCACAGCCTTCCCCAGAACTGAGCCTGGGTCTTCCACCTGATCTAGGACCGATTCCTCTAACAAGTCATCCAACGCCTTTACCAAAGACGCCGCCACTTTTTTCAACCCATATTAGGTAGTCTCTCCTCAAAAACCTTATGTATGTCCAATGACTGAGATTCTCCCTGTAGCGTTACAACTGGCGATTCAAGCTCCTTTTCTTTGTCTACCTCCTCACTCCATGACAACCGTTGTTGGGGCGGTGTAGCAAGAGACTGTTCTCGCTCATCGCCAACCTCGTCCACTGGCTGCTGTTGCTGCTGTTGCTGCTGTTGCTGTTGCTGCGTGCCGTTGCTGTGTTCCGGGTACCCACTTCGTTTCTCCACACTGCGCCCCCGATGTGGTCATAATGACCCACATAGCCACACGTACGTTGTTGCCCCGCATACGTTACATAGACTTGAGTCCTTAATTCTTTTCCCAACACAATATATGAAGGAATAGGGTGCCGAAGAGTCATTTTAACTGTATACGCGCCTTCCAGCGCACCTGCATACGGTCCATTGCCCTCTCCCTGCTGTGGCTACGTGAACCGTCCCATAAGTACGCAGTTCACTGGTATTAACAAAATACAGTCGCCTCAAAAGGCACATTCCTGATTTTCACCCCAGGTGTAATGTCAGATACATCATGAAGTTCTCACCGACACAGCTGTATTAACCTGTTATGAGGTCTCCTGATACTTGTCGACCACTGCCTCGTAGACTTGTGCAGACGTCATCTTAACGAAGATTCTTGTCATTCCATTTAATGCGACACCACATATCTCCTCATTTGCTATACCATAGGTATCGCGAATGATCGCTGGTAATAATAAATCCATGTTGGATCCTGTGACAGCACCACGGATCATCTCAATGCAGACAGTGTTGATTCTTCTTCTGCTATTCAGCGCCATGTTGGAGAAAATAAAGTTTCCACCAACCAACGCTAGGGGCAGCTCAATCAGGTAAACTGCGCAAAACAAACTCAAACAGGAGCGTCTGCGCAGCTCGTCCACACGGCTTGGAGGCGATGAGGACAATGATATATATATATATATATATATATATATATATATATATTGCAATATTCGGAGACAAGTGACACAACATGCAGAACAATCTCAGAGTGCATTTCATTGACAGTTTTAGCTTTTTCTCCTGCAGCCAACACTCTTTCGAGAGTTTGCAATGTTACAAAGGAAATAAGGAGTCTGGACACGTGTGACCATGACGAGAGCTACTACGAGAAGAACAGCCAAAAGTCAGTCAACAGAGTGACGCCTGTCAGTCAGGTGACAGACGTTGACGGACAGTGACGTAAGGTGGGTTCTTGTCACAAGGTGTACACTGTGCATGATACAACTAGCTGTGGGATGTACACTGCTGTCTCGCAACAATTGTCGTAATGTTTCATAACAAGGGACAGAAAAAATAGTTTCCCATTATGATCCATGATCATGTTATTGAGTGACCTTAATATTTATAACGAAATTACAGTGTTGTGAGGGTGTGCGGCGCTCATCTAGCACACCCGGAATATACCACTCAGTTAACTAGTGAGAACAGACATCCAGTTAACCAGTGAGAACAGACATCCAGTTAACCAGTGAGAACAGACATCCAGTTAACCAGTGAGAACAGACATCCAGTTAACCAGTGAGAACAGACATCCAGTTAACCAGTGAGAACAGACATCCAGTTAACCAGTGAGAACAGACATCCAGTTAACCAGTGAGAACAGACATCCAGTTCATAAGTATTGATATTGTGGTAAGGATTTTGTAGTAATTTTTTGATAACTGGCATGTCAGTTGATAACTGATAACTTGATAACTGAAATTTAATGTGAGAAACCTTATTCAGTATTATGGACACTGTCATGTCTCTTGGAATTTATCTTATTAAATGATTGTATCTAAATAACAACAAAATATTCTTCTATTTAGATCTCTAGATAATTAATCAGTTTGATCTAACCAACAGGCTAAAAAACTGATATTGCTTTGCAATTGCTATCAATCCAAAAATGAGAATTAAAATAGATGGAGGACGTTGCACTTGCATAAAAAGGGAGCATGGGTCCCTGTGAGGGAAAAGTTCAATAGATAGAAGTAGCGAGGGAGTATATAGTAACAATAGTTTCATTGCCGGCTACTTGTTAAGGTAGGGTAAGTCCAGCTCCCGCTATTCCTCCCCCTTTCTCCCCCTCCCCGAAAGTGATAGCTTGATTGCCGGCTGATTGTTAAGGTAGGGTCAGTCTAGCTCCCCCTATCCCTTCCCCTCCCTCTTCCCCTCCCTCTCGCCCCCCCGAAAGGTGACGTGTGGGGCTCCGGCCAAACAGTAATCACTCGACTCACAGCTCCCAACACTACTGTAAGTACATGCCTGCTTATATTCTAGTGGACTTATTGGTTGAAAGCTCCACTTTTTACCAATAATAAACTTAGTCCTTTCAGTCTTGCTCTATGTTAAATGTCTTAATAATCACCACGTGTTTTAGGTATTGTATTAATCATGGAGAGTGATTTCTTAAGCAGTGGGTAACCTGTCTCTTTCCAGCTTGGAATGACAGAATGGGTCACCTGCCAACCAACGAGTAGAATTGAAGGAGACGGATTATCGTCCTGAGACGTCCCATGTTTTATCTACTTACCTGTGCACATGTATGAAGAATCAGGACGTAGCCCCTCATCATTGCAGCGGTAAAGAACCTGATTTCCTGTCATCTGGATAGATTATTTACGGCTGTAAGAACGAGCCAGTGGGTTGTCATCAACACATGCGACCCCCCCTCCCCACATCATCAGCAATGGCTACGATTTCAACAACACGCAGTGTCACCAACACCAGACACCCAAGTTTTATATATATTAGCGTTGAATTCAGATATCATTTATATTTTTCATTTTTCATTTTCTTTAATGTAGGATCAATATTTCATGTTTAAGTGTTTTATATTTTATATTTCCTAAATAATAAAGTGTTTATGTTTGTCAGTTTTTGTTCTTTTTCTATGCATTAATTTTCCTGAGGAGGAGCCAGCCTTAGTAATACTGACTGAAGTTGTTACAGGGCTGAGTAAGCCTTCACAAGTGGCGACCTTGCCAGGATCAACTAGACAGAACCAAGATTCAACTCCATCTCGAATCTACCATTGGAACTTCAACGCCGCATACCACAGACAGTTACCACCAGCCATGAGTAATCATTCGCTATGGTAGGACTACGATACAGGTATTTAAAAGATTTGGTGATTGTTATAGTCTCAATTTATTGTAAGTCAAGTCAGGCAGGATATAATAGTTAATTCTGCCACCTTTCTTTCGAGCTTGAAACACTTTGGAGGATTAGACTCTAGGGACCCGAGATTTTCCAGTGACAATTTGTTTCATTGAGCTCTTTATTATATCAAGGGGACTGTCGTAGGACACTCTTGATTTGTTGGTGAGAAGATTGGATGGTCAAGTGACCCCATTCTACTTACTGTTTGCTCGGAGCCGGCATAGAACCCTTCGTTTTCATTAATACATATTGTTTAATTGAAATAGGGATCGAGCCCTCTGGTTTATTTACAGTTTGAGCGGAGCAGGAATTGAACCCTCCATTTTCTTTGATACCCGTTTCTTTTTCCCCTGATAGTTTAAGTTTCTTGTAAGTATGGAGGAATACCAGTTGTGGATGAATGCTGGAAGTAAGTTAGGAATAACAGGGAAAAATTTAGAAGCTTTCATTAGTGCTAAGATCCAGGAAAGAGAAAGAAAGGAGAAAGAGAACCTTGAAAGACAGGAGAAAAAGGAGAAAGAGAACCTTGAAAGACAGGAGAAAAGGGAGAGAGAGAGAATTGAAAGAGAAAGCCAAGAAAGACAGTTAGAAAGAGAGTGAGAAGACAAAAAAGAGCGTGATAGACTTGATCGTGAGGAAAGAGCTAGAGAAAGTGAGGAAAGAGCTAGAGAACATGAGTTGAGAGAGAGAGAAAAGGATCGCTACCCTCTGTAAATGACCTGCTGACACCTGGGCTTCCAGGTTAGGAATGTTATTTTCTGGTACAGCTTTGAATATCTATGAAACTTTGTCACAGGATATCATATGTAATTATAACCTACTGAATAAGGCAATCCTTAAAGCATATCAAAAAAACACAAATTCTTACAGGAAAGATTTCAGGTATGCCACCTTACAGCCTGGCCAGAACTTTCAGTCGTTTGTTCGACTTTTGGATAGAGAGTTCAGGAATTGATCAGAGTTATGAACCTCTTAGAGACTTCATGGTTGCTGACCAGTTCCTGACAGCTCTTCCTCACCAGATACGAACATTCATTAGAGAACGTAACCTGATTAAAGCTGAGGAAGTTGCTGAGGCCGCTGACCTGTATGCTGAGGCTCACAACTCCTATAAAGACCTAAAGGGATCGAACCCTAAGGGCAAGGGTTCATCAGATCTTAAGAAATCAAAGCCTCTAGTGGAAAGTTATATGACTTCTTTTATTCCTGTTTGTCATTTGTGTGGTGTTAAGGGACATAAACGTCCAGATTGTCCTAAGAAGGTCCAAAAAGTTGGAAGATGTTTTAAAGACTGTAATGACCAAGCACCCTTCTGTTCAGGAACAGTTAATGGACTTAATGTATCTACCATTTTACGAGACACTGGATGCACATGTATAGTCGTTTCTGATAAGCTGTTAACTAACCTTAAAGAAACTCATTCATCTGCTATACTTTCAGACTACTTGGGCCGTACAGACACTTTTCCTACCATCCGTTGTTACATTAGGTCTAAATGGTTCACAGGTTTTGGGCTGAAGCCGTAAATAGCTCCCATCACTTCTTGCTCCTTACTAATAGGTAATGTAAAAGGTGCCATTCTTTCTTCTGAGGTTGACCTTTCATCACCAAAGGTGGACATAAGCTTTTCAGATCCTCTTCATGTAGAGTCAGAGAAGCCACTCGAAAGTTCAGATGAGACAGTGTCTCTTGAGATTCATGTGGGATTAAAAACCAGTGATGCTACTCTAGAAAGCGAGGCAGTAGGATCACCAGTTAACTTGTTAGATGAAAGTGAAGATATCACCTCCGATACTATGTCTTGACTAGGGCTCAGACCGAAGCCCAGGCTTCTCCTACTGTCCATCCTTTGATTTTCCCTAACTTCTAGCCTTTAGATATATCAAAGGACTCTTTTGTCAATTTACAACGTAATTGCCCTTCTCTTCAGAATTGCCATAATGCAGCTAAACAAAATCAAGTTATTCAAAGGAAAAACTTTTCATATAAATTTGAATATATAAAAAATATCTTGTATAAGTCAGTATTCAAATTAAATTCAGATGAGATAGACTATTCCATTTTAGTTGTTCCAAGTCAATGCAGAGAGACTGTTCTTAAAATGGCTCATGACCTGCCAGTGGCCGGACATTTTCTCGCATCGTAAAACCTAAATAAAATTAGGGAAACCTATTTTTGGGCCTAAAAATCCTCAGATGTCACTACCTATTGTAGATCGCATAAAGTTTGCCAACTGTCCATCCTCCCGAGGTACCAGGCGAGTACCTATGTCCCAAAAAGCCAGTCTTTACGGTACCCTTGAAAGAGTACAATTGAAAATCGTTGGACCTTTATCACCACTTTCATCTGGGGACATAGAAAAATTTAACATTAGTTGATTAGCTTCGAGTTTTCCCCGAAGCCGTTCCCTTAAAGACCATAACTACTACAGAGGTGGCTGAAGCCCTTTTGTCCACTTCTCCAGAGTGGGCATTCCTAGAGAAAATTTTGTCTGACCGTGGACACAATTCACAATCTGACTTAATGCAACATCCTAAAAACTTCTGGGAGTGAAGCCTCTCTTCACCACACCCAAACATCCCAGCTGTAATGGGAGATTCAGCGCCAGCATTCGATTCTCAAGTCCATTTTAAGGAAACTTTGCTCCCTTAAACCTAAGGAGTGGCATCGTTACCTACCCTGTGCTTTGTTTGCCATGAGGGAAGTTCCCAGTGACTCCTTGGGGTTTTCACCTTTTGAAGTTCTCTATGGTAGACAGGCCAGAGGTCCACTGTCCATCCTTCATGACTTATGGACTAATGAGGACGCAAAGGCTGAGGTTCAGTCTTCTTATCAGTTTCTCCTTGACCTTAGATCCAAACTTGAGGAGACCTCTGACATAGTTTCGAAGAACTTAAACTTGTCAATGGACCAGTACAAAACCTATTTTGATTTCAAAAGTCAGACGAGAAGTTTTAAAGCAGGGTATGAAGTTCTGGTACTTTTGCCTATAAAGTCAAATAAATTATTAGTAGCATGGAAAGGTCCATATAAAGTATTAAAAATTTGTGGGAAAGTTGACCACCTCATAGAAGTCAAGGGGAAACCTAAACTTTATCATATCAACATCCTTAAGAAATATTACCGAAGAAATTCGGTTAACTGCCTTAATAACTTTGACTTAGTTTTTCCACACGAACTTGATAAGACAACTGAAGAATGTAAAGTGTGTGTAATTGACACCTCTAACTTAGACTATGATGAAGAACTGCATGACTTGGTGACTCTTGACCACTCGGACGCCCAAACCAACATTAATATTAATGAATCTTTGGATGACCCCAAAAAGACAAAGAAAAACTTCAATGTGTGAGTAACTTTTCAGAGGTCTTTACTGATATTCCAGGTGTTACCTCCACGGTAGTCCATAAGATTGACTTAGTGACGGACAATCCTATCAAACGGAAATTTTACCCATTTCCAGTTCACCTTAAGGATGCATTTGACCGAGAGGTAGACAAATTATTAAAACTAAAGATCATTGAACCTTTAGTATCTTCAATTTTCCCCCATAGTCAGGGTTAAAGGGGGAAAAATTCATATGACTTGCAATTGACTTCAGGGGCCTTAAAATCTATAACTCGGGGGGAGCGAGCCAATGCCCTTAATAGTACGATTTACACAAATTTTGACTTTTCCTTTCTTTTCAAGATTGAAATTGCGCAGGCATACTCAAGTAATGTTAGATCCTTTTTCTAACATACACCGCTTTTCCTACCCACCAAGGACTGACAGAATAAAACTATGCCCTTTGGGTTTGGGTAACTGCCTGTGCTACCTACGTGAACTGAGAAAAAGGTTTTGGGGTAAATGCCAAATGTTTCAGTTTTTTTGCGATAGCCCTTTGCTTGCCTTCTTTTTTTTTTAAATAATTTTAATTTCTTTTATTTTGATAACTTTTTTAAAAATACACCCCGGGGGCGAAATACCAAACATTAACATCATTTTTACTTAGTTTATGCTCACTTTGGCCTCACGCCAAGACGAAAAAATGTTTTTTTGGGTTAACAAGATTAGATTCGGACTGATACTTTCTAATACTTTTTTTGCACCCTCTCCCCCAAGATCAAAGTTTCATTAAATTTTAAAATTTCCCCAAAAAAACCAAGAAGCTCATGATAGCTTTTCTTGGTTCTGTAAATTTTTATGCAGGGTTTACCCGAACCTTACTGACTTACGGGTCAAAATTGATTTCCTTAAAAATCGTGAAGGAACCTCTTGAATTTTCCCAATTAGCTCGGGAAAAGTTTAATGAGATTAAAAATATCTTCTCGAAAGACCCATATTTAAATTACAGAATTAATAAAACATTTTGTTTAAGAACTGATGCCCCCAATACGGGCTTAGTGGGTGTTAACAATACCATAAGGTACCCCTTCCCGTAGCTTCCAACCGGAAACTCCCCCCCGCAAAACGAGATACCCACCATAAAAAAGGGAATGTTTGGGCACTTGGTGGGGTATCTCCGACTAAATTTATCTACTGGGAAAAGAATTCATTTTAGAAACGGATAAAAACAAACCTTTGTATACCTGGAAACTTTAAGGGGAAACCAACAGTCGCCCTTGAGGTGGACATTGGCACTCCAATTTTTTAAGTTTCCATATTGTTTAAATCAATGGTTCACCAATTATTTCTCTGACGGGTTAAGTCGTGACAGTCAGTAAAGTTTTGTTGCTTCGGGGATTTCCCACATTTAAATTTTTTCCTCGTCAATTCTTAATTTCCTTTTGGATGGGGGAGTGTGAGGGAAAAGTTCAATAGATAGGATACCAAGGGAGAAACAGAACAATGGTTCCATTGATGGCTACTTGTTAAGGTGGGGTCAGTCTAGCCCCCTATCCCTTCCCCTCCCTTTCCCTCCCCCCCCCCCCGAAAGGTGAGGGTTTTGGGCCCCGGGCCAAACAGAATCACTCGACTCACAGCTCCCAGCACTACTGTAAACATGCCTGCTTAAATTCTAGTGGACTTATTGGTTGAAAGTTCTTTTTTTTGCCCAATAAAAATTTAGTCCTTTTCAGTCTTTGCTCTATTAAATGTCTTAAAATCACCACGTGTTTGGGTATTGTACTTATCGGAGAGTGATTTCTTAAGCGTGGGTAACCTTCTCTTTTTCCAGCTTGGAATGCAGAAGGGTCACTGCCAACCAACATAGAATTGAAGGAACGGACTAACACCGAGACTCCCATTTTTTACTACTTGCCTTGCACATGTATGAAGAATCAGGACGAACCCCTAAACATTCAGCGAAAAAGAACCGGTTTCCTTTCCATGATTTTTTAGGCTATAAGAATATCCATGGGTTTCACCCAAAACCTGCGCCCCCCCCTCCCCACATCATCACACGGCTACGATTTCAACAACAGCAGTGTCACCAAACCCCCGACACCCAATTTTATATATTACGTTTAATTCAGATTCAATTTTCATTTTTTCATTTTTTATTTTCTTTAATGAGGACAATATTTTTTATTTAAGTGTTTTAATTTTTATATTTCCTAAATAATAAAGTGTTAATGTTTGTCATTTTTGTTCTTTTTCTATGCATTAATTTTCCTAGGAGGGGCCACCTTTGTAATACGACTGAATTTTTACGGGCGAAAAAGCCTTCACAGCCCTAACTCATCCCCCAAGACCCAAAAAGGGGAATTTCCAATTTTTTTAGCTTGGGTTATAAGCTATGATAAACCTCACCAAATCTTTAGGAATGGTTTTAAAGGGAAACAGAAACCCAAAACCCTCAGTTTTCTTTTTAAGGCTAAATAACTATTTATTGCATAGAATTTGAACATTTAACCCGCCTGAAAATTCTATAAGAATCTGGTTTAAAGTTATTTCAAAATCTTTAGCTAAATTTTAATATTTTTTAAAACAATCCTTACTATTTTCAATAGGAAAGGGAATCATGGTTTTTAAATGCTCTTTTAAGAATTTTCATTCCACCAAGATGGAGTAAACGAGAATTTCTTCTTACAACCATTTTGCAGTGTTATTTTGGGGTCCCCGTGTGGTTTAAGTAACTTTGATTCGGCGTTTCTGTTTTTTAATACAACAAAGTGAAGAATTTGACCGGTTCCCAATTGGTTATATTAACAAATATTTTGCCAACCAGTGTTTTCATTTCAGTACAGGAACAGAAACAAAAACGAAGTAATGAGGGAACCCTTTCCCTTTAACCCAGCAGCGGGGTTTTAGTACCTTAGACTCATTGGGTTTATCTTTTTGCTGATGGGTCCACACCTACCATGATGATACCTTTAAACCCTTTTTCCCCCG
>NC_069476.1:27500588-27508167 GCF_026875155.1 Cherax quadricarinatus | reverse complement strand
GACAACTCAAACAACACTTGACGAACCAAACAACACTTGACGAACACAAAAACAACACAACACTTGACGAACTCAACACAACACTTGACGAACACAACACAACACAACACTTGACGAACACAACACAACACAAAACTTGACGAACACAACACAACACTTGACGAACACAACACAACACAACACTTGAAGAACAAAACACAACACTTGACGAACACAACACAACACAGAAAAACAACAACACAGGTACAAGCTGTCTTCGGAAAGTTATGACGTCATAATTTTGAATAAACTCCTCCAGTGTGAATACTAACGAACTAAGTCTCTCTCTCTCTCTCTCTCTCTCTCTCTCTCTCTCTCTCTCTCTCCATTTTTTTTTTTTTTTTTTTTTTTTTTTTTTTTTTTTTTACACAGGGTTTGACAAGGTTAAGGATCCCTAGCTTTATTGACATCTATTTACAGGTTAAGGATTCCTAACTTTATTGGCAAGCTAAGAGCTGTTATCTACATCAGCTCATTTGAAAGCATTTTTATTGTTATGAGACATACAAGTAGGGAACAGGATGAAGTTGGAGCCATCTGTGGGCCAGCATTTTCATTTGATCAACTGACTTTATCTCGTTGACATCATTATGCTGTACGAATGTGTTCCATACTCGAGTCATCCTGGGTATGTATGATCTCAGATGGAGTGATGTTCTGGAGAAGGGTACACCCAGAGTGAAGTTGCTGCTTTCTGCCCGTCTTGTGGCATAAAAGCTTGTTTCACGCTGTCCTCGAAGTGGATCCAAGTGTGGTATTTTGACAATATTGGGCTTGTACATAACCGTAAGGCCACCCACATCCCTCCTATGTTGAAGGCTCTGCTGAAATGACAGATCTATCCAGGATGGGTCCAGGCGAGAGATGAGACGTCTTGCTCTGTTCTCTACTCTGTCAAGCAGTCGCAGATGAGAGGGGGGGCAGGCAAACCAAGAAAGTGGAGCATATCAAGGTGTGAGCGTACTTGTGCCTCGTACAGGATCTTGCAACCCCTACTGTCAAGCAGATGCGAGATACGCGAAGTGCTGTAAGCTTCCTGGCTGCCTTGTTTGAAGATTTACAACATGGTTCTTCATGGTAGTTTGGAGTCAAATTTCACCCAAGGATATCAACTCTTCTCCAGGTGCCAACATCGTCCCATTCATCCTTACTCTGCCCCAGCATTACCAGATGGTGCCTAGAGACGATCATCTTTTGCGTTTTCTCAGGTGCAAATGTTACTTGCCATTATTTCCCAAAGCTGATATAGCTCTCAGCTGGTGATTTTGTAGCTTAGAGCAGCTGGCATTTCTTCTTTTGGGAAATAGGAATGTCAGTGTACGTCGTCTGCATATGCATGTGATTCTGGGATGAGATGAAGAAGGCGTTGAAGTAGACATTCCATAACAGTGGACCCAGCACACTCCTTGTGGAACCGCTTGCCCCAATAGGATGCCTTGCTGATTCCGTCCATTGAGGACTACACTTAGAGACCCTACCATGAAGGAAACCCACTGAGGAGACATAGCGTAGACCCTGCAATTCGCAGTGCTTGAAGTTTGCTAAGGGGGCCCTGGTGCCACACCCGGTCGAAAGCGCCAGAAATGTCCAGTGCTAACCACACAGCTGACTTTGGATTCATCCAGTGACTGGTGCCACTTAGTGGAGAGGTTTAACAACAGATCAGCAGCAGAGTAACCTTTCCTGAAGCCATATTGACGATCACAAAGTAGTGAGTGGTAGTCAAAAACTCTGTCATTTGTCTTGAGATTATTGTCTCAAGGATCTTACCAGTGTTTGACAGGAGTGACACTGGTCTGTAGTTGCTGATTTCTGCTCGCTCTTTTTTTGTGAACAGGGACTACATTTGCCTCTTTCCAGGGAGGGGGCCCATTTGCACTGTATAGGAGTGCTGAACGATGCGAGTTAGAGGTGCTGCTAGCTCGTCTGCCATCTTCTCAACAATCTTGGGGGTCAACTTGTTGGGCCCCCAGCCTTTTCCTGGTCAAGTGATTTAAGAAGGAAATGCACCTCCTCCTGCCTTATTGTCACCATGACAGTTTGACACAGTTCTTGCAGCTAGCCAAGGAGGGTCCCTTTCTGGTCAGGAACTTGCATTTTGGTAGCAAAGTTGGTTCAGCAAAAAGGTCCGCCTTCTCTTGACTACTAGTAGAGGTGGTCCCATCCTGTCGATTTAGAGGTGGAATAAGTTCATCGGCAGATAACCTTGTCTGTCCCTTGACCAGGGACCACCAGGTTTTTGGAGCCTACCCCACCTGATACTAACTTTCTTTAGTGTCCACCTCCCATTTAGCAATGGCCCAAATTTTGAACAGCACCCCATATGCCTACAGGCTTGCATGTGCAAGTTCCTGTTATAGGTGGTAGGATGGTTCTTATACCTTCGCCATGCTTTGTACTAGCAGTAGCACCTCTCTACAACGAAAGCCAAACCAAGGCTGATCTGTGGCTTTGTCACATATTGCCGGTGAGGAATGTGTTCTGTGCAGATTATGGATGTGTCCAGTGAAGGCTTTTACTTGGTTGTCAACATCCCCCTGGAGAAGAGCATTTTCCCGTCGGTGGTGGCGAGCTCAGAGCAAAGGGCTGGCCAATTACCCTTTTCCCAAGCCGGTTGTGCGTGTGGACTCCTCACTTCGTTCTGTGGGATCTTAAGTTTTGGGGAAAAACAAGCCTTGTGGGGCAGACGATCCAACATAGCCGAGGGGTTGACAAGTGACTATGCCTTCTGCCAGATCACTCACTACTGGGTCAAGGGAGGGGGCCGAGATATGAGTAGGGAAATCAACAAAGTTTCCATGGGCAAAAAACTGCAAGAAGGTCATCAAAGTCCCTCTGTATAAGGTGCTGGTTGAGGTCACCAACAATATAATATGTTGACAGTTGTGTTATAGCAGAAGGAGTCAATATTTTCCATTAGGAAGTGATAGGGTCTGCATGTTGCCACTGAGGTCGTACATTGCACATGCTAGTACAGAGGTACTAGTGTTTATACAGAGCTTGAAGAACATCATTTCAAGATGTGTAGGGGGGGCAACATCTATGTGCTGGGCATGAACACTTTTAGAGAAGCACACAGCAACCCCCACCTCCTTGGGCCCTTGCCTGTCTTTCTCATCCATGAGGTGTACCCCAGCATTCTTGCAAAATTTTCTGGAGTCGGTCTCCAAAAATGTTTCAACAACAGCTATCATGTCTGGACGTCGAGTGTTTCACAAAGCTATGTGTGAGCTCTCCAACCATTAGTAATAAAAACCTCTAATGTTGGCCCGGGACAGGATGCTGATAGACTGGCTCCTCATGATGAAGTGGTCAGCTTGAGGTGGTGGGTGTGTAGGGAATGTAAGGTGCCTGCCCTTGAGAGAGGTAGGGGACTGAGGCAGCTGCAGGGATGTAGGTCTGTGGTCTTGTATAAGGCCCATCCCACCTGCTGGGCTGGGATAGGAGTAGCTAAGGGGGTGACGTGTGAGAGTTTTTTACCAATTCAGAGATTCCTGCTGGTTTGTTCTGAGAAAAAGGTCTCTAAACAGGTGGCCCTGCCTGTCAAGTTCCTTTTTCTTCCGACACTGGTCCTTTCCCTTTTGTCCTTTCTTGTAGCAGTAGTTACACCCGGTATTCGCAGCCAGTTGTTGGCAGAGTGCCCCTTCCGGTGACAGCGAGAGCACAGCCTAGGCCTGGGAGGGGGACTAGGATTTGTTGCACCTCCTTTTTTCGCAGATTTGTCCTCAGATTCTGCCGCTGGAACTGTGTTATGGAGGGGGGGACGGCTGTAGATGTTTTCCCCACCAGTCCTCCCCACGTCCTCTACCCCCCCCCTTCCAGTTTGACAGATGTGTCCCGCTGTTCGTATTGGGCGCAGTAGGGATCAGGGCAGTGTGTTCCCTGTTCACTAACGCACCGTTTTTGGGTTTGGAAAATCCTGGCTCAGAACTTGCTGTCGAAACACTATCGATTCAGAATAGTATGGGCAGGTGTGCACAGGGTAGTCGGGATGTATGTGCATTAAAGTAGACTGGCGTGGTGAAGCGGATTCAGGTGTAGGAGAATTACAACCAAGGCTTCCCACTTGCTGGGAAGAGGATTTTTCCCCTCTGTGGTGGAAGGGAATTGGTTAGAATCCCAAAGTGTGTTTTAAACTTGCCGTCTTGGGACCTTAGCGATAAAATTCCCCCATCTTTACCCCTATTAAAGTCAGTGTGGGAGTTTCCAGCTTTGTAAATAGTTCGCCATCGTGAGCAGTTATGTCACTGAGCAGGCTTGCACGCCCTTTCTACAATAGCTTTTGGGTTATCAAATGATTTGAGGGCCATGAATGCTTCCCTTGATGGATTATCTAGCTGAATTTTAAAAACACACCCAAGAGGGCGGGGTTTGATCTTTGGAAGGTTTTCCCGGGGTAGGAACTTTAAACCTTCCTCCTGTAGCTCCGGCTTGATCCACATAACCCCGGGATTATGGATATCCTTAAATTTTCTGAATTTTTCAACCTGGCGCAACAAAATTCTCCTTCTGGAGTGCAATCGGGTTGGCAGTATTTGGGAACAAGTGGCTCTTACATCCAAGAAGATTTTTGTCCTTGTGGTTTATACCACAAACCTGCAGTATCTACTGGACAATACCCAGTAGCGTAGAAATCTTGTTTTTTTGCGGTGTGAAGTCACCCAAAGGGAGGCTTGTGGGTTTTTAAGTTCACAGGAGGAGAGGGGGTGGGTGGTGATGTCGTGGGGTGGAGTGGGTGGGTGGGGGTGTTTACCCCGGGTGGGTATGGGGCCGGGGGGCAGGGGGCCCGACTAGCGGGAAATTTTTTTCCCTTCTCACTATCACTTAATAAACCTGTTTATCTACCCACTTTTCCATAAAGGGAAAGATGTTACACAAATACTGTTTTGCATTGTACCGCCACGTTGTTTAAAGCACCAGATGCAGTACTAGCCAAAAAAAATAATATTAGGCCCCACTTGAAGGCAATAGTGAAGTCACTCCTAAGGCCTGCCGCTTTCCCTCACCCTGCCCTTTTTCCCATACCACACTTTAAAATTTACTGATATTGCTTATATTCACTTCGTGGAGGGGTTTGGCTCTTTTTACTAATGTGTTGTAAGTAGTATCTCACTGAACGTTTTTATCCCCCACCAAACCCCCTATTTAATTAAAATTAAGAAAGTTTGTGGAGCACATGTGGGAAACGTCTTCCCCTCTCTCTCTTTCAACCCTCTCTCTCTCCTTTCTCCTCTCTCCTCTCTCTCTCCCCCTCTCTCCCCCTCTTCTCTCTCTCTCTTTTTTTTTTTTTTTTTTTTTTTTTTTTTAACAGGGTTTTGACAAGGGTTTGGATCCCTAGCTTTATTGACAGCTTTAAAAGGTTAAGGGAATTTCCTAAATTTATGGCAACTAAGAGCTGTTACCTACATCAGCCATTTAAAAAACATTTTTTTTTGTTATGAGAAAATAAATAAAAAAGGATGAAGTTGGAGCCATCTGTGGGCCAGCATTTTTATTTTTATCAACTGACTTTATTCCCTTGACTCATTATGCTGTCGAAAATGTGTTCCATATGAGTATCCTGGGTATGTTGTCCAGATGGAGGATGTTCTGGAAAAGGGGACAGCCAGAGTGAAGTTGTGCTTTCTGCCCGCTTGTGGTAAAAGCTTGTTTCACGCTGTCCCCGAAGTGGATCCAAAGGTGGTATTTTTACAAAATTGGCCCTTGCACTAACGTAAGGCCCCCCACATCCCTCCCCATGTTAAGGCTCTGCTAAATGACGATCTATCCAGGATGGGTCAGGGAGAGATGAGAGTCTTGTCTGTTTTTCTACTCTGTCAAACAGTCCAGATGAAGGGGGGGGCAGGGGAAAAAAAAATTGGAGATACTCAAGGGGTGAGCTAATTGGCCCCTACAGGATCTTTCAACCCCTACTGTCAAGAGAGCGGGTACGGCAGTGCTGTAACTTCCTGGCGACTTTTTGCAAGATTTTCAAATGGTTTTTCATGGGTTTTTTGGAGTCAAATTTCACCCCAAGAAAACAATTTTTCTCCAGGTGCCCAAAACCCTCCAATTATCCTTTTACTGATCAGCATTACCATCATGGGGCCCAGAGACGACTCATTTGCGTTTTCTCGGGGGGATAAAAAGTTACTTGCCCTCTTTTCCCCTTTTCTCTCTCCTCTTCTCTTCCTCTCTCTCTCTCTCTCTTCTCTCTCTCTCTCTATTTTCTTCTCTCTCCTCTCCCCCTTTTTTCTCTCCCTCTTTTCTCTTTCTCTCCTTTTTTTTTTTTTCTTTTTTTTTTTTTACCGGGTTTGACAAGGTTAAGGATCCCTAGCTTTTTTTGAAAGCTATTTACGGGTTAGGATTCCTAACTTTTTGGCAAACTAAAAGCTTTACCTACTCAGCTCTTTGAAAGCATTTTTTTTGTTATGATACATACAGTAGGGAAAGGTGAAGTTAGCCATTGTGGGCCTCATTTTCATTTTATCAATGACTTTTCTTGTTGACATCATTTGCTGTACGAAGTGTTCCATACTTAGTCATCCTGGGTTTGTATGATCGCAGATGGGGTGATGTTCTGGAGAAGGGGACGCCCAAGAAGTTGCTGCTTTTGCCCCCCTTTTTGGCATAAAAGCTTGTTTCACGCGTCCCGAATGGATCCCAAATGTGGGATTTTTACAATATTGGCCTTGTACATAACAGTAAGGCCACCAAATCCCTCCTATGTTGAAGGCTTGCTGAAATGACAGATCTATCGAGGATGGGTCCAGGCGAGAGATGAGACGTCTTGCTCTGTTCTTACTCTGTCAAGCATTTCGCAGATGAGAGGGGGGGCGGGCAAACCAAGAAAGTGGGAGCATACTAAAGGGTGCGAGCGTACTTGTGCCTCGTACAGGATCTTGCAACCCCTTACTGTCAAGCAGATGGGAGATACGGCGAAGTGCTGAAAGCTTCCTGGCTGCCTTGTTTGCAAGATTTACAACATAGTTCTTCAGGGTTAGTTTGGAGTCAAATTTCACCCCAAGGATATCAACTTCTTCTCCGGTGCCAACACCCCCCCATTCATCCTTACTACTGCATCGCATTACCATCATGGTGCCTAGAGACGATCATCATTTGCGTTTTTCTCAGGTGCAAATGTTACTTGCCAAATCTATTTCCCCAAGCTGATACAGCTCTCAGCTGGGGGATTGATGTTGCTTAGAGCAGCTGAAATTTCTTCTCTTGGATAAGTGAATGTCAGGTACAGTCGTCTGAAATATGCATGAGATTCTGGGATGAGATGAAGAAGGTCATTGAAGTAGACATTCCATAACAATGACCCAGCACGTTTCCCTTGTGGAACACTTGCCCCAATAGGATGTCTTGGTGTTTCCCGTTCCATTGAGAACTACACTTAGAGATCTACCATGAAGGTAATCACTGAGGAGACATAGCGTAGAACCTGCAATTCCCAGTGCTTGAAGTTTTGCTAAGAGGCCCTGGTGCCACACCCGGTCGAAAGCGCCAGCAATGCCCAGTGCTACCACACAGCTGACTTTGGATTCATCCAGTGACT
>NC_069476.1:27448088-27498088 GCF_026875155.1 Cherax quadricarinatus | reverse complement strand
GAGACATACAAGTAGGGAACAGGATGATGAAGTTGGAGCCATCTGTGGGCCAGCATTTTCATTTGATCAACTGACGTTATCTCGTTGACATCATTATGCTGAACGAATGTGTTCCATACTCGAGTCATCCTGGGTATGTATGATCTCAGATGGAGTGATGTTCTGGAGAAGGTACAGCCAGAGTGAAGTTGCTGCTTTCTGCCCGTCTTGTGGCATAAAAGCTTGTTTCGCGCTGTCCTCGAAGTGGATCCAAGTGTGGTATTTTGACAATATTGGCCTTGTACATAACAGTAAGGCCACCCACATCCCTCCTATTGAAGGCTCTGCTGAAATGACAGATCCATCCAGGATGGGTCCAGGCGAGAGATGAGACGTCTTGCTCTGTTCTCTACTCTGCCCAAGCAGCGCAGATGAGAGGGGGGACAGGGCAAACCAAGAAAGTGGAGCATACTCAAGGTGTGAGCGTATTGTGCCTCTTTACAGTATCTTGCAACCCCTACTGTCAAGCAGATGCGAGATACGGCGAAGTGCTGTAAGCTTCCTGGCTGCCTTTTTTTGCAAGATTTACAACATGGTTCTTCAGGGTTTTAGTTTGGAGTCAAATTTCACCCCAAGGATATCAACTTCTTCTCCAGGTGCCAACATCCTCCCATTCATCCTTACTACTGCACCAGCATTACCATCATGGTGCCTAGAGACGATCATCATTTGCGTTTTCTCAGGTGCAAATGTTACTTGCCATCTATTTCCCCAAGCTGATATAGCTCTCAGCTGGTGATTGATGTAGCTTAGAGCAGCTGGCATTTCTTCTCTTGGATAAGTGAATGTCAGTGTACAGTCGTCTGCATATGCATGTGATTCTCTCTCTCTCTCTCTCTCTCTCTCTCTCTCTCTCTCTCTCTCTCTCTCTCTCTCTTTTACACAGGGTTGAAGCTACTAACTTTATTTACAAGTTGATTTACCTCCCTCAGCTAATCTTCCCACAATAAAGATCCCCGAGTGTTGTACATGTGTAAACCATACCCCCGGCCGGGATTGAACCCACGGTCAGAGAGTCTCAAAACTCCAGCCCGTCGCGTTAGCCACTAGACCAGCTAGCCACAATAAGATTCATCCAACTAGGTATATTTCTACACCATAGGAAGGTTAGCACAGGCACCTCTGTGACCACAAATGCAAGTTTTTACAGACGAATCTCCAGCTAGCGTGGCCGTGACGAACTCTAGCTCAAGTCCCTTCACTGCCGTCAACATGACTTAAGAAATCGTAATGACACGATTGCAAACAAACCATACCCCCGGCCGGGATTGAACCCGCGATCATAGAGTCTCAAAACTCCAGCCCGTCGCGTTAGCCATTAGACCAGCTAGCGAAAGGAATATAGTATACAACTCTAATTATGAGTTATACAAGCTCGATAATTATTTAGTAGAGTCCATTGTACACAATCTTAAACAACAATGATATACAAAATCACAGGATTGTTCATTATGCCAGGTGAGTTGATGGATTGATGACGCCCGACCAGTGTCTACGCACCAAAACTTCACACCACGTCAGTTGTGATGGTTATATAACACCTGAAGCTGTTAATGTTGATAAATTAGACACATGTGCAACACTTGGGTATCTTTATTGATGAAACGTTTCGCCACACAGTGGCTTCATCAGTCCATACAAAGGAAAACACTGAAGAACAGGAGGAGTTTGAGGTAATCAGTCCCTCAGCCTTGAGTCGATGTGGTCCTTCCATCATTCCTCCAAGGATAGATGATGAACCCGTCGGGGCGGTTTGCTGGGTTCTCAGTATTGTTGGCTGCTAGTGATCGGGGCTCCCTCTCAGCTGGGCATCCAGCTGTAGCAAAGGTTCTCTTAATGATGTCGTTGACCTCATTATGTCTTGCATGCCAGTCCATGGTCTTGGAACAGTTAAGACCATGTAGACCATATTAGTCAGCTTGCGCATCGCCGCAAATACACGTTTATATATGTATATACATATATATATATATATATATATATATATTAATATATATATATTTTATATATATATATATATATATATATATATATATATATATATATAAATTTTATATATATTATATATTCGTGCCGAATATGTAAAAAATGGTCAATGCAAGAACTCATTTAAAATTAGTCCTTTCTGAAATTTTCTCTTATACGTTTAAAGATATATTTTTTTCATTAATGTTAATGTAAAAATTTTTAATTTTGCACCAAAAGAATCTTAGAAAACTTAAAACCCAACCTTATTATAACAAGACAATTTATTTTTAGCCTAACCCAACTAAATATATTTTAAATACGTTTACAATAATTTAGTACTAAACAAACACAATCAAATATATATTTTTCATTAGGTTCAGAATGATTTTGGCGAAATTATTGCATACACAAATTTTCATTTGTCCTAAATGGCAAGATGAGCGTTGCTATTTAAGCCAAGATCGCAAGTTCAGCCTATTTGGCACGACATATATATATATATATAAATGTATGTATAATAACACTGCGCTAGCCAAGGAGTCGAAACCATGCTGCTTTGGCCCGCCTGATGGTGAGAGAAAACTCATGACGCTTTAGACCACTAGATCACACAGTCCTTTATATAATTATATATGCACGTGTATCAAGTAACTGAAGATTTAGAGACGAGTCTTACACCTTGTTCTAAACACCCACTAACTGTAGTGGTAATTAAAACTATAATGTTACTCCTAAGTAATTACAGCTAGTAGCTGGAGGCAGGTATTAACAGCTGGAGAATTACATCTTGGTAATTTGAGTTAGGTAAGTCCAGTTAGAAAATTAATGCTAAGTAAATAGAGTTAAGTTGTTTGAGGTAAGTAATTACAATTGGTGATAAGAACTAGGTGAATACAGCTAGATAATTACAGGTTATTAATTATTGTCGTTATAACTAGGTCATAACAAGGTCAGGGAAGAACAATCGACGGGTTGAAACACAAACATTAATAAACACTGAAGACACTCGGAAATTTTTGCAAGGTTTAACGAGGCAACGTTAAAGTGAGCAAATAATGTTTATGATGATTCTCAAACTTTACACATAAACTTGCTAATAATTCCATGATAATTACGGGATTACTTGCAAGAAAAACAGCCTTTTACCAGCGAACGGAATGAGCGCACAGATGCTCAGATAACTGTGAGCT
Source organism: Cherax quadricarinatus (assembly GCF_026875155.1). Classification (NCBI taxonomy): domain Eukaryota; kingdom Metazoa; phylum Arthropoda; class Malacostraca; order Decapoda; family Parastacidae; genus Cherax; species Cherax quadricarinatus. The sequence continues at coordinate 27,494,891 of NC_069476.1, read as the reverse complement.
CACTGCCGGTGTACTCGTTACTTGGGGCTCAACTCTCTCTATGCGTACCTGTGGAGGCTTAATTATCAATGTGTGTTTACTGATGTGGTTCATTGATCTTTATTAGAAAACGGCGCCCACGGGTGGGGTTAGAACCCGCGATCAGCGAGTCTTAAGAGTTTCTGATTTAAGACCATCGAGTCAGCCCAGTGGCTAACGCGAAGGTCTGGAGTTTAAAGACCATACAACATAATTTTGGAAACTAAAAAAATCGAAAATATTAACATACATGACACTCAGACAGACATAGCAGCACCTACCCAGCAACACAGGAGTCACGTGATCACTTTGTCTACCCGTCCTCATCCCAACATGGCATTCTTCAGGTCACCATGTGTCACTCACACCTCACTCTCCGCCTATATATACTCTCTTTCAACCTCTGTATGTTAGAAGTGATCAAGATAACCAGGACTGAAGCGTTTTGTAATATATCTTAGTGTTTGCCCAAATGAGTTTCTCAATCACCCTCAATTATCTTTAGATTTTCGCAGTTGAGAATCGGTTGTTATCTTTCATCCACTTAGGGAGCTTAATTGTGTGTTATCACATAATAATGAAGTTCTCTTGCCACTTTGTGCCAAAGGTTGAGCTTAATTGTCTCTATGTATTTACTGATGAGGAACAAGAGTATAAACCATACCACGGGCGGGATTTGAACCCGCAGTCAGAGAGTCTCGAAACTCCAGACCGTCGCGTTCGTGAGTCAACAAGAGTATGTATCCACTTGTGGAACTTCATTTATGTTTCCAATGGTTACGTTCAATAATTTGTTGGTATTCAAAGATTTCACAACATGACGAATATATCAGATGTGAACATGAAGCAGAGAGGAGTGAGCCAGCAGCTGCCATCACAACAGCCAGCAGCTGCCATCACAACAGCCAGCAGCTGCCATCACAACAGCCAGCAGCTGCCATCACAACAGCCAGCACTGCCATCACAACAGCCAGCAGCTGCCATCACAACAGCCAGCAGCTGCCATCACAACAGCCAGCAGCTGCCATCACAACAGCCAGCAGCTGCCATCACAACAGCCAGCAGCTGCCATCACAACAGCCAGCAGCTGCCATCACAACAGCCAGCAGCTGCCATCAAAAACAGCCAGCAGCTGCCATCACAACAGCCAGCAGCTGCCATCACAACAGCCAGCAGCTGCCATCACAACAGCCAGCAGCTGCCATCACAACAGCCAGCAGCTGCCATCACAACAGCCAGCAGCTGCCATCACAACAGCCAGCAGCTGCCATCACAACAGCCAGCAGCTGCCATCACAACAGCCAGCAGCTGCCATCACAACAGCCAGCAGCTGCCATCACAACAGCCAGCAGCTGCCATCACAACAGCCAGCAGCTGCCATCAAAAACAGCCAGCAGCTGCCATCACAACAGCCAGCAGCTGCCACCCAAACAGCCAGCAGCTGCCATCACAACAGCCAGCACCTGTCATCACAACAGCCAGCAGCTGCCATCACAACAGCCAGCAGCTGCCATCACGACTCTGTACAGAAGTTGATTTTCTTAAATTCTTGAGATATTATATGGCTCGTACGGTCTTAGCGCTTCCCCCACCAATATAAAAATATAAATACTGTACAATTAAAGGTACATCATCAGGAGTATCATCTGGCTCGATATAATTGATTGTTAGTCGGGTAGAATTGATTGTTAGACGGGAAGAATTGATTGTCAGACAGGTAGAATTGATTGTTAATCGGGTAGAACTGATTGTTAGTCGGGTAGAATTGATTGTTAGTCGGGGAGAATTGATTGTTAGTCAGATAGAATTGATTGTTAGACAGGTAGAATTGATTGTTAGTCGGGTAGAATTGACTGTTATTCCGGTAGAATTGATTGTTAGACGGATAGAATTGATTGTTAGTCTGACAGAATTGATTGCTAGTCAGGTAGAATTGATTGTTAGTTGGGTAGATTTGATTGTTAGACGGTAGAATTGATTGTTAGTCGGGTAGAATTGATTGCTAGTCGGGTAGAATTGATTGTTATTCCGGTAGAATTGATTGTTAGACGGATAGAATTGATTGTTAGTCTGACAGAATTGATTGTTAGTCAGGTAGAATTGATTGTTACTCGGGTAGAATTGATTGCTAGACGGGTAAAATTGATTGTTAGTCGGGTAGAATTGATAGTTAGCCGGTTAGAATTGCTTGCTAGTCGGGCAGAATTGATTGTTAGTTGGGGAGAATTGATTGTTAGTCAGGTAGAACTCATTGTTAGACAGGTAGAATTGATTGTTAGTCGGGTAGAATTGATTGTTAGTTGGGGAGAATTGATTGTTAGTCAGGAAGAATTGAGTGTTAGTCGGGGAGAATTGATTGTTAGTCGGGTAGAATTGATTGTTATTCGGGTAGAATTGATTGTTAGTTGGGTAGAATTGATTGTTAGACGGAAAAAAATTATTGTTAGTCGGGTAGAATTGATTGTTATTCGGGTAGAATTCATTGATAGTCGGGTAGAAATGATTGTTAGACGGATAGAATTTATGTAAGTCGGGTAGAATTGATTGTTATTCGGGTAGAATTGATTGCTAGACGGATATAATTGATTGTTAGATTGGTAGAATTGATTGTTAGTCGGGTAGAATTGATTGTTATTCAGGTAGAATTGATTGTCAGACGGATAGAATTGATAGTTAGTCGGGTAGAATTGATTGTTAGATGGATAGAATTAATTGGTAGTAGGGTAGAATTGATTGTTAGTCGGGTAGAATTGATTGTTAGACGGACAGAATTGATTGTTAGTCGGGTAGAATTGATTGTTATTCGGGTAGAATTGATTGTTAGTTGGGGAGAATTGATTATTAGTCAGGTGGAATTGATTGTTAGTCGGGTAGAATTGATTGTTAGTCAGGTAGAATTGATTGTCAGTCGGGTAGAATTGATTGTTAGACGGATGGAATTGATTGTTAGTCGGGTAGAATTGATTGTTATTCGGGTAGAATTGATAGACGGATAGAATTGATTGTTAGTTGGGTAGAATTGATTGTCAGACGGATAGAATTTATGTTAGTCGGGTAGAATTGATTGTTATTCGGGTAGAATGGATTGTTAGACGGATAGAATTGATTGTTAGCCGGGTAGAATTGATTGTTAGTCGAGTAGAATTGATTGTTATTCCGGTAGAATTGATTGTTAGAAGGATAGAATTGATTGTTAGTCGGGTAGAATTGATTGTAATTCAGGTAGAATTGATTGTTAGTCAAGTAGAATTGATTGTTAGTCGGGTAGAATAGATTGTTAGTAGGGTAGAATTGATTGTTAGCCGGTTAGAACTGCTTGCTAGTCGGGCAGAATTGATTGTTAGTTGGGGAGAATTGATTGTTAGTCAGGTAGAACTCATTGTTAGACAGGTAGAATTGATTGTTAGACGGGTAGAATTGATTGTTAGTTGGGGAGAATTGATTGTTAGTCAGGAAGAATTGAGTGTTAGTCGGGGAGAATTGATTGTTAGTCGGGTAGATTGAACATTAAAATGGTATAAAATACCGACAGGTTGTTAGGTAAGACACATATGCAACAGTTAGGTATCTTTATTTCGAAACGTTTCGCCTACACAGTAGGCTTCTTCAGTCGAGTACAGAAAAGTTGATAGAAGCAGAAGATACTTGAAGACGATGTAATCAGTCCATCACCCTTAAAGTTTTGAGGTGGTCAGTCCCTCAGTCTGGAGAAGAGCATTGTTCCATAGTATGAAACAATATATTGTTTCATACTATGGAACAATGCTCTTCTCCAGACTGAGGGACTGACCACCTCAAAACTTTAAGGGTGATGGACTGATTACATCGTCTTCAAGTATTTTCTGCTTCTATCAACTTTTCTGTACTCGACTGAAGAAGCCTACTGTGTAGGCGAAACGTTTCGAAATAGAGATACCTAACTGTTGCATATGTGTCTTACCTAACAACTAGTCGGGTAGAATTGATTGTTATTCGTGTAGAATTGATTGTTAGTCGGGTAGAATTGATTGTCAGTCGGGTAGAATTGATTGTTAGACGGATGGAATTGATTGTTAGTCGGGTAGAATTGATTGTTATTCGGAAAGAATTGATTGTTAGACGGATAGAATTGATTGTTAGTTGAGTAGAATTGATTGTCAGACGGATAGAATTGATTGATAGTCGGGTAGAATTGATTGTCAGTCGGGTAGAATTGATTGTTAGACGGATGGAATTGATTGTTAGTCGGGTAGAATTGATTGTTATTCGGGTAGAATTGATTGTTAGTCGGGTAGAATTGATTGTCAGTCGGGTAGAATTGATTGTTAGACTGATGGAATTGATTGTTAGTCGGGTAGAATTGATTGTTATTCGGAAAGAATTGATTGTTAGACGGATAGAATTGGTTGTTAGTTGAGTAGAATTGATTGTCAGACGGATAGAATTGATTGTTAGTCGGGTAGAATTGATTGTCAGTCGGGTAGAATTGATTGTTAGACGGATGGAATTGATTGTTAGTCGGTAGAATTTATTGTTATTCGGGTAGAATTGATTGTTAGACGGATAGAATTGATTGTTAGCCGGGTAGAATTGATTGTTAGTCGAGTAGAATTGATTGTTATTCGGGTAGAATTGATTGTTAGACGCATAGAATTGATTGTATGTCGGGTAGAATTGACTGTTAGACGGAAAGAATTGATTGTTAGCCGGGTAGAATTTCTTGTTAGTCGGGAAGAATTGATTGTTATTCGTGTAGAATTGATTGTTAGACGGATAGAATTGATTGTTAGTCGGGTAGAATTGATTGTTAGTCGGGTAGAATTGATTGTTAGTCGGGGAGAATTGATTGTTAGTCGGGGAGAATTGATTGTTAGTCGGGTAGAATTGATTGTTAGTCGGGTAGAATTGACTGTTTGTTGGAGAGAATTGATTTGATTGTTAGCCAGGAAGAATTGATTGTTAGTCGGGTAGAATTGATTGTTAGTCGGGGAGAATTGATTGTTAGTTGGGGAGAATTGATTGTTAGTTGGGAGAATTGATTGTTAGTCAGGAAGAATTGATTGTTAGTCAGGTAGAATTGATTGTTAGTCAGGTAGAAATGACTGTTAGTTGGGAAGAATTGGTTGTTAGTCAAGAAGAATTGAGTGTTAGTCGGGTAGAATTGATTGTTAGTCGGGTAGAATTGATTGTTAGTCGGGTAGAATTGACTGTTAGTTGGGGAGAATTGATTTGATTGTTAGCCAGTAAGAATTGATTGTTAGTCGGGTAGAATTGATTGTTAGTCGGGTAGAATTGATTGTTAGTTGGGTAGAATTGATTGATAGACGGATAGAACTTATGTTAGTCGGGTAGAATTGATTGCTATTCGGGTAGAATTGATTGTTAGTCGAGTAGAAGTGATTGTTATTCGGGAAGAATTGATTGTTAGACGGAAAGAACTGATTGTTAGTCGGGTAGAATTGATTGTTAGGCGGATAGAATTCATTGTTAGTCGAGTAGAAGTTATTGTTATTCGGGTAGAATTGATTGTTAGACGGAAAGAACTGATTGTTAGTCGGGTAGAATTGATTGTTAGACGGATAGAATTGATTGTTAGTCGGGTAAAATTGATTGTTAGACGGATAGAATTGATTGTTAGTCGGGTAGAATTGATTGTTATTCAGGTAGAATTCATTGTTAGTCGAGTAGAAGTGATTGTTATTCGGGTAGAATTGATTGTTAGCCGGGTAGAATTGATTGTTATTCGGGTAGAATTGATTGTTAGTCGGGTAGAATTGATTGTTATTCGGGTAGAATTGATTTTTAGTCGGGTAGAATTGATTGTTACTCGGGTAGAATTGATTGTTAGGCGGATAGAATTGATTGTTAGTCGGGTAGAATTGATTGTTAGACGGATAGAATTGACTGTTAGTCGGATAGAATTGAATTTTATTCGGGTAGAATTGAATGTTTGGCGGATAGAATTGATTGTTAGTCGGGTAGAATTGATTGTTAGTTGGGGAGAATTGATTTGATTGTTAGCGAGGAAGAATTGATTGTTAGTCGGGTAGAATTGACTGTTAGTTGGGGAGAATGGATTTGATTGTTAGCGAGGAAGAATTGATTGTTAGTCGGGTAGAATTGCTTGTTAGTCGGGTTGAATTGATTGTTAGTTGGGGAGAATTGATTGTTAGTTGGGGAGAATTGATTGTTAGTCAGGTAGAATTGACTGTTAGTACTGTAGAATTGATTGTTAGCCGGGTAGAATTGATTGATAGACGGATAGAACTTATGTTAGTCGGGTAGAATTGATTGCTATTCGGGTAGAATTGATTGTTAGTCGAGTAGAAGTGATTGTTATTCGGGTAGAATTGATTGTTAGACGGAAAGAACTGATTGTTAGTCGGGTAGAATTGATTGTTAGACGGATAGAATTGATTGTTAGTCGGGTAGAATTGATTGTTAGACGGATAGAATTGATTGTTAGTCGGGTAGAATTGATTGTTATTCGGGTAGAATTGATTTTTAGTCGGGTAGAATTGATTGTTACTCGGGTAGAATTGATTGTTAGGCGGATAGAATTGATTGTTAGTCGGGTAGAATTGATTGTTAGACGGATAGAATTGACTGTTAGTTGGGTAGAATTGATTGTTATTCGGGTTGAATTCATTGTTAGTCGAGTAGAAGTGATTGTTATTCGGGTAGAATTGATTGTTAGTTGGGTAGAATTGATTGTTAGACGGATAGAATTGATTGTTAGTCGGGTAGAATTGATTGTTATTCGGTTTGAATTGATTGTTAGTCGGGTAGAATTGATTGTTAGACGGATAGAACTGATTGTTAGTCAGGTTGAATTGATTGTTATTCGAGTAGAATTGATTGTTAGATGGATAGAATTGATTGTTAGTTGGGTAGAATTGATTGTTAGACGGATAGAATTGATTGTTAGTCGGGTAGAATTGATTGTTATTCGGGTAGAATTGATTGTTAGTCGGGTAGAATTGATTGTTATTCGGGTAGAATTGTTATACGGATTGAATTGATTTTTAGACGCATAGAATTGATTGTTAGTCGGGTAGAATTGATTGTTAGACGGATAGAATTGATTGTTAGCCGGGTAGAATTGCTTGTTAGTCGGGAAGAATTGATTGTTATTCGTGTAGAATTGATTGTTAGACGGATAGAATTAATTGTTAGTCGGGTAGAATTGATTGTTAGTCGGGTAGAATTGATTGTTAGTCGGGGAGAATTGATTGTTAGTTGGGGAGAATTGATTGTTAGTCGGGTAGAATTGATTGTTAGTCGGGTAGAATTGACTGTTAGTTGGGGAGAATTGATTTGATTGTTAGCCAGGAAGAATTGATTGTTAGTCGGGTAGAATTGATTGTTAGTCGGGTAGAATTGATTGTTAGTTGGGGAGAAATGATTGTTAGTTGGGGAGAATTGATTGTTAGTCAGGAAGAATTGATTGTTAGTCAGGTAGAACTGATTGTTAATCAGGTAGAAATGACTGTTAGTTGGGGAGAATTGATTGTTAGTCGGGTAGAGTTGATTGTTATTCGGGTAGAATTGATTGGTAGACGGATAGAATTGATTGTTAGTCGGGTAGAATTGATTGTAATTCGGGTAGAATTGATTGTTAGACGGATATAATTGATTGTTTGTCGGGTAGAATTGATTGTTATTCGGGTAGAAATGATTGTTAGACGGATAGAATTGATTGTTAGTCGGGTACAATTGATTGTAATTCGGGATAGAATTGATTGTTAGACGTATAGAATTGATTGTTAGTTGGGTGGAATTGATTGTTAGATGGATAGAAGTGATTGTTAGTCGGGTAGAATTGATTGTAATTCGGGTAGAATTGATTGCTAGACGGATAGAATTAATTGTTATTCGGGTATAATTGATTGTTAGACGGATAGAATTGATTGTTAGTCGGGTAGAAGTGATTGTTATTCGGGTAGAATTGATTGTCAGTCGGGTAGAATTGATTGCTAGACGGATAGAATTGATTGTTAGTCGGGTAGAATTGATTGTTATTCGGATAGAATTGATTGTTAGACGGATAGAATTGACTGTTAGTTGAGTAGAATTGATTGTTAGACGGATAAAATTGATTGTTAGTTGGGTAGAATTGATTGATAGACGGATAGAACTTATGTTAGTCGGGTAGAATTGATTGCTATTCGGGTAGAATTGATTGTTAGACGGATAGAATTCATTGTTAGTCGAGTAGAAGTGATTGTTATTCGGATAGAATTGATTGTTAGACGGATAGAATTGATTGTTAGTCGGGTAGAGTTGATTGTTATTCGGGTAGTATTGATTGTTAGACGGATAGAATTGATTGTTAGTCGGGTACAATTGATTTTAATTCGGGTAGAATTGATTGTTAGACGGATAGAATTGATTGTTAGTTGGGTAGAATTGATTGTTAGAAGGACAGAATTGATTGTTAGTCGGGTAGAATTCATTGTTATTCGGGTAGAATTGATTGTTAGACGGATAGAATTGATTGTTAGACGGATAGAATTGATTGTTAGTCGGGTAGAATTGATTGTTAGACGGATAGAATTGATTGTTAGTCGGGTACAATTGATTTTAATTCGGGTAGAATTGATTGTTAGACGGATAGAATTGATTGTTAGTTGGGTAGAATTGATTGTTAGAAGGACAGAATTGATTGTTAGTCGGGTAGAATTCATTGTTATTCGGGTAGAATTGATTGTTAGACGGATAGAATTGATTGTTATTTGGGTAGAATTGATTGTTAGACGGATAGAATTGATTGTTAGTCGGGTAGAAGTGATTGTTATTCGGATAGAATTGATTGTTAGACGGATAGAATTGGTTGTTAGTTGGGTAGAATTGATTGTTAGACGGATAAAATTGATTGTTAGTCGGGTAGAATTGATTGGTAGACGGATAGAATTGATTGTTAGTCGGGTAGAATTGATTGTTAGTCGGATAGAATTGATTGTTATTCGGGTAGAATTCATTGTTAGTCGAGTAGAAGTGATTGTTATTCGGGTAGAATTGATTGTTTGTCGGGTAGAATTGATTGTTAGACGGAAAGAACTGATTGTTAGTCGGGTAGAATTGATTGTTAGACGGATAGAATTGATTGTTAGTCGGTTAGAATTGATTGTTAGACGGATAGAATTGATTGTTAGTCGGGTAGAATTGATTGTTATTCGGGTAGAATTCATTGTTAGTCGAGTAGAAGTGATTGTTATTCGGGTAGAATTGATTGTTTGTCGGGTAGAATTGATTGTTAGGCGGATAGAATTGATTGTTAGTCGGGTAGAATTGATTGTTAGACGGATAGAATTGATTGTGAGTCGGGTGGAATTGATTGTTATTCGGGTAGAATTGATTTTTAGTCGGGTAGAATTGATTGTTACTCGGGTAGAATTGATTGTTAGGCGGATAGAATTGATTGTTAGTCGGGTAGAATTGATTGTTATTCGGGTTGAAATCATTGTTAGTCGAGTAGAAGTGATTGTTATTCGGGTAGAATTTATTGTTAGTCAGGTAGAATTGATTGTTAGGCGGATAGAATTGATTGTTAGTCGGGTAGAATTGATTGTTAGACGGATAGAATTGATTGTTAGTCGGGTAGAATTGATTGTTATTCGGGTTGAATTGATTGTTAGTCGGGTAGAATTGATTGTTAGACGGATAGAACTGATTGTTAGTCAGGTGGAATTGATTGTTATTCGAGTAGAATTGATTGTTAGACTGATAGAATTGATTGTTAGTTGGGAAGAATTGATTGTTAGACGGATAGAATTGATTGTTAGTCGGGTAGAATTGATTGTTATTCGGGTAGAATTCATTGTTAGTCGAGTAGAAGTGATTGTTATTCGGGTAGAATTGATTGTTTGTCGGGTAGAATTGATTGTTAAGCGGATAGAATTGATTGTTAGTCGGGTAGAATTGATTGTTAGACGGATAGAATTAATTGTTAGTCGGGTGGAATTGATTGTTATTCGGGTAGAATTGATTTTTAGTCGGGTAGAATTGATTGTTACTCGGGTAGAATTGATTGTTAGGCGGATAGAATTGATTGTTAGTCGGGTAGAATTGATTGTTATTCGGGTTGAATTCATTGTTAGTCGAGAAGAAGTGATTGTTATTCGGGAAGAATTTATTGTTAGTCGGGTAGAATTGATTGTTAGGCGGATAGAAATGATTGTTAGTCGGGTAGAATTGATTGTTAGACGGATAGAATTGATTATTAGTCGGGTAGAATTGATTGTTATTCGGGTTGAATTGATTGTTAGTCGGGTAGAATTGATTGTTAGACGGATAGAACTGATTGTTAGTCAGGTGGAATTGATTGTTATTCGAGTAGAATTGATTGTTAGACGGATAGAATTGATTGTTAGTTGGGTAGAATTGATTGTTAGACGGATAGAATTGATTGTTAGTCGGGTAGAATTGATTGTTATTCGGGAAAATTGATTGTTAGTCGGGTAGAATTGATTGTCATTCGGGTAGAATTGATTGCTAGTTGGGTAGAATTGATTGTTAGTCTAGTAGAATTGATTGTTAGTTGGGGAGAATTGATTGTTAGTCAGGTAGAATTGATTGTTAGTCAGGTAGAATTGATTGTTAGTCTAGTAGAATTGATTGTTAGTTGGGGAGAATTGATTGTTAGTCAGGTAGAATTGACTGTTAGTACTGTAGAATTGATTGTTAGCCGGGTAGAATTGATTGTTATTCGGGTAGAATTGATTGTTAGACGGATAGAATTGATTGTTAGTCGGGTAGAATTGATTATTATTCGGGTAGAACTGATTGTTAGACGGATAGAATTGATTGTTAGTCGGGTAGAATTGATTGTCATTCGGGTAGAATTGATTGTTAGACGGATAGAATTGATTGTTAGTCGGGTAGAATTGATTGTCATTCGGGTAGAATTGATTGTTAGACGGATAGAATTGATTGTTAGTCGGGTAGAATTGATTGTTTGTCAGTTCAAATTGATTGTTAGACGAATATAGTTGATTGTAAGTCGGGTAGAATTTATTGTTCGTCGGGTAGAGTTGATTGTTAGACGGATAGAATTGATTGTTAGACGGATAGAATTGATTGTTAGTGGGGAAGAATTGATTGTTATTCGGGTAGAATTGATTGATAGTCGGGTAGAATTGATTGTTAGACGGAAAGAACTGATTGTTAGTCTGGTAGAATTGATTGTTATTCGGGAAGAATTGATTGTTAGTCGGGTAGAATTGATTCTTAGATGGAAAGAACTGATTGTTAGTCGGGTAGAATTGATTGTTAGACGGATAAAATTGATTGTTAGTCGGCTAGAACTGATTGCTAGTCGGGTAGAATTGATTGTTATTTGGGTAGAATTGATTGTTAGTCGGGGAGAATTGATTGTTATTCGGGTAGAATTGATTGTTATTCGGGTGGAATTGATTGTTAGTCGGTGAGAATTGATTGTTAGTCGGGTAGAATTGATTGTTAGTCTGGTAGAATTGATTGTTAGTTGGGGAGAATTGACTGTTAGTCAGGTAGAATTGATTGTTAGTCGGGTAGAATTGATTGTTAGTCGGGTAGAATTGTTTGTTAGACGGATAGAATTGATTGTTAGTCGGGTAGAATTCATTGTTATTCGGGTAGAATTGATTGTTAGACGGAGAGAATTGATTGTTATTCGGGTAGAATTGATTGTTAGACGGATAGAATTGATTGTTAGTCGGGTAGAAGTGATTGTTATTCGGATAGAATTGATTGTTAGACGGATAGAATTGATTGTTAGTTGGGTAGAATTGATTGTTAGACGGATAAAATTGATTGTTAGTCGGGTAGAATTGATTGGTAGACGGATAGAATTGATTGTTAGTCGGGTAGAATTGATTGTTAGTCGGGTAGAATTGATTGTTATTCGGGTAGAATTCATTGTTAGTCGAGTAGAAGTGAGTGTTATTCGGGTAGAATTGATTGTTTGTCGGGTAGAATTGATTGTTTGACGGAAAGAACTGATTGTTAGTCGGGTAGAATTGATTGTTAGACGGATAGAATTGATTGTTAGTCGGTTAGAATTGATTGTTAGACGGATAGAATTGATTGTTAGTCGGGTAGAATTGATTGTTATTCGGGTAGAATTCATTGTTAGTCGAGTAGAAGTGATTGTTATTCGGGTAGAATTGATTGTTTGTCGGGTAGAATTGATTGTTAGGCGGATAGAATTGATTGTTAGTCGGGTAGAATTGATTGTTAGACGGATAGAATTGATTGTTAGTCGGGTGGAATTGATTGTTATTCGGGTAGAATTGATTTTTAGTCGGGTAGAATTGATTGTTACTCGGGTAGAATTGATTGTTAGGCGGATAGAATTGATTGTTAGTCGGGTAGAATTGATTGTTATTCGGGTTGAATTCATTGTTAGTCGAGTAGAAGTTATTGTTATTCGGGTAGAATTTATTGTTATCAGGTAGAATTGATTGTTAGGCGGATAGAATTGATTGTTAGTCGGGTAGAATTGATTGTTAGACGGATAGAATTGATTGTTAGTCGGGTAGAATTTGATTGTTATTCGGGGTTTAATTGATTGTTAGTCGGGTAGAAATTGATTGTTAGACGGATAGAACTGATTGTTAGTCAGGTGGAATTGATTGTTATTCGAGTAGAATTGATTGTTAGACGGATAGAATTGATTGTTAGTTGGGTAGAATTGATTGTTAGACGGATAGAATTGATTGTTAGTCGGGTAGAATTGATTGTTATTCGGGTAGAATTCATTGTTAGTCGAGTAGAAGTGATTGTTATTCGTGTAGAATTGATTGTTTGTCGGGTAGAATTGATTGTTAAGCGGATAGAATTGATTGTTAGTCGGGTAGAATTGATTGTTAGACGGATAGAATTAATTGTTAGTCGGGTGGAATTGATTGTTATTCGGTGAATTGATTTTTAGTCGGGTAGAATTGATTGTTACTCGGGGAGAATTGATTTTAGGCGAATAGAATTGATTGTTAGTCGGGTAGAATTGATTGTTATTCGGGTTGAATTCATTGTTAGTCGAGTAGAAGTGATTGTTATTCGGGTAGAATTTATTGTTAGTCGGGTAGAATTGATTGTTTGGCGGATAGAATTGATTGTTAGTCGGGTAGAATTGATTGTTAGACGGATAGAATTGATTTTTAGTCGGTTAGAATTGATTGTTATTCGGGTTGAATTGATTGTTAGTCGGGTAGAATTGATTGTTAGACGGATAGAACTGATTGTTAGTCAGGTGGAATTGATTGTTATTCGAGTAGAATTGATTGTTAGACGGATAGAATTGATTGTTAGTTGGGTAGAATTGATTGTTAGACGGATAGAATTAATTGTTAGTCGGGTAGAATTGATTGTTATTCGGGTAGAATTGATTGTTAGTCGGGTAGAATTGATTGTTATTCGGGTAGAATTGATTGCTAGTCGGGTAGAATTGATTGTTAGTCTAGTAGAATTGATTGTTAGTTGGGGAGAATTGATTGTTAGTCAGGTAGAATTGATTGTTAGTCTAGTAGAATTGATTGTTAGTTGGGGAGAATTGATTGTTAGTCAGGTAGAATTGACTGTTAGTACTGTAGAATTGATTGTTAGCCGGGTAGAATTGATTGTTATTCGGGTAGAATTGATTGTTAGACGGATAGAATTGATTGTTAGTCGGGTAGAATTGATTATTATTCGGGTAGAACTGATTGTTAGACGGATAGAATTTGATTGTTAGTCGGGTAGAATTGATTGTCATTCGGGGAGAATTGATTGTTAGACGGATAGAATTGATTGTTAGTCGGGTAGAATTGATTGTCATTCGGGTAGAATTGATTGTTAGACGGATAGAATTTATTGTTAGTCGGGTAGAAATTGATTGTTTGTCAGTTTCAAATTGATTGTTAGACGAATATAGTTGATTGTAAGTCGGGTAGAATTTATTGTTCGTCGGGTAGAGTTGATTGTTAGACGGATAGAATTGATTGTTAGACGGATTAAAATTGATTGTTAGTCGGGAAGAATTGATTGTTATTCGGGTAGAATTGATTGATAGTCGGGTAGAATTGATTGTTAGACGGAAAGAACTGATTGTTAGTCTGGTAGAATTGATTGTTAGACGGATATAATTGATTGTTAGTCGGGTAGAATTGATTGTTAGTCGGGTAGAATTGATTGTTAGTCTGGTAGAATTGATTGTTAGACGGATATAATTGATTGTTAGTCGGGTAGAATTGATTGTTAGTCCGGTAGAATTGATTGTTAGTCGGATAGAATTGATTGTTAGTCGGGTAGAATTGATTTTTAGCCTGGTAGAATTGATTGTTAGACGGATATAATTGATTGTTAGTCGGGTAGAATTGATTGTTAGTCGGGTAGAATTGATTGTTAGACGGATATAATTGATTGTTAGTCGGGTAGAATTGATTGTTAGTCGGGTAGAATTTATTGATGTAATACAAAACACAAAACAGTGTAATAACTTTAGTATTTAGGAAGAAAAACGAAGATTGAAGGAAGACGTTGAGAGTTACGTTGCCAGACGTAAACATCACATAAATGGTACCAGAGTTAGTTACGTTGACAGACGTAAACATCACATAAATGGTACCAGAGTTAGTTACGTTTCCAGACGTAAACATCACATAAATGGTACCAGAGTTAGTTACGTTGACAGACGTAAACATCACATAAATAGTACCAGAGTTAGTTACGTTGACAGACGTAAACATCACATAAATGGTACCAGAGTTAGTTACGTTGACAGACGTAAACATCACATAAATGGTACCAGAGTTAGTTACGTTGACAGACGTAAACATCACATAAATAGTACCAGAGTTTGTTACGTTGCCAGACGTAAAGATCACATAAATAGTACCAGAGTTAGTTACGTTGCCAGACGTAAACATCACATAAATAGTACCAGAGTTTGTTACGTTGCCAGACGTAAAGATCACATAAATAGTACCAGAGTTAGTTACGTTGCCAGACGTAAAGATCACATAAATAGTACCAGAGTTAGTTACGTTGCCAGACGTAAACATCACATAAATAGTACCAGAGTTAGTTACGTTGCCAGACGTAAACATCACATAAATAGTACCAGAGTTAGTTACGTTGCCAGACGTAAACATCACATAAATAGTACCAGAGTTTGTTACGTTGCAAAACGTAAAGATCACATAAATAGTACCAGAGTTAGTTACGTTGCCAGACGTAAACATCACATAAATAGTACCAGAGTTAGTTACGTTGCCAGACGTAAACATCACATAAATAGTACCAGAGTTAGTTACGTTGCCAGACGTAAACATCACATAAATAGTACCAGAGTTAGTTACGTTGCCAGACGTAAACATCACATAAATAGTACCAGAGTTAGTTACGTTGCCAGACGTAAACATCACATAAATAGTACCAGAGTTAGTTACGTTGACAGACGTAACCATCACATAAATATTGCTGATTATTTATGTCATCTTAGTGAATATATGAAGATAAGATAAGATTTTCTTGGAGTTTTTAACCCCGGAGGGTTAGCTACCCAGGATAAGCCAAGAAAGTCAGTGCGTCATCGAGGACTGTCTAACTTATTTCCATTGTGGTCCTTAATCTTGTCCCCCAGGATGCCACCCACACCAGTCCACTAACACCCAGGATGCTACCCACACCAGTCCACTAACACCCAGGAGGCCACCCACACCAGTCGACTAACACCCAGGTACCTATTTGATGCTAGGTGAACATGACAACAAGTGTCAGGAAACAGGTCGAAATGTTTTCACCCCGCCGGATATCGAACCCGGGCCCTCCGTGTGTGACGCGGGAACCTCACATCGGTTTACACAATAGTTTACATCAGCTCAAACATGTACAATATTTTACTGTTTGCAGCAGGATTATTCTCGCAGCTGAGACAGATTATTCTCGGAGCTGAGACAGATTATTCTCGGAGCTGAGACAGATTATTCTCGGAGCTGAGACAGATTATTCTCGGAGCTGAGACAGATTATTCTCGGAGCTGAGACAGATTATTCTCGGAGCTGAGACAGATTATTCTCGGAGCTGAGACAGATTATTCTCGGAGCTGAGACAGATAATTCTCGGAGCTGAGACAGATTATTCTCGGAGCTGAGACAGATCATTCTCGGAGCTGAGACAGATTATTCTCGGAGCTGAGAGAGATTATTCTCGGAGCTGAGACAGATTATTCTCGCAGCTGAGACAGATTATTCTCGGAGCTGAGACAGATTATTCTCGGAGCTGAGACAGATTATTCTCGGAGCTGAGACAGATTATTCTCGGAGCTGAGACAGATTATTCTCGGAGCTGAGACAGATTATTCTCGGAGCTGAGACAGATTATTCTCGGAGCTGAGACAGATTATTCTCGGAGCTGAGACAGATAATTCTCGGAGCTGAGACAGATTATTCTCGGAGCTGAGACAGATCATTCTCGGAGCTGAGACAGATTATTCTCGGAGCTGAGAGAGATTATTCTCGGAGCTGAGACAGATTATTCTCGCAGCTGAGACAGATTATTCTCGGAGCTGAGACAGATTATTCTCGGAGCTGAGAAAAGATTATTCTCGGAGCTGAGACAGATTATTCTCGGAGCTGAGACAGATTATTCTCGGAGCTGAGACAGATTATTCTCGGAGCTGAGACAGATTATTCTCGGAGCTGAGACAGATTATTCTCGGAGCTGGGACAGATTATTCTCGGAGCTGAGACAGATTATTCTCGGAGCTGAGACAGATTATTCTCGGAGCTGAGACAGATAATTCTCGGAGCTGAGACAGATTATTCTCGGAGCTGAGACAGATCATTCTCGGAGCTGAGACAGATTATTCTCGGAGCTGAGAGAGAGATTATTCTCGGAGCTGAGACAGATTATTCTCGGAGCTGAGACAGATTATTCTCGGAGCTGAGACAGATTATTCTCGGAGCTGAGACAGATTATTCTCGGAGCTGAGACAGATTATTCTCGGAGCTGAGACAGATAATTCTCAGAGCTGAGACAGATTATTCTCGGAGCTGAGACAGATAATTCTCGGAGCTGAGACAGATTATTCTCGGAGCTGAGACAGATTATTCTCGGAGCTGAGACAGATTATTCTCGGAGCTGAGACAGATTATTCTCGGAGCTGAGACGGATTATTCTCGGAGCTGAGACAGATTATTCTCGGAGCTGAGACAGATTTGTACAAATATAAATTAAATTTATTTGTTACTACGACATTAAATGGAAATAAAATATACAAAGAGAACCTGATAGCGCTGAGAGATCTGTCTTATCTTTTCAAGAAGTGGACTGGTAAGCCAGTGGAAGGCGTCGGTCATATGACAAAAAGCTGCAGTGGTGGGTCATCATATGACCAGCGCCAGGAAACACCTGTTATATTCCTAACAAGTTTTACCAAACTTAAGCTAGCACAGAAAGTATTTATTAATGGGCATTTAGAACAAGGAGGAATACGAGCTTAAGATAAAAGAAATAAAAGGGAATTGGGAAATCCTTCTGACTGATAATGTTTATAAGAGAAACAACCAAGACTCCAGATAGAGTAATTAAACTTCAAACAAATATTAATGATGGGCAGGAAATTATTAACGAGATAGTAAGTTATTAAAATATCTTGCAGATACAGCCAGATTTTGAATCCCTAACTAACCTATACAAATTCTTCACTGCTTCACCTTCCCATTAAGCTGCAACTTAACTACAACCACCTTCATTCTCTGCTGGAAAATAATTAAGACATTTGTCGTAACCTTAGAAAGGAGTACATCATGTTTCCTCTGATCTTTAACTCCTTTCATCTAATCTCATTACCACAAGCTAGTAATGGTGTTACGAACACATTTTTATTCAAGTGGCCTGCACACCTGGTTGTAGCATGATGAGCAAGGTAGGATACAGGAGTAAGCAAAACACAGCAGTGTGTATATATACAAATTTCCTTCACCAAAGAGCATGCAAGTATATGTACATTGTAGAAACAATATGTAGAAAGCAAACTTGTAAATAAGAGACACAGTGAGAACTGTTGGGGACCAGACTTGACGTAAGTCCCCCGTTGTTGACTGACAAGTGTCTAACATCGCTTCACATCTTCGGCAGGCTTCCTTGTTACTAGCTGAGTTGAACCAAGGTGCAAGTAAAAGAAGGTGTTAGTATAACAAGGTGCTAGTATAACAATGTGCTAGTAAAAGAAGGTGTTAGTATAACAAGATGCTAGTATAACAATGTGCTAGTAAAAGAAGGTGTTAGTATAACAAGGTGCTAGTATAACAATGTGCTAGTAAAAGAAGGTGTTAGTATAACAAGGTGATAGTATAACAATGTGCTAGTAAAAGAAGGTGTTAGTATAACAAGGTGCTAGTATAACAATGTGCTAGTAAAAGAAGGTGTTAGTATAACAAGGTGCTAGTATAACAATGTGCTAGTAAAAGAAGGTGTTAGTATAACAAGGTTCTAGTATAACAATGTGCTAGTAAAAGAAGGTGTTAGTATAACAAGGTGCTAGTATAACAATGTGCTAGTAAAAGAAGGTGTTAGTATAACAAGGTGCTAGTATAACAATGTGCTAGTAAAAGAAGGTGTTAGTATAACAAGGTGCTAGTATAACAAGGTGCCAGAAAAAGAAGGTGTTAGTATAACAAGCTGCTAGTATAACAAGGTGTTAGTATAACAAGGTGCTAGTATAACAAGGTGCCAGAAAAAGAAAGTGTTAGTATAACAAGCTGCTAGTAAAACAAGGTGTTAGTATAATAAGGTGCTAGTATAACGAGGTGCTAGTATAATAAGGTGCCAGAAAAAGAAGGTGTTAGTATAACAAGCTGTTTAGTAAAAACAAGGTGTTAGTATAACAAGGTGCTAGTATAACAAGGTGCTAGTATAATAAGGTGCCAGAAAAAGAAGGTGTTAGTATAACAAGCTGCTAGTAAAACAAGGTGTTAGTATAACAAGGTGCTAGTATAACAAGGTGCTAGTATAATAAGGTGCTAGTATAACAAGCTGCTAGTATAACAAGGTGTGAGTATAACAAGGTGCTAGTATAAAAAGGTGCCAGAAAAAGAAGGTGTTAGTATAACAAGCTGCTAGTAAAACAAGGTGTTAGTATAACAAGGTGCTAGTATAACAAGGTGCTAGTATAATAAGGTGCTAGTATAACAAGCTGCCAGTATAACAAGGTGCTAGTATAACAAGGTGCCAGAAAAAGAAGGTGTTAGTATAACAAGCTGCTAGTAAAACAAGGTGTTAGTATAACAAGGTGCTAGTATAACAAGGTGCTAGTATAATAAGGTGCTAGTATAACAAGCTGCCAGTATAACAAGGTGCTAGTATAACAAGCTGCTAGTAAAACAAGGTGTTAGTATAACAAGGTGCTAGTATAACAAGGTGCTAGTATAATAAGGTGCTAGTATAACAAGGTGCTAGCATAACACGGTGCTAGTATAACAAGGTGCTACTAAAACAAGGTGTTAGTATAACAAGGTGCTAGTATAACAAGGTGCTAGTATAATAAGGTGCTAGTATAACAAGGTGCTAGAATAACACGGTGCTAGTATAACAAGGTGCTAGTATAACAAGGTGTTAGTATAACAAGGTGTTAGTATAACAAGGCGCTAGTATAAAAAGGTGCTAGTAAAACAAGGTGTTAGTATAACAAGGCGCTAGTAAAACAAGGTGTTTGTATAATAAGGTGTTAGTATAACAAGGTGCTAGTATAACAAGGTGCTAGTATAACAAGGTATTAGTATAACAAGGAGCTAGTAAAACAAGGTGTTAGTAAAACAAGGTGTTAGTATAACAAGGTGCTAGTATAACAAGGTGCTAGTAAAACAAGGTGTTAGTAAAACAAGGTGTTAGTAAAACAAGGTGCTAGTATAACAAGGTGCTAGTAAAACAAGGTGTTAGTATAACAATGTGCTAGTATAACAAGGTGCTAGTATAACAAGGTGCTAGTATAACAAACTGCTAGTATAACAAGGTGCTAGTGTAACAAGGTGCTAGTATAAAAAGGTGATAGTATAACAAGGTGCTAGTATAACACGGTGCTAGCATAACAAGGTGCTAGTATAACAAGGTGCTAGTATAAAAAGGTGTTAGTATAACAAGGCGCTAATATAACAAGGTGCTAGTATAAAAAGGTTCTAGTATAACAAGGTGCTAGTATAAAAAGGTGCTAGAATAACAATGTGCTAGTATAACAAGGTGCTAGTATAACAAGATGCTAGTATAACAAGGTGCTAGTATAACAAGGTGCTAGTATAACAAGGTGCTAGTATAACAAGGTGCTAGTATAACAAGGTGATAGTATAACAAGGTGCTAGTATAACAAGGTGCTAGTATAACAAGGCGCTAGTATAACAAAGTGCTAGTATAACAAGGTGCTAGTATAACAAGGTGCTAGTATAAAAAAGTGCTAGTATAACAAGGTGCTAGTATAACAATGTACTAGTATAACAAGGTGCTAGTATAACAAGGAGCTAGTATAGCAAGGTGCTAGTATAACAAGGTGCTAGTATAACAAGGTGCTAGTATAACAAGGAGCTAGTATAACAAGGTGCTAGTATAACAAGGTGCTTGAATAACAAGGAGCTAGTATAAAAAGGAGCTAGTATAACAAGGTGCTAGTATAACAAGGAGCTAGTATAACAAGGTGCTAATATAACAAGGAGCTAGTATAACAAGGTGCTATTTTAACAAGGTGCTAGTATAACAACGTGCTAGTATAACAAGGTGCTAGTATAACAAGGTGCTAGTATAACAAGGTGATAGTGTAAAAAGGTGCTAGAATAAAAAGGCGCTAGTATAACAAGGTGCTAGTATAACAAGGTGCTAGTATAATAAGGTGCTAGTATAACAAGGTGATAGTATAACAAGGTGCTAGTATAACAAGGTACTAGTAAAACAAGGTGCTAGTATAACAAGGTACTAGTATAACAAGGTGCTAGCATAACAAGGTGCTAGTATAACAAGGTGCTAGTATAACAAGGTGCTAGTATGACAAGGTGTAAGTATAACAAGGTACTAGTATAACAAGGTGCTAGTATAAAAAGGTGTTAGTATAACAAGGTGCTAGTATAACAAGGTGGTAGTATAACAAGGTGCTAGTATAACAAAGTGCTAGTATAACAAGGTGCTAGTATAACAAGGCACTAGTATAACAAGGTGCTAGTATAACAAGGTGCTAGTATAACAAGGAGCTAGTATAAGAAGGTGCTAGTATAACATGGAGCTAGAATAACAAGGTGCTAGTTTAACAAGGTGCTAGTATAACAAGGTGCTAGTATAACAAGGTGCTAGTATAACTAGGTGCTAGTATAACAAGGAGCTAGTATAACAAGGTGCTAGTATAACAAGGAGCTAGTATAACAAGGTGCTAGTATAACAAGGTGCTAGTATAACAAGGTGCTAGTATAACAAGGTGCCAGTATAACAAGGTGCTAGTATAGCAAGGAGCTAGTATAACAAGGTGCTAGTATAACAAGGTGCTAGTATAACAAGGTGCTAGTATAACAAGGAGCTAGTATAACAAGGTGCTAGTATAACAAGGTGCAAGTATAACAAGGTGCCACTATAACAAGGTGCTAGTATAACAAGGAGCTAGTATAACAAGGTGCTAGTATAACAAGGAGCTAGTATAACAAGGTGCTAGTATAACAAGGTGCTAGTATAACAAGGAGCTAGTATAACAAGGAGCTAGTATAACAAGGTGCTAGTATAACAAGTAGCTAGTATTACAAGGTGCTAGTATAACAAGGTGCTAGTATAACAAGGAGCTAGTATAACAAGGTGCTAGTATAACAAGGAGCTAGTATAAAAAAGAGCTAGTATAACGAGGTGCTAGTATGACAAGGAGCTAGTATAAAAAGGAGCTAGTATAACAAGTTGCTAGTATAACAAGGTGCTAGTATAACAAGGTGCTAGTATAACAAGGTGCTGGTATAACAAAGAGCTAGTATAACAAGGTGCTAGTATAACAAGATGCTAGTATAACAAGATGCTAGTATAACAAGGTGCTAGTATAACAAGGTGCTAGTATAACAAGGTGCTAGTATAACAAGGAGCTAGTATAACAAGGAGCTACTATAACAAGGTGCTAGTATAACAAGGTGCTAGTATAACAAGGTGCTAGTATAACAAGGTGCTAGTATAACAAGGTGCTAGTATAACTAGGTGCTAGTATAACAAGGAGCTAGTGTAACAAGGTGCTAGTATAACAAGGTGCTAGTATAACAAGGTGCTAGTATAACACGGAGCTAGTATAACAAGGAGCTTGTATAACAAGGAGCTAGTATAACAAGGTGCTAGGATAACAAGATGCTAGTATAACAAGGTGCTAGTATAACAAGGTGTTAGTATAACAAGGTGCTAGTATAACAAGGTGCTAGTATAACAAGGTGCTAGTATAACAAGGAGATAGTATAACAATGTTCTAGTATAACAAGGTGTTAGTATAACAAGGTGCTAGTATAACAAGGTGCTACTATAACAAGGTGCTAGCATAACAAGGTGCTAGTATAACAAGGAGCTAGTATAACAAGGTGCTAGTATAACAAGGAGCTAGGATAACAAGGTGCTAGTATAACAAGGTGCTAGTATAACAAGGTGCTAGTATAACAAGGTGCTAGTATAACAAGGTGCTAGTATAACAAGGTGCTAGTGTAACAAGGAGCTTGTATAACAAGGTGCTAGTATAACAAGGTGCTTGTATAACAAGGTGCTAGTATAACAAGGTGCTTGTATAACAAGGTGCTAGTATAACAAGGTGCTAGTATAACAAGGTGCTAGTATAACAAGATGCTAGTATAACAAGGAGCTAGTATAACAAGGTGCTAGTATAACAAGGTGCTAGTATAACAAGGTGCTAGTATGACAAGGAGCTAGTATAACAAGGTGCTATTATAACAAGGTGCTAGTATAACAAGGTGCTAGTATAACAAGGTGCTAGTATAACGAGGTGCTAGTATAACAAGGTGCTAGTGTAATAAGGAGCTAGTATAACAAGGTGCTAGTATAACAAGGTGCTAGTATAACAAGGTGCAAGTATAACAAGGTGTCAGTAAAACAAGGTGCTAGTATAACAAGGTGCTAGTATAACAAGGTGCTAGTATAACAAGGTGCCAGTATAACAAGGTGCCAGTATAACAAGGTGCTAGTATAACAAGGTGCTAGTATAACAAGGTACTAGTATAACAAGGTGCTAGTATAACAAGGTGCTAGTAAAAGGTGCTAGTATAACAAGGTGCTAGTATAACAAGGTGCTAGTATAACAAGGTGCTAGTATAACAAGGTACTAGTATAACAAGGTGCTAGTATAACAAGGTGCTAGTATAACAAGGTGCTAGTATAACAAGGTGCTAGTATAACAAGGTACTAGTATAACAAGGTGCTAGTATGACAAGGTGCTAGTATAACAAGGTGCTATTATAACAAAGTGCTAGTATAACAAGGTACTAGTATAGCAAGGTGCTAGTATAACAAGGTGCTAGTATAACAAGGTGCTAGTGTAACAAGGTGCTAGTATAACAAGGTGCTAGTATAACAAGGTGCTAGTGTAACAAGGTGCTAGTATAACAAGGTGCTAGTATAACAAGGTGCTAGTATAACAAGATGCTAGTATAACAAGGTGCTAGTATAACAAGGTGCTAGTGTAACAAGGTGCTAGTATAACAAGGTGCTAGTATAACAAAGTGCTAGTATAACAAGGTACTAATGTAACAAGGTGCTAGTATAACAAGGTGCTAGTGTAACAAGGTGCTAGTATAACAAGGTGCTAGTATAACAAAGTGCTAGTATAACAAGGTACTAATGTAACAAGGTGCTAGTATAACAAGGTGCTAGTATAACAAGGTGCTAGTGTAACAAGGTGCTAGTATAACAAGGTGCTAGTATAACAAGGTGCTAGTATAACAAGGTGCTTGTATAAAAAGGGTTTGCTAGTATAACAAGGTGCTAGTATAACAAGGTGCTAGTATAACAAGGTGCTAGTATAACAAGGTGCTAGTGTAACAAGGTGCTAGTATAACAAGGTGCTAGTATAACAAGGTGCTAGTATAACAAGGTGCTAGTATAACAAGGTGCTAGTGTAACAAGGTGCTAGTATAACAAGGTGCTAGTATAACAAGGGGGCCCCAATTGCTATACTCTTAGCACCTGGATCGCTGGTCGCGGGGCGGGGGGGGGGGGGGTGACTATGTGATGTGTGGTATTACATAATAAAATATATTTCTTAACATGCCATAACACTTGACATATTCTTCAACATTTTTATTCTGGTTTTTAAAATACCTTTTATAAACATTTGGTACCTGGCATCAGGCTCTCCCTTCCTCTGCAATATTGCAACATCTTCAATAAGTGTTGGCTGCA
This sequence comes from Cherax quadricarinatus, assembly GCF_026875155.1. Taxonomy (NCBI): domain Eukaryota; kingdom Metazoa; phylum Arthropoda; class Malacostraca; order Decapoda; family Parastacidae; genus Cherax; species Cherax quadricarinatus. The sequence continues at coordinate 27,470,534 of NC_069476.1, read as the reverse complement.
ACATTATGACCTAGAGACATCATTCAACCTCCCTACAGTGGTTGTTTTGCATGTGTTATCACTTGTTTGAAATTATTTCATGCACAGGTGTACATATGAATATACGTATGTACTTTCACTCATATATACATAAGCACAAGTATACATCAGCAGAGCATAACTTAGTATGCTCACTGAACGTAAGTAAATGAATATTTCTTTTGATTCTCAACTTATTTTGTACTAAACCGAATATTTAGGATTTTTCTTTTAATTTTAACGCTAGTACCTAGAAGTTTGGAGCTAAGATGCGGAATTGTGTAGTAAGCACCAGGTGAGACGCAGACTGGTGTAGTAAGCACCAGGTGAGACGCAGACTGGTGTAGTAAGCACCAGGTGAGACGCAGACTGGTGTAGTAAGCACCAGGTGAGACGCAGGGCTGGTGTAGTAAGCACCAGGTGAGACGCAGACTGGTGTAGTAAGCACCAGGTGAGACGCAGATTGGTGTAGAGAAAGCACCAGGTGAGACGCAGACTGGTGTAGTAAGCACCAGGTGAGACGCAGACTGGTGTAGTAAGCACCAGGTGAGACGCAGATTGGTGTAGTAAGCACCAGGTGAGACGCAGACTGGTGTAGTAAACACCAGGTGAGACGCAGACTGGTGTAGTAAACACCAGGTGAGACGCAGACTGGTGTAGTAAACACCAGGTGAGACGCAGACTGGTGTAGTAAACACCAGGTGAGACGCAGACTGGTGTAGTAAACACCAGGTGAGACGCAGACTGTGTAGTAAACACCAGGTGAGACGCAGACTGGTGTAGTAAACACCAGGTGAGACGCAGACTGTGTAGTAAACACCAGGTGAGACGCAGACTGGTGTAGTAAACACCAGGTGAGACGCAGACTGGTGTAGTAAGCACCGTCATGAAAGGGATTCAGAAGAGGATTATTTGAAAGCGACACCAGCAGATCCAGCTATATTTGTGAGAATTCCTGGGATCCCTAACTGAACCTGGACAGTCATTCAATCAGCTTAAATGTGAACTGGAATAGTCAAAACCTCGTTTGAACCTGACACACCCGAATGAATATTGAGAGAGAGAGAGAGAGAGAGAGAGAGAGAGAGAGAGAGAGAGAGCAGAAATCAGCAACTACAGACCAGTGTCACTCCTGTCAATCACTGGTAAGATCCTTGAGACAATAATCTCAAGACAAATGACAGATTTTTTTGACTACCACTCACTACTTTGTGATCGTCAATATGGCTTCAGGAAAGGTTACTCTGCTGCTGATCTGTTGTTAAACCTCTCCACTAAGTGGCACCAGTCACTGGATGAATCCAAAGTCAGCTGTGTGGTAGCACTGGACATTGCTGGCGCTTTCGACCGGGTGTGGCACCAGGGCCTCTTAGCAAAACTTCAAGCACTGGGAATTGCAGGCTCTACGCTATGTCTCCTCAGTGATTACCTTCATGGTAGATCTCTAAGTGTAGTCCTCATGGAACGGAATCAGCAAGGCATCCTATTGGGGCAAGCGTTCCACAAGGAAGTGTGCTGGGTCCACTGTTATGGAATGTCTACTTCAACGACCTTCTTCATCTCATCCCCGAATCACATGCATATGCAGACGACTGTACACTGACATTCACTTATCCAAGAGAAGAAATGCCAGCTGCTCTAAGCTACATCAATCACCAGCTGAGAGCTATATCGCTTGGGGAAATAGATGGCAAGTAACATTTGCACCTGAAAAAACGCAAATGATGTTTCGTCTCTAGGCACCATGATGGTAATGCTGGCGCAGTAGTAAGGATGAATGGGACGATGTTGGCACCTGGAGAAAAAGTTGATATCCTTGGGGTGAAATTTGACTCCAAACTAACCATGAAGAACCATGTTGTAAATCTTGCAAACAAGGCAGCCAGGAAGCTTACAGCACTTCGCCGTATCTCGCATCTGCTTGACAGTAGGGGTTGCAAGATCCTGTACGAGGCACAAGTACGCTCACACCTTGAGTATGCTCCACTTTCTTGGTTTGCCTGCCCCCCCTCTCATCTGCGATGCTTGACAGAGTAGAGAACAGAGCAAGACGTCTCATCTCTCGCCTGGACCCATCCTGGATAGATCTGTCATTTCAGCAGAGCCTTCAACATAGGAGGGATGTGGGTGGCCTTACTGTTATGTACAAGGCCAATATTGTCAAAATACCACACTTGGATCCACTTCGAGGACAGCGTGAAACAAGCTTTTATGCCACAAGACGGGCAGAAAGCAGCAACTTCACTCTGGCTGTACCCTTCTCCAGAACATCACTCCATCTGAGATCATACATACCCAGGATGACTCGAGTATGGAACACATTCGTACAGCATAATGATGTCAACGAGATAACGTCAGTTGATCAAATGAAAATGCTGGCCCACAGATGGCTCCAACTTCATCCTGTTCCCTACTTGTATGTCTCATAACAAAAATGCTTTCAAATGAGCTGATGTAGGTAACAGCTCTTAGCTTGCCAATAAAGTTAGGAATCCTTAACCTGTAAATAGCTGTCAATAAAGCTAGGGATCCTTAACCTTGTCAAACCCTGTGTAAAAAAAAAAAAAAAAAAAAAAAAAAAAAAGAGAGAGAGAGGAGAGAGAGAGAGAGAGAGAGCAGAGGAGAGAGAGAGAGAGAGAGAGAGAGAGAGAGAGAGAGAGAGAGAGAGAGAGAGAGAGAGAGAGAGAGAGAGAGAGAGAGAGAAGAGAGAGAGAGAGAGAGAGAGAGAGAGGAGAGAGAGAGAGAGAGAGAGAGAGAGAGAGAGAGAGAGAGAGAGAGAGAGAGAGAGAGAGAGAGAGAGAGAGAGAGAGAGAGAGAGAGAGAGAGAGAGAGAGAGCTACAGGAGGAAGGTTCAGAAGTCCTTCCTCAGGGACTCCTGTCCAAAGATCAAGACTGCCCTCTTGGGCTGTGTTGTAAAGTTGCAGCTAAGATAATCCATCACAGGGAAGCACTTCATGAGCTCCTCAAATCATTAGATAACCTACAAGCTATTGTAGAAGGCCAGTGCAAGCCTGCATCAAGTGACGTAAGCTGCTCAGTGATGGCGACCTATTGCAAAGAGGAAGCCCCCAATGGCTTAATCAGGGAAAAGCGGGTGGAAATTCTGCATTGCTAAGGTCCACAGACTGACAGAGTTCAAAAACACTCCCTTTTGGGGTTTTAAACAATTCCTCTCCCACCACAGAGGGAAAAACCCTCTTCCCGCAACGGGGGGAAGCCTTGGATCTGTTTTTCCCCCAAAACCTGACTCTCTGCTTCACCCACTGCCAGCAACTTGACAGTGCACAAAACCATCTTGATCCTACCCTGTCAGCACCCCTGCCGATACTATTCAGAATCGGGTTTGTAGGCTTCGACGCAAGTTCCGAGCCAGGAGCTTCTCCACAGAGAACGGTGCAGTTGGATCAGGGAACTATCACGCACCTGTCACCACTGCCCCGAAGTACGAACAGCGGGGGACACTTTGTCAGAACTGGTAAGGGGGGGGTAGAGGCGTGGAGGAGGAGGGGAGGGGGAAGACATCTAACCCGTTCCCCCTACAAACACAGTTCCAGCGGCAAAATCTGGGGGAAAAACTGCGAAACACAGGAGGTAAACAAACCCTAGCCCACCCTCCCAGGCCCCCTAGGCTGGCTCTCGCGTCCCGGGAAGGGGCACTTGCCAAAACTCCTGCGAGATACCAGGTGAAATTACTGCTAAAAAAAAAAGGACATAAGGGGGGCCAGTGTCGGAAAAAAAAAGGACTTAAGACAGGGCCACCTGTTTAAAACCTGTTTAGAACAACCAGCAGGATCTTGTTTGGAAAACACTCTCAACGTCACCCCTTAGACTCCTACCCACCCAGCGGTGGGTTGGGGCCCTTTATACACGACCACAACTAATCCCTGCGCTGCCTCAGTCCTACTCTCTCAAGGGCAGGCCCCCTTACATTCCTACACACCCCCACCTAAAGCTGCCCACTCATCAGGGGAGCCAGTCTATCGATCTGTGGCCAACATTAAGGTTTCATTCTAATGTTGGAGAGCCACAATAGTTTGGGAACACTCGAGCCCCGACTGTAGCTTTTGTTGAAATTTTTGGGATGACGGACCCCAGAAAATTTTGCAAAAAATTGCTGGCTACCCCTCATGGATGAGAAGAAAAAGGGCAAGGGCAAGGAGGTGGGGTTGCTGTGTGCTTCCTAAAAAGTGTTTATGCCCACACATAGATTTTTCCACCCCCACACATCTTGAAATGAGTTTTTCAAGCTCTGTATAAACATTGACCTCTGTACTAGCATGTGGGAATGTCAGACATCAGTGGAAAACGCAGCCCTATCAAATTCCTAATGGAAAAAAATTGACTCCTTCTTCTACAAACAACTGTACCCCTATTATAATTGTTGGTGCCCCCCCAGCCCTTTACAGAGGGGTTTGATGACCTTTTTGCAGTGTTTGAATGAGAAATTTGTTGATTTTCCCCACTCATATCTTGGCCCCCCCTTGACCCCGTTGAGTGATTGGAGAAGGCATAGTCACTTGTCACCCCTCGGTACGTTGGTCGCTGACCACAAGGCTGTTTTTTTCCCATTAAGTCCAACGACGAGGTGAGGAGTCCCCCAAAGCCAAACCCGGGGAGGAAAAAGGAATTGGCAGCCCTTTGTCTGACTCGCACCACCACTGGGAAAGTCTTTTCCAGGGGGTGTTGACAACCCAAATGAAAGCCTTTATGGACAATCCTTAATCGCAAAAAGAACACATTCCTCACCGGCAAAATTTTACAAAGCCTAAGATCACCTTTTGGTTTGGCTTTCGTTGTAGAGAGGTGCTCGCTAAAAACAAAACATGGCGAAAGGAAAGAACATCCTACCACCTAAAAGGAAAATTTCACTGAAGCTGTGGGCATAAGGGGGTTTTTCAAAAGGGGCCATTGCTAATGGGAGGTGGACACTAAAAGAAAGTTAGCTCAGGTAGGGGAGGCTCCAAAACCTGGGGGTCCCCTGGTCAAGGACAACAGGTTTCTGCCTGATGAACTTATTCCACCCCTAAAACGACAGGATGGGGCCCCCTTATTAGTCAAGAGAAGGCGGACCTCTTTTCTGAAACTTTGTACCAAAAAGCAAGTTCCTGATCCGCAAGGGGACCCTCCATGGTTAGCTGCAAGAACTGTGTCAAAACTGTCATGGTGACAATAAAGGGAGGAGGGGGCATTTCCTTTTAAATCACTTTACAGGAAAAGGCTGTGGGCCCCGACAATTTGAGCCCAAGATTTTTGAAAGATGTGCGACGGCTAGCAGCCCTCTAACCGCATCTTTCGCCTGCCTAGTACAGTGCAAATGGCCCTCTCCATGGAAAGAGGCAAGTATTTTCCCCGTTACAAAAGAAGGCAGAGCGAATCGCAACTACAGACCCCGTGTCACTCCTGTCAATCCTGGGAAAATCCTTGAGACAAAAATCTAAGCAAAGACAGATTTTTTTGATACCATCATACTTTGTGATCGTCAATATGGTTTAGGAAAAAGGGTTTCCTGCTGTGATTTTTGTTAACCTCTCCCCTAAGTGGACCATCACTGGGGTGAATCCAAAATAGTGTGTGGTAGCCTGGGGCATTGCTGGCGTTTCGACCGGGGTTGGGGACCAGGGCCTCTTAGCAAAATTCAAGCACTGGGAATTGCAGGTCACGTATGTTCCTCAGTGATTACCTTCATGGTAGATCTTAAGTGTAGTCCTCAATGGAACGGAATCAGCAAGGCACCCTATTGGGGCAAGCGTTCCACAAGGAAGTGTGCTGGGCCCACTGTTATGGAATGTCTACTTCAACGACCTTCTTCATCTATCCCGAATCACATGCAATATGCAGACGACTGTACACTGACATTCACTTATCCAAAGAGAAGAATTGCCAGCTCCCTTTTAGTACATCAATCACCAGCTGAGAGCTATATCAGCTTGGGGAAATAGATGGCAAGTAACATTTGCCCCTGAGAAAACGCAAATGATGATCGTCTTAGGCACCATGATGGTAATGCTGGTGCAGTGTAAGGATAAATGGGACGATGTTGGCCCCTGGAGAAGAAGTTGATATCCTTGGGGTGAAATTTGACTCCAAACTAACCATGAAGAAACCAGGGTTGTAAATCTTCCCAAAACAAGGCAGCCAGGAAGCTTACAGCACTTCGCCTTTATCTCGCATCTGCTTGCAGTAGGGGTTGCAAGATCCTGTACGAGGCACAAGTACGCTCACACTTTGGTATGCTCCACTTTCTTGGTTTCCCTTTGCCCCCCTCTCATCTGCGACTGCTTGACAGAGTAGAGAACAGAGCAAGACGTCTCATCTCTCGCCGGGACCCACCCTGGATAGATCTGTCATTTCAGCAGAGCCTTCAACATAGGAGGGATGTGGGGGGGCCTTTAAATTTGTTATGTACAAGGCCAATATTGTCCAAAATACCACACTTGGATCCACTTCGAGGACAGCGTGAAACAAGCTTTTATGCCAAAAGGGACGGGCAGAAAGCAGCAACTTCACTTGGCGTACCCTTCTCCAGAACATCACTCATCTGAGATATACATACCCAGGATGACTCGAGTATGGAACACATTCGTACAGCATTTAAAGATGTCAACGAGATAACGTCAGTTGATCAAATGAAAATTTCTGGCCCACAGATGGTCCAACTTCATCCTGTTCCCCACTTGTATGTCTTCATAACAATAAAAATGCTTTCAAATGAGCTGATGTAGGTAACAGCTCTTAGCTTGCCAATAAAGTTAGGAATCCTTAACCTGTAAATAGCTGTCAATAAAGCTAGGGATCCTTAACCTTGTCAAACCCTGTGTAAAAAAAAAAAAAAAAAAAAAAAAAAAAAGAGAGAGAGACAGAGAGAGAGGAGAGAGAGAGAGAAGAGAGAGAGAGGGGAGGAGAGAGGGGAGAGAGAGAGAGAGAGAGAGAGAGAGAGAGAGAGAGAGAGGATAAACAACGATAATTCCTTAAAAAAAGGTCAGGTGAGTAATAGTTGTAGTAGTAGTAGTAGTAGTAGTAGTTGTCATAGTAGTAGTAGTAGTTGTAGTAGTAGTAGTAGTTGTAGTAGTAGTAGTAGTAGTAGAAATAGTAGGAATAATTGCGTTAGTAGTTATAGTAGTAACAACTTAAGTAATTGTAGTAATAATCGTAGTAGTTATAGCAGTCACAGTAGTTGTAGTAGTAATAGTTGCAGTAGTTGTAGTAGTAATAGTGGGAGTAGTTGGGAGTGTAATAGTTGCAGTAGTTGTAGTAGTAATAGTTGCAGTAGTTGTAGTAGTAATAGTTGCAGTAGTTGTAGTAGTAATAGTTGCAGTAGTTGTAGTAGTAATAGTTGCAGTAGTTGTAGTAGTAATAGTTGCAGCAGTTGTAGTAGTAGTAGAAGTAGTAATAATTGTGGTAGTAGAAGTCATAGTGGTAATAGTTGTTGTAGTAGTAGCTGCAGCAGTAGCAACAACAACTGTAGTTGATGCTGCTACTTCTGTTGGAATTGTTATTGATTGTTACAGTAGTAGTACCAGTAGTAATAATAGTTACAGTAGTATACCAGTAGTAATAATAAGTAAAAGTATAGCCCAAAGGTAATAAAATTACAGTAGTATACCAGTAGTAAAAATAGTTACAGTAGTAGTACCAGTATAAAATGTTACAGTTTGTACCATATAATATAGTTAAGTATAGTACCATTTAATAATAAGAAACATAGTATTACCAGAGTAATAATATTACAGTAGTAGTCCCAGTATAATAATAGTTACAGTAGTATCCCCATAGAAATAAAGTTACGTAGTAGTCCAGTAGTAAAAATAGTTACAGATAGTACCATATAATAAAAATTACAGTATAACCAATAGTAAAAATAGTTACAGTAGTAGTCCCATTAATAATAATTTAACATAGTATCCCCTAGTAATAATATTTACAGTAGTAGTACCAGTGTAATAAAAGTAACAGTAGAGTACCAGTAGTAAAAATAGTTCGATAGACCAGTAGTAAAAATAGTTACGTAGTAGTACCATTAAATAATATTTCATATAGTACCAGTATAATAATATTACAGTAGTAGTCCCATAGTAATAATAAGTAACAGTAGTAGTCCCAGTAGTAATAAAGTTACAGTATAGTACCAGTAAAATAATAAGAAACAGAGATACCAGTAGTAAAATTTACAGTAGAGTACCAGTAGTAAAATAGTTACAGTGGGAAGTACCATAGTAATAATAGTTACAGTATTACCAAGTAATAATAGTTACAGTAGTATACCAAGTAAAATTTTTACAGTTAGTACGTAGTAAAAAAGTTACAGTAGTAGACCAGTAGTAATAATATTACAGTAGTGTACCATATAAAAAAATTTTACATGTAGTACCAGAATAATAAAGTTAAAGTAGTAAGAAACCAGAAAAAAAATAAAAACGTATAGAAACCAGTAGAATAATAGTTACATAGTAGTACCAGTAGTAATAATTTACATTTAGAAACCAGTAGTAAAATATTTACAGTAGTAGACCATATAATAATAGTAACGTAGTAGTACCAGTAGTAATAAAGTTACAGTAGTAGACCAGTAGTAATAATAATAAAGTATAGTACCGTAGTAATAATAGTTACAGTAGTAGTCCCAGTAGTAATAATATTACAGTAGTAGACCTAGTAAAAATGTTACAGTAGTAGTCCATATAATAATGTTACAGTATAGTACCTAGTAATAATAATAACAGAGTGTACCATAGTAATAATATTTTACAGTAGTGTACCAGTAGAATAATAGTTACAGTATAGTCCAGTATAATAATAGTTACAGTAGAAACCGAGAATAATAATTTACGTGTATACCAGTAGTAAAATAGTTCAGTAGTCCCATTTTAAAAAAATAGTTACAGTATGTCCAGTAGTAATAATAGTTACAGTAGTAGTACGAGTAATAATATTTACAAGTAGTACCAGTAGAAAAAATATTTTTTGGTATCCCCGTAGTAATAATTTACAGTAGTAAAACCATAGTAATAAAGTTACAGTATTAGTACCATAGAAATAATATTACAGTATATACCATAGTAATAATAATAACAGTAGTAGTACCAGTAGTAATAATAGTTACAGAGTAGAAACCAGTATAATAATAGTTCAGTAGTAGTACCATATAAAAATTTACAGTTTTAACCATAGTAATAATAGTTTATATATACCATAGAAATAATATTTACAGTGTAGTCCAGAGTAATAATTTTTTCAAGTATACCATAGAAATAATATTACAGTAGAGAAACCAGTGGTAAAATAGTTACAGTATGTACCATAGTAAAAAAGAAACAGTAGTTTACCAGTAGAAAAAATGTTACAGTAGTAGTCCCGTTAATAAAAGTTACGTAATAGTACCTAGTAAAATAGTTACAGTAAGTCCTTTATAAAATAAGTAACAGAGTATACCGAGAATAATTTTTACGTAGAGTACCAGTAGTAATTAATAGTTAAGTATAGTCCCAGAGTATAATAGTTACAGTAGTAGTCCAGTTTTTAAAAATAGTTAATTTAAAAGTACCGTAAATAATATTTACAGTATATCCAGTAGAATAAAGTTACAGTAGTAGTACCAGTAAAATAATAGTTACATAGTAGTACCAGTAAAATATGTTACAGTAGTGTACCAGTAAAATATTTTTACAGTGTAGCCCAGTAGAAATAATGTTACAGTAGTAGTACCAGTAGTAATAAAGTTACAGATATCCCCAGTAGTAATAAAATTTACAGTAGTATACCAGTAGTAATAATAGTTACGAAATAGAACCAGTAGAATAAAGTTACAGTAGTAGTACCAGTAGTAATTAGTTACAGTGTGTACCATAGTAATAATGGGACAGTAGAGTACCATATAATAATAGTTCAGTATAGTACCATGTAATAAAAAGAAACAGTAGTAGAAACCAGTAGTAAAAAATATTACAGTAGTAGTCCATAGTAATAATATTTTACAGTAGTATACCAGTAGTAAAATGTTCATAGTATACCAGTAGAAAAAATATTACAGTAGTAGTACCAGTAGTAATAATATTAAGTATTTTCCATTTGTAAAAAAAAACAGAACATTCAGGTTTTCTCTCACAAAAGTAAAATATAGCTTCAAGAAATATTACAAAATACAAAGATAACAAATAATTAAAAAAACTGTTGACTAGTATTTTCCCCAACTGAGAACACTGAACATCACAAGGAAACTGCAAAGTTTTTTCCCTTCCACCCCTGCACAACCTGACAAACCTTCCCTGAGAAAATATACCTGACTAAACTTTCCTAAAAATATCCCTGACTAAACTTTCCTGAGAAAATAACCTGAAAAACTTTCCGATAAGAATACTGAGGAACAACTTCTTGCAGTTCTTCTTTTAATCATTTCTATAACATTCTTAAAATCTTCAGTATATCATCTTTGCCAATTTTCGGGTTAGGTCAGTTCGTCAGGAAACGGAAAGTTTTTTTCCTGACGTGGTCTAAGCATTGAGACTCACAGCGGGGAGTTTTTTGGTCACCTGACCGAACCCTTTCCCACTGTTTACTATTCCACCCTTTTAAAAAATTAGGTTTATAAATATAATCTTTAATAAATCCCAAATCAAAAATTTAAATCATTTATAGACAAAGATTCAGAAATAAGGAAAAGTTACTGACAAATTTTCATCATGTAACTTTGTAAAATTGTACCCAAATTTACCAAAATTTTTATTTTACAAATTTAAAAAAAATACAGTATATTTTAATGACAATCAGAAAGACTGAAAAATGAAATTCCTTTCCAGCGCAAAAAGATTTTTTATTGTTGATAAAATGAAAAGGGTAAGTATAACTTACTGTTAACAATAATTAAAGTTAACAAAAACTTACATTTTAACAAAAAACTTACTGAAAAACCTCAATTTGAAATTATATGAATTTATGCCAACTTATATATTGTTAATCGTTTCTTTGAGTCGTTGTTGCTGTAACTTGACAGAGTTCAGGATGCAAAAACAACAAATTAACTCTTTACAATAATAAACAAATTGGGCCCCTAGGCAAAAATTTTTCTTACAAAAAAAAATTTAGTTTTGTCTACAAATTAACATTCCAGGTTGTTGGACAAACTTTAATTTCAAACATAGGGGTTGCTTTTAAATTACTATTAAATTTCTTTGCCAAAAAATCTATACAAAATCGGGGGTTGGTAAGGTATCCCATCATTATTGGGTTTTGTAAGAAGTTCGTTTGGTAGTATGAGTGCGTTCTTTTCCCACCCCTGTTTCACCTTCCCCATGGTAGTGATGCCACCTCGGGGAAATTTTTTTCATGTTCCACCTCAGTTCCCCCTTTGCCATAGGTATGATGCCAGCCTCGGGAATCTTTTTTCATGTTCCACCTCTTTGTTCTCACCTGCCATGGTATGATCCCCACCCTCGGGAATCTTGTTCAGTGTTCCACCTCACGTTCTCACCTTGCCATAGGGTGTTTCCCCCTCGAAATTTTGTTCAGTTTTTCCCCCCTCATTGTTTCACCTTGCCATAGGTATGATGCCAGCCTCGGGGAATTTTTGTCTTGTTCCACCTCATTGTTCTAAACCTTTGCCATGGGTATGATGCCACCCCTCGAGGAATCTGTTCATTTTTCCACCTCACTTTTCTCACCTTTGCCATGGTATGAGCCAGCCTCGAGGAATCTTGTTCAGTGTTCCACCTCACTGTTCTCACCTTGCCATAGGTAGTGATGCCAGCCTCGAGGAATCTTGTTCAGTGTTCCACCTCATTGTTCTCACCTTGCCATAGGTAGTGATGCCAGCCTCGAGGAATCTTGTTCAGTGTTCCACCTCACTGTTCTCACCTTGCCATAGGTAGTGATGCCAGCCTCGAGGAATTTGTTCGGTTCCACCCACGTTCTCACCTTGCCATAGGTATTGATGCCGCCTCGGGAAAATCTTGTTCAGTGTTCCACCTCACTGTTCTCCCTTGCCATAGGTAGTGATGCCACCTGAGAATTTGTTCGTTTCCACCTCACTTTTCTCCCCTTGCCATAGGTGGGTGATGCCACCTCAAAAATCTTTTTCAGTTTTCCCACCTCCTGTTCTCACCTTGCCATAGGTTATCCAGCCTCGGGGAAATTTTTTAAAGAATTTCGTCCTGACCCCACATATTCTTGAAAAATGTCTTTTTAAGCTCATTTATTCAATTTTTTTTAATAAGCATAACTTGTGGGACTTATTGAAGGGTGTTGTAGCAGTGTAACAACCGTTGTGAAGTGCGGATTTCAGAAAACACTTGTTCCTTAGCACTTCCAGAACTCCAATTTAAAGAGTGGATATGGGCTTTGAGGAGGGAGGTTTTAGGAGGCAGAGCAAAAGTAAAGGGAAAGGGAACCACCAGGGGAGAAGTGTTGGCGACTGACATTCATAATGAATTACAGTTGTAAACAGGCGATATTAATGCAGAACACGACACACGGGGATGAAAATCTTAAGCACTAGATCTTTCGCACTCTCGTGAGTCGTTGGAGCTATGCAATGTTGCAAGACGCAAAAGATATAAATTTTGTAGATGAAGGGGTTAAAGGAACCGCATGTTGATAAATTAGACACTGGCAACTCTTGGGTATCTTTATTGAGGAAACGTTTCGCCACACAGTGGCTTCATCAGTCCATACGTAGGAGAAACTTGAAGAACAGGAGGAGAATGAGGTATTCTATTCAAGATTGATGGACTGAACACATCGACTCAAGGTTGAGGGACTGATTACCTCATTCTCCCCGTTTTTTCAAGTTTCCCTAGTAGGGATGATAAAACCACTGTGTGGCGAAACGTTTCCTAAATAAAGATCCCCAAGATTGCACATGTGTCAAATTTATCAAAAAGAAATTATCTGAGGCAACGATTTGGAGAGTGAAGTAGTGGAGGTAGGTTTCCTTACATGCTTTAAAGAATAGTAAAAGGGTTCTTGGAAGGAGTGGACCTTGTAGCAAGTACAGGGGGCGGGGCCAAGAGCTATAAATAACTATTGCACCACAAATAGGTTATATACTCCAAATCCATGTTTCGGGGAAGAGAAACCTGGTCCAAACCTAGGTTTTTTCAGGAAAAAGGTGATGGAAGAAGAAAAAGAAAGAGACGGGTGGGTTTTACGTTTTTTTTTGACGAAAAAAGCTTTCGAACAGTTCCACACAAGAGATTATGCAAAAGCTTGGGGGCCAGGCTGTAAACAGGAAAGGCACTGTCAGGGAGTACCTGACGGAACAAAAAACGAATATGGTACCTGACGAGGTGTCGAGGGGGGCTTGAAACGATGGGGGGGGAGAATTCAGCCGATGAGGATCGGCGACTACAAAGGGATCGGACAGGCTACAATCCAAATCATAAAATTTGGGAAAGGGAAAAAAAAACCGCAGACAGAGTACAGGCTAGGAGGCCGAAGACTGCGCCCTCACTCAAGGAAAAGATCTAGGGTGAAAAACCAAAGACACATCCCCCTGAGGTGCACATAAACCAAAAACGCTGCAGCATAAGAGCTCCCGGAAACCTAAAAATAGGCTTAACACCCCTTTTAAAGTTTGTAAAGAAATTTTTAAAATACCTACAATATGAAATTTAAAGACACATGGGCAACATCTGGATGGCGAAACGTCTACAATAAAGATATCCAGATGTTGCACGTGTGTCTTAACTTTCATTTCAAGACTTGTTGAAGACTCTGTACACCGTGTACGTCAGGCCAATATTGGAGTATACAGCTATAGTTTGGTCAAGCACATTAAGAAGTTAGAGAAAGGGCTAAAGTTTACAACAAGACTAGTCCCGGAACTAAGGTGATGCTCACGAGGAGGGGTTAAAGGGGAAATTATTTACAACACTAAAGCGGGGGCAGGGGGACATGAAACGAAAATTAAAAACAGAGAAAATTGACAAGGTGAACGTCAGAATGTTTCAGAGGGATTTTAAGGAAGTTTTTATTTAGTCTAATTGTCAGGAAGGGGAAAACCCCGGGAGATTTTATGTAATGGAGGCAGGAGTCATACTAGTTTTTAAGAAGAGGTATATAAAACTCAGGAGCAGGGAGATAGATGACCTAGTAGCCCCTGAAGAGGAGGGCCGGGAGCTAAAAAAACCCCCCTGCAACCCAAATGGGGAGTAAAACACACACACACACCACACACACACACACACAAAACCCAACACACACACACACACACACCCACACACACACACACACATACCAACACACACACACACACACCAAACACACACAAACCACACAACAAAACCCCCACAACACACCACACCACACACATACACACAAACACACACACACACACCACAACACACACACACACACAAAACACCACACACACACACGCACACACACACACACATACACACACAACACACACACACACACCAAAACACACACACCACACCCCACCACACACACACACAACACACACACACAAGGTCAGGGAAATCATCAGGAGGAGAGTGGGGGAGCACCTGAAAGAAACAAGTTTTAATTGACAACCAGCACGGTTTCGGGTTTTTATGAAAAGGGAAAGAAGTAAGAAAAGAAGAGAGGGGGGATCCGCTTTTTTTTTGGACTGAAAAGGCCTTCACACTTTCCCCAAAGGTTAAATGCGAACTAGAGGATCAGGCCACATAAAAGGAAAGCATTGCATGGACAGAGATACCTGACGGGGGGCAACAAGAGCATTTAGACGAGGTGTCAGAGTGGGCGCCTGTGACAAGGGGGTTCCCACACGGGGTCGTCCTAGGACCTTTGTGTTTTGGTATATGTAATACATAACAAAGGGGGTAGATCGAATGTCCTGTTTCAGATGATGTAATTTAATGAGAAGAATCAATCGGGGGATCGGGCAGACTACAAAGAGACGGACAGACTCAACCTGGCCCAGAAACTGGCCCCTTGAGTTTAACCCTGCCAAATGAAAAGTCATGAAGATTGGGAAGGGCAAAAAAACCCGCAACAAAATATAGTTTAGACGGCCAAAGTCTGCAAACCCACTCAAGGAAAAAGATCTGGGGGTGGAAAAAACACCGTCAATCCCCCGGGGCCCTCAATCAGATAACTGTGCGCATACGGGGCCTGCAAACCTAGGAAGCGTTCCGAACCCTCAGTGAGGATTCGTTCAAGACCTGATCCCTTTACGTCAGGCCCAAACTGGAGTATGCGCACCAGTTTTTGGGAAACCACACCTGTCAAGCACGTCAAAAAAATTTAAAAAAGGCAAAGGGTTTTCAAAAGACTAGTCCCAGAGCTACGGATTTCCTACGAAAAAGATTGATGGGAAAACGGCCTACGACACTGGGGGAAGGAGGGCAGGGAGACATGATAACGACATATAAAATACTGCGCGGAATAGACGAGGTGGGCAAAAACGGGGTGTTCCCGAGGGGCACAACACAAAGGTCACAATTGGAATTGAAGATCAGTAAACAAAGGATGTTAGGAAGTATTTCTTCATCATAGAGTATCAAGCCCGGGGAATAGCCTGAAAGGGGAAGTAGTGGAGGCGGGAACCATACTAGTTTTAAGGGGAGGTACGATAAAGCTAGGAGCAGGGGAGAGAGAGGACCTAGAGCAATCAGTGAAGAGGCAGGGCCCCGAGTGTGACTCGACCCCTGCAACCCCAAAAAGGGGAGTACAAATAGGTGAGTCACACACACATACACCACACACACATCAACACACACACAAAAACCCCACACACACACAAAAACACCACAACACACACACCACACACATACACACACACAATACACCCCCCACCCACACACACCACACACACACACACACACACCAACAACCACACACACACACCACAACACACACACAAAACACATAATACATACACCACACACATACACACACACACACACACATAACCACACACACCCACCTCACACATGACACACACACACACCACACAAAACACACACACACACACACACAACACACACACACACACACACCAAAATGCACACACCCACACACACACACACAACACACCCCACAACCACACACACACACAACCACACACACAACACACCCACACCAATACACACACACACCTTTAAAATATTTCTTCAGCCACAGAGTAGTCAGTAAGTGGGAAAAGTTTTGGGGGAAACGATGTTTGGAGGCAGGGTCCATAATAGCTTTGACAGAGGTATGAAAAAGCTCACGGCTCAGGGGGAGTACCCAGTAGCGATCAATGAAGGGGGGGCCAGGAGCTCGGACTCGACCCCCGCAACCTAAATAGGGGAGTAGTGGTACACCACACACGTACACACACCACACAACAACACGGGGGGTGCAGACTGGGGGCACAGGGGCCCCAGAACCTTCGTGTTTTTGAGCGGCAACACCCCTAGCATAAAAGTGGTAGTGACAAAATCATTGAAAAAACCCGCGAGGGAAAAATAGTTATTAGTTAAAAAATTTCGAGGGGGAAAACCAAAATTCGTTTTTTCTTTTAAAAGGCCAAACCCCTTTTTGGATCTACTAGGCACTGTGCCACCAGAACAAACATAAAAAGATCAAAGAATTTGGAAACGGTGATAAAAATTACCAGCGTTTGGGGGAACAAGTTAAAAGTGAGGCACGTAATGGAGAGTGAAAAAGTTTAAAAGCAAAAAAAAAAAAAAAAAAATAAAATATACAAAAAGGAAGGGGCAGTAGGCCCGTTAAGCGTGAGTCACAAAGTCTGTATGCCATATACTATAAAGTGTAAAAACCGAATGTGAAGTGTATTATTAATAGGTGAAATGAAATCACTTTAGGAAGGGGGGATGCATGAGCATATTTGATTATAAACATCACGGGGAAGGGGTTACAAAATATGATAAAGGCCATGTACGACATACCCCATCAGCTTTTTTGGCAACTTGTCATCCAAACCCCCTGTCAGGCAAGTTTTCACCTGTTGGGTTGCATTTTGCAAGGTTATTTCCGCATCATGTTAGTACTGGTCATCACTCCTGCAAGCCATTACCCCAAATTTGAGTAAAAAAGCATAGACGAGAGTGCAAGGAGTAAAGCGGGAGGAGGATAACGTCAACACTTAAGCTGAGACAAGCTAAATTTTCAAACCCAGCACTTTGAAATTTTTGAAGTAGAATCGAAAAAGTGTTACAAGTATTGGGAAGCTTAAATTAAATGGTATCTAACCCGGGATTTTTTTAGCGTATAAACTTTGAAGTGGGGGCACACACACAACACACACCCACAACACACCCACCCAACACACACAACACACAACCCCAACAACCCACACACACACACACACATACACCACACACACACACACACACACATACACACAACACACACACACAACATACACACACATACACCCATACACACACACACACACACACAACCATACCAAAAACCACCACACACACACATAACACACACTACACCCAAAAAACCCAACACACACACATACACAACACACACTACCACAACACACACACACATACACACACACAACACACACATACCACACCACACACACACACAAACCCCTACACAAAATACACACACACACACACACACACACACACACACACACACACACACACACACACACACACACACACACACACACAACAGGAACAACACTTGTAAGCTTGTCCACGCAAACACCAACAAAACATTTCACACCGTCCTGGAAATGACCACCTGAACCTCGCTCCTTCTCTCTCCCTCCTTTCCCATCCTAGCTAGAGACCTATCTCTACCTTTCTCACTCTTTACCCATATCTCCTCTCTAAACCCATCACCTTGCCTATCTCTCTCTCTCTTTCCCCTCCATCCTCCCCCCTAACATCTCTTACCTCTAACCCCTCGCCCCCCCTAACATCTCTCCCCTCTAACATTTCCCTCCCATTATCTCTCCCCTCTCCTTTCCCCATCTCTCCCCTCCCCCCGTCCTCCCCCCCCTCTCCCCCTAGCCTCTCCCCTCTCGCTCCCCCCTTTTCCATCCCCCCCTCTTTCCCTTTTCCCCCCCCTCTCTCCCCCTCTCTCTCCCCCTCTCTTTCCCCTTCCTCTCTCCCCCCTCCCTCCCTCCCCCTTCCTCCCTTTCTCTCTCTTCTCCCTCCCCCCCTCCCTCTCCCCCCCTCTCTCTCTCCCCTCTCTCCCTCTCTCTTTTCCCCCTCTCTCTTCTCTCCCCCCTCTCTCTCTCTCCCCCCTCTCTCCTCTTTTCTCCCCCTCTTCCTCTCTCCCCCTTTCTCACTCTTGCTCTCTCCTCTTCTCCATTTTCCCCTTTTTAAACTCTTCCCCCCTCCTACCCTTCCCTTCACCTCTCCCCCCTCCCCTCTCCACTCACTCCCCCTCTCTCCCTCCCTTTCTTTCCTCTTCCCCCCTTTTCCCTTCAACCCCTCCCCCCTCCTACCCTTTTCCTTTTCCCTCTCCCTCCTCTCCCCCTCTTTTTTTTTTTTTTTTTTTTTTTTTTTACACAGGGGTTTGACAAAGGGAAAAGGGTCCCTAGCTTTATTTACAGTATTTACAGGTTTGATTCCCAACTTTTTTGGCAAGCTAAGAGCTGTTTTACCTACATCAGCTCATTTAAAACATTTTTTAGAGAATACAAGTAGGAACAGGGTGAAGTTGGGCCATCTGTGGGGAAACATTTTCATTTGATCAACACGTTTTCTCTTTTACATATTTTTTCTGACGAATTGTTCCATACTCGAGTCATCCTGGGTATTATGATCCAGATGGAGTGATGTTTTTGGGGGAAGGGTACAGCCAGATAATTGCTGCTTTCTGCCCGTCTTTTGCATAAAAGCTTGTTTTCACCTGTCCCCGAAGTGGACCAAGTGTGGGATTTTACAAATTGGCCTTGAATAACAAAGGCCACCCACATCCCCCTATGTTGAAGGCTCTGCTGAAATGACAGATCTATCCAGGGTGGGTCCCGGCGGGAGAGACGTCTTCCTGTTCTCTACTCTGTAAAACGCGCGTGAGAGGGGGGGCAGGGAAACCAAGAAAATGGGGCATATCAGGTGTGGCGTACTTGTGCCTGTACAGGATCTTGCAACCCCACTTTCCCCTCTCTCCTCTCTTCCCCCTCTTCTCTTTTTCTCCTCTCTCCCCTCTCTCTTTCTCTCTCTCTCCCCCTCTCTCTCCCTTTTCTCTCCCCTTCTCTCTCTTCTCTCTCTCCATCCTTTCCCTTTTTCCCTTCTCATCCCCCCTCTCCTTCCTTCCATCCCCTCTTTCCCCCCTCACACCTCTTCTCCCCCCTTTTCCCCTTTTATTCTTCCCCTTCTCTCCTTCTACCTTTCCCCCCTCTTCTCTCACAAAAAAAAAAAAAAAAATGGGGGGGACCAAGGAACCCAAGGGGTCAGATGACAATGGGGTTTTGGTAGGGAGGGGTGGGCGGAGGCATGGAAAAGGGTGGAAAAAAGATGGAGAGAAAATTAGGGAGCTTTCTGAAAAAAAGGGGAGAAAGAGCCTCTGTGAATTGGAAAAGGTTGGGGAAGGAGCAAAGAATTGGGAGGGACAAGTCGAAACTGCAGTAGCCAAGATAAGGTCCTAGAAATTGAGAAAAAAGGCTGAGCGAGTTAAAAAGGGGGGGCAAAATGACCAGAGAAAACGTATATGAAGCGCGAGGCCGAAAAGGGGAAGGGAAGGGAAATTTTGAATTATGCTAAGTATATCAGCCGCCAAGGAGGACCAAGGGGTGAAAGGGAAGAACGCGATTCAAATGGGGGGCGTAGGTCGAATGCTGAGGGACAACCATGCTACAAAAGCCACTGGGAAAAAAAAAAGGGAGAAAATGACCACAACGGGGGATCCAGAGTCACAGAGGTGAGGCAAGGAGGAGGAAAGGGGAAAATCAGTGTTTTAAATCCTGGGCTTCAGGGGAGAGAGGAAAGGACACCACTGAAAGGGACAGGAAAAAAGAAAGGAGATTGAAAATCTCACGGGGAAAAGGGAAGAATGGACGAGATTGTAAATTTTCAAGAATGGGGTACTCGATGGGGAAAAACCCACCAATCAAACTGATTTTCGGACAGAAAAAATGCAGAACAGGATCCTCCAAAAGAAACCACGATTGAAATACCGGAAGAGTACAAGAGGGGGTCCTGACAGAGACAGAACAAAATCAGAAAAGACAGCAGCTGAGGGGGAGGACAAAAAAGCGAAAGGAGCTAGGGAAAAAGACAAGGGTGGAAAACCGCAGAGGCAGTCAAGGAGAACAAACAGCAAGGCAAGCAACACACCAAAAATTTTCAGAACCCTAAAACCATCACCCATCCAAACACACACTATAATCCATACCCCCGCCTCCCCCCAACACCCGGGTAAGAATCCCCAGTATGCCACCAGGTCTCCCACCCCCACAGCCCCCCAAACCAAGTGTTGTAAAGGGAAAAGAGGTATGGTACACAAACGCTGAGGAATAACAAAAAATGGGGGGAGTGCATGAAAAGTCAAAAAGCTCACCCGACATCAAGCTCTCAAGAACCAAGTTTTCAGGGATATAACGTGCCATCTTTCCAACGGGATACCAAATCCAGGAAAGACAGAGGGAACAGGGTGGGGGGAGGAGTGGCATTGCTGAATAAAAAAAACGCTGGAATTTTGATGAGTTGGAGAGAGGAGACGCGGAGAAGAAAGTGATTACAAGCGGGAAGCTTCACTTGGAGGTTTCCCAAGGTGGTAATAGCATGATGTATAACCCACCACAGAACAGCGGAGGCCAAGGAAAAAGTACGCGGAGCAATAGAGCGAGGTTTACACACTGGCTAGAGTGGCCAGAAGAGCCAGTTGCATGGCAAAGCTCCTGATCATGGTGACTTTAACCCCCAAGGAGATCGATTTTGGGGGGAAATTGGACCCCCATGGGGCCAAATACATGGAGGCAAGAGATGGGGGGGTACGGAAACTATGTGCCAACACGTAAGGGACACTCGAGGAGAGAGGAAGGATGAACCACAAAGGGGGACTTTTTTACCTTGGGAGTGCAGTATCGAGGCATCAATAAGAAAGACCCCTTGGGGGCCCGTGACCTTGGTTTTTTGCTTCGAAAAACCCCTAGGTACAAGTGGGGGAGAACAGGAAGGGCCCGGACGAATGAAGCCAAACACAAAAAAGGGGACTACACGGAATGAGGAACTTTCCTGAACGGGGTTCAGTGGGACAGGAACTGGGGGGAAGCCAGTTTAAAGAGATATGGAATAGTAGCAAAAAAAAAAGCAAGGAGGGTTTGGGGGAAAGGGTTTTATCCAGGACAGGAATAACAAAAAACCAGGGAAAACCCATTTTTACCCCCAAAAGGGGCAGGGGGGAAAAACCAAGTGTGCTAGGGGAAGGAAGAAAAAAGAAGGGAAAGGACCCAGGGAAAAAGGAAACAGCGTAGACCAGAAAAGAATATGCACAGTAAGAAAGGGGGCCAAAACAATATGAAAACGAATAGCAAAAACCAAATCTGACCCAAACTGTTGTACAGACCATCAGGAGGAAAACAACGTCAAGGACCAGGTAATAGGAAGGAAAGGGAAGGGGAAGACAACAAGAAATACCCTGAAATATGTAGGAACTCACAAAAGATTTAAAGAAGTGTTCACAGGGAGACAGAAGGGGGCTCCAGAAAGACGGAGAGGTGGGGCACACCACCATGGTGGACACAGTGACACAACCCAGGGAAAAAGTGAAAGGCTTTTTGGTGAGTAGAACCCCAAAGGCAATGGGGGGCCCGAAACTCTCCCCCTGGGGTTTTTTAGAGGGGAGCAGAGGGGCTAGTGTACCCCCAACAACAATATTCAAAACATCTATCGAAAACAGGGGGATTGCCTGAGCAGGAAGACAGCAAATGAAATCCCAATTTTAAAAAAAGGGGACAGACAGAAGCATTATACTACATACCAGTGTCATGACTGTTTATGCAAAATCATGGAAAAAAGATTTTCAGGAGAAGAGTGGTGGAACACCCCAGAAAGGAACGATCTCTCAACACGCCAAATGGTTTCAGGGGCAGGAAATCCTGTTCACAAACCTAGGAGTTCTATGCATGGTGGCAGCGTAAGACAAGAGAGAGAGGGGTGGGGGGATTTTATTTTTTTGGACTGCAGAAGGCGTTTAAAAAACCACACAAAGATTGGGGCAAAAAATGGGACCCAAACAAGGATAACAGGGAAGGGATAAATGGTCAGGGTACTTGTCATGAAGCGCACGAGTATGGTAGTGGCGAGGGGTCAAAGGGGGACCTGTGACCAGCGGGGTCCCACAGGGGTCTGTCCCAGGGCCTGCGTTTCGGATTTGTGAACGACATACGGGAAGGAAAAGACTTGAGGTCCCCTTTTGCAGAGACGTGAATTGAGAAAGAATCACTCGATCGAAGACCAGGGAGAACTACAAAGGGATTGGACAGGGTCAGACCCGGGCCAGCAATGG
>NC_069476.1:27433088-27443088 GCF_026875155.1 Cherax quadricarinatus | reverse complement strand
TTGGGTGGTTTGCGATTTGGAAGGATAAGGCCTGTCAGAGTAACTTTCAAGGAAAATCAGTTCGAATCAGGATTCTGCAAGAGAAAGAAAGACTGAGGGACAAAGAGGGGTACCAAGAGTATACCTCGACCGCGAAAAGAACACAAGAAGAAAGGACTACACTGAAAGAGAGGGTACAGAGACGCAAGAGGAACGAAAAAGCAATGAAAATGAGCAGGACCCAGACACAGGAGGAAGGGCAAACACACCCCACAGAATCTCCCACCAAAAGACTCCACCTGCGACATTCCCAATGCAACTGAGCAACCTATACTACAACCCACTCACTGTTCCCTCTGCCACCAAACCCCCCATATCACAAACCTCACCCCAACAGCTGTCCCCTTAGGGGCATTCTGACCCCACCCCCATCAACACAAACCCCACCTACCACCACAGCCCCATATAGGCCCCCACCAAGGCTCTCGCTCCCCCAACCCCAATATACTTGCATGACCACAATGATAGAAAAGAAACTAAAAATTTGGTACACAAACGCGGGTGGAATAACGAATAAACATGAGAGTGGAATGAAAGAATCGGGGAAAAAACCCCAGACATCATAGCATCACAGAAACAAAACTCGCTGAGACAATAACAGACACAATCTTCCCAACAGGATGTCAGATCCTGAGGAAAGATAGAAGGAGTAGAAGGGGAGGAGGGGTTGCACTGCTCATAAAACCCCCGATGGGGATTTGAGGGAAAAGGAAGGCATGGACATATTGGAGAAAGAGACTACATTTTAGGTACAATTCAGTCAGGGAAAAATAAAGTAGTCATTGGAGTGATGTATAACCCACCATAAACTGCAGGAGGCCAAAAGAGGATACGAAGAAAACAACAGGGGGATGGTGGCACACTGGCTGAGGTGGCAAGAAGAGCTCACTCGAGCAGAGCAAAGTTACTGGTAATGGGCGATTTCAACCACAGGGAGATCGACTGGGAAAACCTGGAGCCACATGGGGTCCCGAAACATGGAGAGCCAAATGATGGGTGTGGTACTTGAAACCTCATGCATTAACATGTCAGGGACACAACCAAAAGAGAGGGGAGGATGACCAGCAAGACTGGATCTTGTGTTCACCCTGAGCAGTTCAGACATTGAGGACATCACTTACGAGAGGCCCCTTGGAGCTAGCGATCATGTGGTTCTGAGTTTGACTATATAGTAGAGTTACAATGGGAAGGGAACAGGAAATGAAGGGACAGGCCAAACTATAAAAGGGGGGACTAAAACAGGTATGAGAAACTTCCTGCAGGAGGGTTTAGTGGGACAGAGAAATGGTAGGAAAATCAGTAAACGAGATGATGGAATATGTGGCAACAAAGTGCAAGGAGGCAGAGGAAAGTTTTGTTCCCAAGGGAAACAGAAATAATAGGAAAGAAACCAAAACGAGTCCTTGGTTTACCCGAAGGTGTAGGGAGCAAAACTAAGTGCAACAGAGAATGGAAAAGGTACAGGAGGCATAGGACCCAGGGAAACGAGGAGATTTAGTAGAAGAGCCAGAAAAGAGTATGCACAGATAAGGAGGAGGCCCAGCGACAGTATGAAAACGACATAGCATCGAAATCAAATCTGACCCGAAACTGCTGTATAGCCACATTAGGAGGAAACAACAGTCAAGGCCAGGTGATAAGGCTGAGGGAAAAAAGGTGGAGAACTTTACAAGAAACGATCAAGAGGTATGTGAGGAGCTCAACACGAGATTTAGGAAGGTTTTACAGTAGAGACAGGAAGGACTCTGGGGGGGGCAGACCAGATGGGACACCAGCAAGGAAAACACCAACAAGTGTTTGGACGCATACATACAGATGAGGAGGAGGTGAAGAAACTGCTAAGGGACATCGATACCTCAAAGGCAATGGGACCGGACAACATCTCCCTGTGGGTCCTTAGAGAGGGAGCAGATATGTTTTGCGTGCCACTTACCACAATCTTCAACACATCCCTGGAAACTGGGCAACTACCTGAGGTATGGAAGACGGCAAATGTAAATTCCCATTTTTAAAAAAAGGGGACAGAAAAGAGGCACTAAACTAAGACCTGTGTCATTGACGTGTATAGTATGCAAATTATGGAGAAGATTATCAGGAGGAGAGTGGTGGAGCACCTGGAACGGAACAGGAGTATAAATGCCAACCAGCACGGATTCACGGAAGGCAAATCCTGGTCCACAAACCTTCTGGATTTTATGATAAAATAACAGAAGTAAGACAAGAGAGAGAGGGGTGGGTTGATTGCATCTTCTTGGACTGCAAGAAGGCCTTTGACACAGTTCCTCACAAGAGATTAGTGCAGAAGCTAGAGCATCAGGCGCATATAACAGGAAGGGCACTGCAATGGATCAGAGAATACCTGACAGGGAGGCAACAACGAGTCATGGTACGTAATGATGTATCACAGTGGGCACCTGTGACGAGCGGGGTCCCACAGGGGTCGGTCCTAGACCAGTGCTATTTTTGGTATATGTGAACGACATGACGGAAGGGTTAGACTCAGAAGTGTCCCTGTTTGCAGTGATGTGAAGTTAATGAGGAGAATTAAATCTGATGAGGACCAGGCAGGACTTCAAAGAGACCTGGACAGACTGGACACCTGGTCCAGCAAATGGCTTCTCGAATTTAATCCTGCCAAATGCAAAGTCATGAAGATGAGGGAAGGGCACAGAAGACCACAGACAGAGATATAGGCTAGGTGGCCAAAGACTGCAAACCTCACTCAAGGAGAAAGATCTTGGGGTGAGTATAACACCGAGCATGTCTCCGGAAGCAGATATCAATCAGATAACTGCTGCAGCATATGGGCGCCTGGCAAACCTGAGAACATCATTCCGAATACCTTAGTAAGGAATCATTCAAGACACTGTACACCGTGTATGTCAGGCCCATACTGGAGTATGCAGCACCTGTTTGGAACCCGCACTGATAAAGCACGTCAAGAAACTAGAGAAAGTACAAAGGTTTGCGACAAGGTTAGTTCCAGAGCTAAGGGGAATGTCCTATGAGAAAGATTAAGGGAAATCGGCCTGACGACACTGGAGGACAGGAGGGTCAGGGAGACATGATAACGACATATAAAATACTGCGTGGAATAGACAAGGTGGACAAGGACAGGATGTTCCAGGAGGGGGGCACAAAACAAGAGGCCCCCAATTTGGGAAATTGAAGACACAAATGATCAGAAAAATAGTAGGGGAAAATAATTTTTTTCAAATCCTAGAGTTTAAGGCAGGGAATAGCCAAAAAAAGCCCCTAGTGGGGCAGGAAAACCCTAAAACAGTTTTTTTAAAACGGTTTTGATAAAACTCATGGGGCCGGGGGGAGAGGGGGGCCTAGTAAAACCGGTTTAAGAGGCGGGGGAGGAGCTAGGGGGGCTCGACCCCCGCAACCACAATAGGTGATACAAATAGGTTGGAGTACAACACACACACACAAAACATTTCCACACTCCCACACACCCACACACACCACACACACACACCACCCCACTGTTCTTTTTTTTTACAGATTAAAATTTTCCTTAAAACAAAAAAACGAAACTACCATAAAAAAAAGACAAAAATACCCATGTAATCATCATGAAAAATACCGGGCAAGTGAAACCCCCCCCAGACCTCACAAACCAGTGTTTCCCACAGTTTTGAGCCCCAAGGGGAACCTCGCCAAAAAAGACCTCACAAACCTTCCCAGCAGTTTGAGCGAATGAACCTTTGGGGCCCCGTTTCCCTCAAAAACCCGGTTTCTTTAGCAAATGGGGACGAAAATGGAAAACCTCGCCCCAGACCTCACAAACCATGTACTCACAGTGTGGGGCGAAGTGAACCTCGCCACAGACCCACAAAACCCCTTTTTACTCAGCATGTGAGCAAGTGAACCTCCCACAGTAAACCCCACAAACCCGTGTACCACAGTGTGACGAATGAAAACCCCGGCCCCAGTACCTCCAAAAAAAGTGTACCAGCAGTGTGAGCGAAATGAACCTCGCCACAGTTCCCCCCACAAACCATTTTAAAACCCGCATGTGACGAAGTGAACCTCGCCACAAATACCTCCCCAAACAGTGTAAACCCGCAGGGTAGGAATGAAAACCCCGCCCCAGTAAACCCCACAAAAAAAAAATGTACCCCAGCAGTGGAGCGAATGAACCTCGCCACAAGGGCCCTCACAAACCAGTTACTCACAGGGTACGAAATTGAACCCCCCACAGTACCTCCCCAAAACCAGGTACTCAGCAGTGTGAGCGAAGGGAACCCCGCCACATACCTCACAAACCAGTTACTCGCATGTGGGGCGGGAAATGAACCCCGCCACAGTACCTCACAAACCAGTGGACTCACGGGGTAGCGAAGGAACCCCGCCACAGTTCCTCACAAAAACCGTGTACTCACGGTGGAAACGAATGAAAAACCCCCCCACAGTACCTCACAAACCATGGGGACCAGCATTTTGAGCGAAGTGAACCTACCACAGTACCCTCCCCAAACCATTTTACCCCCGCATGTTAGGAAGTGAAAAATCGCCACATACCCCCCACAAACCCATGTACTCAGCAAATGGGCGAAAATGAACCCGTCACAGAACCCCACAAAACCCGTGACTCAGCATGTGAGCGAAGTGAACCTCGCCAAAGTACCTCCCAAACCAGTGTACTCACATGTGAGCGAAGTGAACCTCGCCACAGTTTCCTCACAAACCAGTGTACTCACAGTGTGAGCGAATGAACCCCAAACCCCAGAAACCCCACAAACCAGTACTCACAGTGTGAGCGAAGTGAACCTCGCCCCCAGTACCTCAAAAAAACCAGTGTACTCAGAGTGTGAGCGAATGAACCCGCCAAAAGTACCCCACAAAAACCCGTGTACCACCCGGTACGAAGTAACCCCCCCCCAGTAACCCCACAAACCAGTTTTACCAACATGTGAGCGAATGAACCCCCTCACAGAAACCCCACAAACCAGTGTACTCAGCAAATTTTGAGCGAAATTCCCTCGCCACAGTACCTCACCAAACCCCAGTGTACTCGCCCTTTGGGGCGAAGTGAACCCCCCACAGTACCCCCCAAAAACCAGGGTACTCCAAACATTTGAGCGAATGAACCCCCCACAGTACCCCACAAACCATGTACTCAGCAGTTTGCGAAGTGAACCCGCCACAGTAAACCCCACAAAAACCCTGTAAATCAGGGACTGTACGAATTGGGAAACCCCCCCCACAGTACCCCCACAAACCATGTATCAGCAGTGTGAGCGAAGTGAACCCCCCCACAGTACCTCACAAAAACCCTTTTACTCAGCAGTGTTTAGCGAATGAACCCGCCACAGTACCCCACAAACCAGTGTACTAGCAAGTGTGAGCGAAGTGAACCTCCCCACAGGGACCTCACAAACCCCCTGTACTCCCGGGTTGAGCGGGAAATGAAACCCCCCCACAGTACCCAAAAACCAGTGTTTCTCACCGGTTTTGGGGGCGAAGTGAACCCCCCAAAACCTCCCCCAAACCCCGTGTACTTTAGCAGTGTGAGCGAAATGAACCCCGCCACAGTAAACCCCCCAAAAACCCGTGTATCCCGCATTGTGAGCGAAGTGAAAAACCCCCCACATACCTCACAAACCCAAATGTAAAACAGCAGGGGACGAAGTGAACCCCGCCACCGTAAACCCCACAAACCATTTACCACATGTACGAATGAACCCCGCCACATACCTCACAAAAACCCGTGAACTCAGAAAATGTGAGCGAAGTGAAACCCCCCCAGAGTAAACCTCACAAACCCGTGAAATCAGAAATGTGAGCGAATGAAACCCCCCCACAGTACCTACAAACCCCGTGTAAATCACAAAGGGGAGCGGGAAATGAACCCGCAAAAGTTCCTCACCCAAAACCCGTGTCTCAGCAGTGTGAGCGAAGTGAACCCCGCCAAAAGTAAACCTCACAAACCCGGTAAACTCAGCAGTGTGAGCAAGTGAACCTCGCCACCGAACCTCACAAACCAGTGTAAAATCAGCAGTGGAGCGAAGGAAAACCCCGCCACATTTCCTTTAAAAAACCATGTACTCAGCAGTGTGAGCAAGTGAACCCCGCCCCAGTACCTCATAAACCGTGTACTCACAGTGTGAGCGGGAAATTTAACCCCGCCCAGTTTCCTCACAAACCATGTAAATCCCGGGAGGGGAGCGAAGTGAAACCCCGCCACAGAAACCCCACAAACCCGTGTACTCAGCATTTTGAGCGAAAGGAAACCTCCCCCAGAACCCTTTTACAAACCAGTGTACTCAAACATGTTAGCGAAGTGAACCTGCCCCAGTACCTCACAAAACCCTGTACTCAATTTTGACAAGTGAACCCCGCCCCAGTACCCCCACAAACCAGGTACCCCAGGGAGTTTACGAATGGGAAACCCCGGGAAAACTACCTCACAAACCCTGTACTCAGGGAGTGTGATCGAAGTGAAAACCCCGCCACCGTACCTCACAAAACCCCCTGTAAACCCGCATGTGAGCGATGTTAACCCCCCCACAGTACCTCACAAACCAGTTTCTCAGCATGGAGCGAAGTGAAAACCCCCGCCACAGTACCTCACCCAAAACCCGGATCACGTGTGAGCGAAAAGAACCCCGCCACAGTCCTCACAAAACCCTGTACTCACAGTGTAACGAAGTGAAACCCGCCCCCAGTACCTCACAAACCATGTAAATCACAGTGTGAGCGAAGTGAACCCCGCCACGTACCTCACAAAACCCTGTACCACGGTGTGACGAAGTGAAAACCCCGCAAAAGAAACCCCACAAACCATTTTAAATCAGGGAGTGTGAGCGACGTGAACCTTTGCTACATTAACCCCACAAAACAGTGAAACCCGCATGTGAGGAATTTAACCCCCCCACAGTACCTTTACAAACCCTGTACTCACGGTGAGAGGGGAAGGGGAACCCCCCCCCCAGTAACCCTTTACAAACCAGTGACCAGCAGTGTGACCGGGAAATGAACCTCGCTACAGTACCTCACAAAACCCCTGTAACTCGCATTTTGAGCGAAATGGAAAACCCCCCCAAAAGTACCTCACAAACCATGTACTCGCGGTGTGAGCGAAGTGAAAACCCCGCTACAGGACCTTTACAAACCCCGGTACCGTGTGGGGAGGGGGCGAAGTGAACCCCCCCACAGTACCCCCCACAAAAAAACCCGTGAAATCCCGCAGTGTGAACAAAGTGAACCTCGCCACAGTACCTTTACAAACCATGGTTTCTCCAGTGGAGGGGAAGTAAGCTCGCCACAGTACCTCACAAAAACCCTTTTAAATCAGCAGTGTGAGCGAAAAATAACCCCGCCACATACCCCCAAAAAAACCAGTGACCAGCATGTGAGCGAAGTTTTAACCCCCCCCACGTACCTCCCCAAACCAGTGTACTCAGCATGTGACGAAAGGGGAACCCCGCCACAGTAAAACCCCACAAACCAGTGTACTCAGCGTGTGAGCGAATGAAAACCCCGCCACACTACCTCACAAAAAAAGTGTACTCAGCATGTGACGAAGTGAAACCTCGCCACATTTCCTCACAAACCTTTGTAAATCACAGGTGGGGGCGAAGGAACCCCGCCCCAGTACCTCACAAAACCCGTTACTCACAGTGTGACGAATGAACCCCGCCACACTACCCCAACAAACCCTTTTAAACCCGCAGTGGGGAGCGAAGTGAAACCCCCACAGTACCTCACAAACCAGTGTACTCAGCAAAATTTTGGGGGCGAAATGAACCCCGCCACCCGTAAACCCCACAAAAACCCGTGTACTCACAAATGTGAGCGAAGTAACATCGCACAGTACCTCACAAACCAGGGGACTCAGCATTTTGAAACGAAGGGGGAACCCCGCCACATTTCCTCACAAACCCGTTTTACTCACAGGTAAGCGAAGTGAACCTCGCCACAGTACCTCCCCAAACCAGTGTACCAGAAATGGGGAGCGAAGTGAACCCCCCCCACAGTACCCCCCCAAACCCGTGTAAATCACGGGGTGACGAAGTGAACCCGCCAAAAGAAACCCACAAACCAATTTTAAAACCCGCCGTGTGAGCGAAGTGAACCCCGCTAAAAAGACCCCCACAAAAACCCGTGTACTCAGGGTGTGAGGGGAAGTGCCCCCAAACCCCAAATACCTCACAAAAACCCGTGTACTCAGGGGTGTTTAGCGAATGAACCCCGCCCCAGTACCTCACAAAACCCTGTACTCAGCAGTGATCGAAGTGAACCCCCCCCCACAGTTACCTCACAAAAACCATTTTACTCAGCAGGGAGCGAAGTGGAAAACCCCGCTACAGTACCTCCCCAAACCAGTGTACTCACAGTGGGAGCGAAGTGAACCCCGCCCCCAATACCCCCACAAACCCTTTTACTGAGCAGGTAGCGAAGTGAAAACCCCCCCACAGTACCGCCTAAACCAGTGTCCCAGCAGTGTGAGGAAGTGAACCCCGCACATAACCCCCACAAACAAAATGTACTCAGCAGTGTGACAAATGAAACCCGCCACAGTACCTTAAAAAACCCGTGTACCAGCAGTGTGACGAAATGAACCCCGCCACAAAACCTCACAAAAACCCGTGGACTCCAGCAAATGTGAGCGAAGTGAACCTCGCTACATAAACCCCACAAACCCTGTACTCACGTGGAGCGAATTAACCCGCCCATACCCCCAAAAAAACCAGTGGAAATCAGCAGGTTAGCAAAAAGGGAAACCCCGCCCAGTCCCCCCCAAACCCGTGTACTCAGGGAAATGGGGAGCGAAGTTTAAAACCCCCGCCCAGTTTAAACCTTTACAAACCATGTACCAACAAATGGGAGCGATGTGAAAACCCCGCTACAGTACCTCCAAAACCGTGTACCAGCATTTTGAGGGGAAGTGAACCAACCCCCACAGTACCTCACCCAAAACCCGTGTACCAGCGTGTGAGCGAAGTGAAACCTTTGCCCCAGTAAAATCAAAAAACCAGTGTACTCAGGGATGTGAAACGAAGTGAACCCGCTACAGTACCTCACAAACCATGTAAATCAGCAGTGTGAGCGAAGTGAACCCCCCCACGTACCTTTACAAACCAGTGTACTCAGCGGTGGGAGCGAAGTGAACCTCGCCCCAGTACCCCACAAACCAGGTAAATCAGCATTTTAGCGAAGTGAACCTCGCTAAAATTTCCTCCAAAAAACCATGTAACAGCAGTGTGACGGGAAATGAACCCGCTACATTTCCTCACAAACCCTTACACAGCATGGAGCGGGAAATGAACCTCGCTACAGTACCTCACAAAAACCCGTGTACTCAGCAGTGGGGACAAGTGAACCCCCCACATAAACCCCACAAAAACCCTGGGACCACATGTGAGCGAAGTGAACCCCGCCACAGTTACCTTCCCCAAACCGGTACTCACCGTGTTTTTCGGGAAATGAACCCCGCCCCCAGTACCCTTTACAAACCCGTGGGAAATCAGGGAGTGTGAGCGAAGTGAAAACCCCCCCAAATACCCCCCAAACCAGTGGACCCCACAGTGTGAGCGAAGTGAACCCGCCCCCAGTAAACCTCACAAAAAACCCTGTACTCAGCAGTGGGGAGCGAAGTGAACCTCGCCACAGACCTCCAAACAAGTTTCCCCACAAATGGGGAGGAATGAACCTCGCCACAACCTCCCCCAAAACCATGTACTCAGCCCGTGTGACGAAGTGGGAAACCCCGCCACAGGCCCCCACAAACAAGTGTACTCAGCAGTGTGAGCGAAGTGAACCTCGCCACAGTACCTCACAAACCAGTGTACTCAGCAGTGTGAGCGAAGTGAACCTCGCCACAGTACCTCACAAACCAGTGTACTCAGCAGTGTGAGCGAAGTGAACCTCGCCACAGTACCTCACAAACCAGTGTACTCAGCAGTGTGAGCGAAGTGAACCCCGCCACAGTACCTCACAAACCAGTGTA
>NC_069476.1:27358088-27425588 GCF_026875155.1 Cherax quadricarinatus | reverse complement strand
GGCCATGTGAGAACTGACAAGTTGTGTGCATGCCCAAGTGAAAACTGACATTCTATTCAAGATTGATGGACTGAACACATCGACTCAAGGTTGAGGGACTGATTACCTCATTCTCCTCCTGTTCTTCAAGTTTCTCCTACGTATGGACTGATGAAGCCACTGTGTGGCGAAACGTTTCCTCAATAAAGATACCCAAGAGTTGCACATGTGTCTAATTTATCAACATGTCGGTTCTCTGAACCATTCATCTACAAAACTGACAAGTTGTGTGCATGGCCATGTGAGAACTGACAAGTTGTGTGCATAGCCATGTGAGAACTGACAGGTGGTGTACATGGTTATGCGAGATCTGACAAGTGGTGTACATGGCCATGCGAGAAAATGTACGACAATCGTCGGTAAATGCATCACAGGGAATATTATAAACATGGGAATGTAAGTAGAGGCAGACAACGAAGGGATGTTTCCGACTCTCTCTTTGGAAATATAAACACAAAAGCAGTATAATGCAATACTTTATTAACAACGTTTCGCCCACACAGTGGGATTTATCAAGTCACAAACAGATCTACCTGGGTGAAAGGTACGTGAATATTTATATGATATTTACAGTGACCAGAATACACTAGGCGCCTTTCACCCAAGTTTAGACAAGATGGTGGATGGTGGCAAGAACCATTGTTATGGTCTGACTTAACAAATAACTCTTGTGATCAACAATAGTTTGCTGGATCACCACAGTGGCAGCACCGACGACATTGTTGTGGTAATGGTCTACTTGTTCGCTCACTGCTAAATAATTCTGCTATAACGAATGAGGATGAAATAATAGGAAATTTAATGTTAATTTAGAAAATTTACTGGAACACTTTCTGTGATCTTGTGCTGGGCCTTTATATACCCTCTGTGTCCATGTATTGTTTGTAATGGCTTGATAAAGCTCCTGGAGAGCGAAACGTTGCCACAATAAATGTCTCATTAGCTGCACTTGTGTCCTTTTACTTTACATACTGGAAGGAAATGTTGAAGTTAAAGTTGTTTCTGGATATCTGAGTGTGTGTGTGTGTGTGTGTGTGTGTGTGTGTGTGTGTGTGTGTGTATGTGTGTGTGTGTGTGTGTGTGTGTGTGTATTCACCTAGTTGAACTCACCTAGTTGAGGTTGCAGGGGTCGAGTCCAAGCTCCTGGCCCCGCCTCTTCACTGGCCGCTACTAGGTCACTCTCCCTGAACCGTGAGCTTTGCCATACCTCTTCTTAAAGCTATGTATGGATCCTGCATCCACTGCATCGCTTCCCAAACTATTCCACTTCCTGACTACTCTGTGCTCACTTCCAACTGTCCCCTTGTACTGTGTCCAGTCTCTGGAACCTCCTGTCTCTGTCCACCTTGTCAATTCCTCTCAGTATTTTATACGTCGTTATCATGTCGTTATCATGGTGAAACGTCTACGATGAAGATACCCAGATATTACACATGTATCTAATTCTTGACAGAGGAGACTAGAGCCAACTGGGATGTCATGGTGAGAGGAGAAATATCATCTGACGTATGATGGAATATACAACTTGTGTTTTGTGTATACAGAATACTTAGTTGGTCACAAGACATGGAAAATAACGGAAGTCAAATAAATTTTTAAAGAGCTACAAACAACCAAGCTAGATTGTAAAGAACATGACAGCATTTGGTAGAAACCTGTGTATTAGTTGGTAGTTCTTCTAGACCTTAATATAAACATCTGCGTCTTCAAAAGCCTGATAGAGTGAACCGAGAGTTTCCTGGATGGTAAGGTATCTCGCCCAGACTGTAGCTGTGTGTGCCACAGACCACTAGACTGTAGCTGTGTGTGCCACAGACCACTAGACTGTAGCTGTGTGTGCCACAGACCACTAGACTGTAGCTGTGTGTGCCACAGACCAATAGAATGCAGCTGTGTGTGCTACAGACGACTAGACTGCAGCTGTGTGTGCCACAGTCCAAGAGACTGTAGCTGTGTGTGTCACAGACTAATAGACTGTGGCTGTGTGTGCCACAGACCACTAGACTGTAGCTGTGTGTGCCACAGACCACTAGACTGTAGCTGTGTGTGTCAGAGACCAGTAGACTGTAGCTGTGTGTGTCACAGACCACTAAACTGCAGCTGTTTGTGCAACAGACCCCTAAACTGTAGCTGTGTGTACCACAGACCACTAGACTGTAGCTGTGTGTGTCAGAGACCAGTAGACTGTAGCTGTGTGTGCCACAGACCACTAGATTGTAGCTGTGTGAGTCAGTGACCAGTAGACTGTAGCTGTGTGTGCCACAGACCACTAGACTGTAGCTGTGTGGTGCCACATACCACTAGACTGTAGCTGTGTGAGTCAGAGACCAATAAACTGTAGCTGTGTGTGCCACAGACCACTAGACTGTAGCTGTGTGTGCCACAGACAACTAGACTGTAGCTGTGTGTGCCACAGACCACTAGACTGTAGCTGTGTGTGCCGCAAACGACTAGACTGTAGCTGTATGTGCCACAGACCTCTTCACTGTAGCTGTGTGCGCCACAGACAACTAAACTGTAGCTGTGTGTGCCACAGACCACTAAACTGTAGCTGTGTGTGTCACAGACCACTAGACTGTAGCTGTGTGGTGCCACAGACCAGTAGACTAGCTGTGTGTGCCTCAAACCACTAGACTGTAGTTGAGTGTGCCACAGATCACTAGACTGTAGCTGTGTGTGCCACAGACAACTAGACTGTTGCTGTGTGTGTCACAGACCATTAGACTATAGCTGTGTGTGTCAGAGATCACTAGACTGTAGCTGTGTGTGTCACAGACCACTAGAAATGTAGCAGCGTGTGCCACAGATCACTAGACTGTAGCTGTGTGTGCCACAGACAACTAGACTGTTGCTGTGTGTGTCAGAGATCACTAGACTGTAGCTGTGTGTGCCACAGACCACTAGGCTGTAGCTGTGTGTGTCACAGACCACTAGACTGTAGTTGTGTGTGTCACAGGCCACTAGACTGAAGTTGTGTGTGGCACAGACTACTAGACTGTAGTTGTGTGTGTTACAGGCCACTAGATTGTAGTTGTGTGCCTCAGACCACTAGACTGTAGCTGTGTTGTGCCACAGACCACTGTACTGCAGCTGTGTGGTGTCTCAGACCAATAGACTGTAGCTGTGTATGTCACAGACCACTAGACTGTAGCTGTGTGTGCCACAGACCCCTAGACTGTAGCTTTGTCTACCACAGACGACTAGACTGTAGCTGTGTGTGCCACAGACCACTAGACTGTAGCTGTGTGGTGCCACATACCACTAGACTGTAGCTGTGTGTGTCACAGACCACTAAACTGTAGCTGTGTGTGCCACAGATCACTAGACTGTAGCTGTGTGTGCTACAGACCACTAGACTGTAGCTGTGTGTGCCACAGACCACTAGACTGTAGGTGTGTGTGCTACAGACCACTAGACTGTATCTGTGTGTGCCACAGACCACTAGACTGCAGCTGTGTGTGCCACAGACCATTAGACTTTAGCTGTGTGTGTCACAGACCACTTGACTGTAGCTGTGTGCGCCACAGACCACTAAACTGTAGCTGTGTGTGCCACAGATCACTTGACTGTAGCTGTGTGTGTCACAGACCACTAGACTGTAGCTGTGTGTGTCACAGACCACTAGACTGTAGTTGTGTGTGTCACAAGCCACTAGACTGAAGTTGTGTGTGGCACAGAATACTAGACTGTAATTGTGTGTGTTACAGACCACTAGACTGTAGCTGTGTGGTGCCACAGACCACTGTACTGCAGCTATGTGGTGTCTCAGACCACTAGACTGTAGCTGTGTGTGTCACAGACCACTAGACTGTAGCTGTGTGTGTCACAGACCACTAGACTGTAGCTGTGTGTGCCACAGACCCCTAGACTGTAGCTTTGTCTACCACAGACGACTAGACTGTAGCTGTGTGTGCCACAGACCACTAGACTGTAGTTGTGTGGTGCCACATACCACTAGACTGTAGCTGTGTGTGTCACAGACCACTAAACTGTAGCTGTGTGTGCCACAGACCACTAGACTGTAGCTGTGTGTGCTACAGACCACTAGACTGTAGCTGTGTGTGTCACAGACCACTAGACTGCAGCTGTGTGAGCCACAGACCATTAGACTGTAGCTGTGTGTGTCACAGACCACTTGACTGTAGCTGTGTGCGCCACAGACCACTAAACTGTAGCTGTGTGTGCCACAGACCACTTGACTGTAGCTGTGTGCGCCACAGACCACTAAACTGTAGCTGTGTGTGTCACAGACCACTAAACTATAGCTGTGTGTGTCACAGACCACTAGACTGTAGCTGTGTGGTGCCACAGACCAGTAGACTGTAGCTGCGTGTGCCACAGATCACTAGACTGTAGCTGTGTGGAGCCACAGACCAGTAGACTGTAGCTGCGTGTGCCACAGATCACTAGACTGTAGCTGTGTGTGCCACAGACTACTAGACTGTTGCTGTGTGTGCCACAGACTACTAGACTGAAGCTGTGTGTGGCACAGACCTCTAGACTGTAGTTGTGTGTGTCACAGACCTCTAGACTGTAGCTGTGTGTGCCACAGACCACTAGGCTGTAGCTGTGTGGGTCACAGACCACTAGACTGTAGTTGTGTGTGTCACAGGCCACTAGACTGAAGCTGTGTGTGGCACAGACTACTAGACTGTAGTTGTGTGTGTCACAGGCCACTAGACTGTAGCTGTGTGTGTCACAGACAACTTGACTGTAGCTGTGTGTGCCACAGACCACTAGACTGTAGCTGTGTGTGTAACAGACCACTAGACTGTAGCTGTGAGTGCTACAGACCACTAGACTGTAGCTGTGTGTGCCGCAGACAATTAGACTGCAACTGTATGGTGCCCCAGACCACTATACTGTAGCTGTGTGGTGTCACAGACCACTAGACTGTAGCTGTGTGTGCCATAGACCACTAGACTGTAGCTGTGTGTGACACGGACCACTAGACTGTAGCTGTGTAGTGTCACAGACCACTAGACTGTAGCTGTGTGTGCCATAGACCACTAGACTGTAGCTGTGTGTGACACAGACCACCAGCCATAGAAAGCGTCGAGAGAAAGTCTAAAAATAGGAGAACAATAAAATTTACAGCGGATGCATTATTTCCCGCCAGACTCAAGCAATAAATTTTGTTGTAAAAACTTATCGATATTTTACTACTGGCATTTTCCCAATAATCGATTATGTTCGAAATTCATCCCAAGTTTTGGTTGATGGTGAGCAAGATGAGTTGCATGATGCGTACTATTGTTTGTTATTGAATTATGCACTACCAGATGGTGTTACATTTAGCATCCCTGTGTGGTGCTTCATGATGATGCACCACCAACACCAGCTGGCGTTATATGGAGCTTCAGAAGATGGTGTTGTATGATATATTACCAGCTGTTGCTGGTAATATATCATACACCACTAAATAGACATGTATACAAGCTGGTGATGTGGAACTAGCCTTCACCAGCTGGTGTTGTGAAACTCGCCTCCACCAGCTGGTGGTGTGGAACTCGAAGCCATCAGCTGGTGTTATGGAATTAGCCTCAACCACCTGGTATTGTGGAACTAGCCACTACCATTTGTTGGTGAGGAACTAGCCACCACCAGGTGGTGGTGAGGAATTAGCCTCAACCAGATGGTTTTGGGAAACTTGCCACCACCAGCTGGTGTTGTGGAACAAGCCACCACCAGCTGGTGTTGTGGAACAAGCCACCACCAGCTGGTGTTGTGGAACAAGCCACCACCAGCTGGTGTTGTGGAACAAGCCACCACCAGCTAGTGTTGTGGAAGTAGCCACCACCAGCTGGTGTTGTGGAACAAGCCACCCCCAGCTGGTGTTGTCGAACTAGCCACCACCAGCTGGTGTTGTGGAACAAGCCACTACCAGCTGGTGTTGTGGAACAAGCCACCACCAGCTGGTGTTGTGGAACTAGCCACCACCAGCTGGTGTTGTGGAACAAGTCACCACCAGCTGGTGTTGTGGAACAAGCCACTACCGGCTAGTGTTGTGGAACTAGCCACCACCAGCTGGTGTTGTGGAACAAGCCACCCCCAGCTGGTGTTGTGGAACAAGCCATTACCAGCTGGAGTTTTGGAACAAGCCACCACCAGCTGGTGTTGTGGAACTAGCCACCACCAACAGATGTGGAACAAGCCAAAACCAGCTGGTGTTGTGGAACAAGCCACCATCAGCTGGTGTTGTGGAACTAGCCACCACCAGCTGGTGTTGCGGAACAAGCAACCACCAGCTGGTGTTGTGGAACAAGCCACCACCAGCTGGAGTTGTGGAACAAGCCACCACCAGCTGGTGTTGTGGAACAAGCCACCACCAGCTGGTGTTGTGGAACAAGTCACCACCAGCTGGTGTTGTGGAACTAGCCACCACCAGCTGGTGTTGTGGAACAAGTCACCACCAGCTGGTGTTGTGGAACAAGCCACTACCGGCTGGTGTTGTGGAACTAGCCACCACCAGCTGGTGTTGTGGAACTAGCCACCACCAGCTGGTGTTAAGGAACAAGCCACCACCAGCTGGTGTTGTGGAACTAGCCACCACCAGCTGATGTTGTGGAAAAAAGCCACTACCAGCTGGTGTTGTGGAACAAGCCACCACCAGCTGGTGTTTGTGGAACTAGCCACCACTAGCTGGTGTTGTGGAACAAGCCACCACCAGCTGGTGTTGTGGAGCAAGCCACCACCAGCTGGAGTTGTGGAACAAGCCACCACCAGCTGGTGTTATGGAACAAGCCACTACCAGCTGGTATTGTGGAACTAGCCACCACCAGCTGGTGTTGTGGAACAAGCCACTACCAGCTGGAGTTGTGGAACAAGCCACCACCAGCTGGTGTTGTGGAACTAGCCACCACCAGCTGGTGTT
Organism: Cherax quadricarinatus; assembly: GCF_026875155.1. Taxonomy (NCBI): domain Eukaryota; kingdom Metazoa; phylum Arthropoda; class Malacostraca; order Decapoda; family Parastacidae; genus Cherax; species Cherax quadricarinatus. The sequence goes on along the minus strand of NC_069476.1, from coordinate 27,418,675 downwards.
GTGGAACAAGTCACCAACAGCTGGTGTTGTGGAACTAGCCACCACCAGCTGGTGTTGTGGCACAAGTCACCACCAGCTGGTGTTGTGGAACAAGCCACTACCGGCTGGTGTTGTGGAACTAGCCACCACCAGCTGGTGTTGTGGAACTAGCCACCACCAGCTGGTGTTGTGGAACAAGCCACCACCAGCTGGTGTTGTGGAACTAGCCACCACCAGCTGATGTTGTGGAACAAGCCACTACCAGCTGGTGTTGTGGAACAAGCCACCACCAGCTGGTGTTGTGGAACTAGCCACCACTAGCTGGTGTTGTGGAACAAGCCACCACCAGCTGGTGTTGTGGAGCAAGCCACCACCAGCTGGAGTTGTGGAACAAGCCACCACCAGCTGGTGTTATGGAACAAGCCACTACCAGCTGGTATTGTGGAACTAGCCACCACCAGCTGGTGTTGTGGAACAAGCCACTACCATCTGGAGTTGTGGAACAAGCCACCACCAGCTGGTGTTGTGGAACTAGCCACCCCCAGCTGGTGTTGTGGAACAAGCCACCACCAGCTGGTGTTGTAGAACTAACGACCACCAGCTGGTGTTGTGGAACAAGCCACCACCAGCTGGTGTTGTGGAACAAGCCACCACCAGCTGGTATTGTGGAACAAGTCACCACCAGCTGGTGTTGTGGAACAAGCCACTACCGGCTGGTGTTGTGGAACTAGCTACCAACAGCTGGTGTTGTGGAACTAGCCACCACCAGCTGGTGTTGTGGAACAAGCCACCACCAGCTGGTGTTGTGGAACTAGCCACCACCAGCTGATGTTGTGGAACAAGCCAGTACCAGCTGGTGTTATCCAACAAGCAACCACCAGCTGGTGTTGTGGAACTAGCCACCACCAGCTGGTGTTGTGGAACAAGCCACCACCAGCTGGTGTTGTGGAACAAGCCACCACCAGCTGGAGTTGTGGAACAAGCCACCACCAGCTAGTGTTGTGGAACAAGCCACTACCAGCTGGTGTTGTGGAACTAGCCACCACCAGCTGGTGTTGTGAAACAAGCTACTACCAGCTGGTGTTGTGGAACTAGCCACCACCAGCTGGTGTTGTGGAACAAGCCACTACCAGCTGGAGTTGTGGAACAAGCCACCACCAGCTGGTGTTGTGGAACAAGCCACTACCAGCTGGTGTTGTGGAACTAGCCACCACCAGCTGGTGTTGTGAAACAAGCTACTACCAGCTGGTGTTGTGGAACTAGCCACCACCAGCTGGTGTTGTGGAACAAGCCACTACCAGCTGGAGTTGTGGAACAAGCCACCACCAGCTGGTGTTGTGGAACTAGCCACAACCAGCCGGTGTTGTGGAACTAGCCACCACCAGCTGGTGTTAAGGAACAAGCTACATCCAGCGGTGTTGTGGAACTAGCCACCACCAGCTGGTGTTGTGGAACTAGCCACCCCAGCTGGTGTTGTGAAATAAGCTACTAGCAGCTGGTGTTGTGGAACTAGCCACCACCAGCTGGTGTTGTGGAACAAGCCACTACCAGCTGGAGTTGTGGAACTAGCCACCACCAGCTGGTGTTGTGGAACTAGCCACCACCAGCTGGTGTTGTGGAACTAGCCACCATCAGCTGGTGTTTTGGAACAAGCCACTACCATCTGGTGTTGTGGAACAAGCCACCACCAGCTGGTGTTGAATAACTAGCCACCACCAGCTGGTGTTGTGGAACAAGCCACCACCATCTGGTGTTGTGGAACAAGCAACCATCAGCTGGTGTTGTGCAACATGCCACCACCAGCTGGTGTTGTGGAACAAGCCACCACCAGCTGGTCTTGTGGAACAAGCCACCACCAGCTGGTGTTGTGGAACAAGCCACCACCCAGCTGGTGTTGTGGAACAAGCCACCACCAGCTGGTGTTGTGGAATAAGCCACCACCAGCTGGTGTTGTGGAACTAGCCACCACCAGCTGGAGTTGTGGAACAAGCCACCACCAGCTGGTGTTGTGGAACTAGTCACCACCAGCTGGTGTTGTGGAACAAGTCACCACCAGCTGGTGTTGTGGAACAAGCCACCACCAACTGGTGTTGTGGAACTAGCCACCACCAGCTGGTGTTGTGGAACTAGCTACCACCAGCTGGTGTTGTGGAACAAGCCACCACCAGCTGATGTTGTGGAACAAGCCACCACCAGCTGGTGTTGTGGAACTAGCCAATACCTGCAGCTGGTGTTGTTGAACTAGCCACCACCAGCTGGTGTTGTGGAAGAAGGCACCTCCAGCTGGTGTTGTGGAACTAGCCACCACCAGCTGGTGCTTTGGAACAAGCCACCACCAGCTGGTGTTGTGGAACTAGCCACCACCAGCTGGTGTTTTGGAACAAGCCACTACCAGCTGGTGTTGTGGAACAAGCTACCACCAGCGGGTGTTTTGGAACTAGCTACCACCACATGGTGTTGTGGAACAAACCATCACCAGCTGGTGTTGTGGAACTAGCCACCACCAGCTGGTGTTGTAGAACTAGCCACCACTAGCTGGTGTTGTGGAACTAACCACCACAAGCTGGTGTTGTGGAACTAGCCACCACCAGCTGGTGTTGTGGAACTAGCCACCACCAGCTGGTGTTGTGGAACTAGCCACCACCAGCTGGTGTTGTGGAACTAGCCACCACCAGCTGGTGTTGTGGAACAAGCCACCACCAGCTGGTGTTTTGGAACAAGCCACCACCAGCTGGTGTTGTGGAACAAGCCACCACCAGCTGGTGTTGTGGAACTTGCCACCACCAGCTTGTGCTGTGGAACAAGCCACCACCAGCTGGTGTTGTGGAACTAGCCACCACCAGCTGGTGTTGTGGAACAAGCTATCACCAGCTGGTGTTGTGGAACAAGCCACCACCAGCTGGTGTTGTGGAACTAGCCATCACCAGCTGGTGTTGTGGAACAAGCCACTACCAGCTGGAGTTGTGGAACAAGCCACCACCAGCTGGTGTTGTGGAACTAGCCACCAACAGCTGGTGTTGTGGAACAAGGCACCACCAGCTGGTGTTGTAGAACTAACGACCGCCAGCTGGTGTTGTGGAACAAGCCACCACCAGCTGGTGTTGTGGAACTAGCCACCACCAGCTGGTGTTGTGGAACAAGTCACCACCAGCTGGTGTTGTGGAACAAGGCTACTACCGGCTGGTGGGTTTTGGAACTAGCTACCAACAGCTGGTGTTGTGGAACTAGCCACCACCAGCTGGTGTTGTGGAACAAGCCACCACCAGCTGGTGTTGTGGAACTAGCCACCACCAGCTGATGTTGTGGAACAAGCCACTACCAGCTGGTGTTATCCAACAAGCAACCACCAGCTGGTGTTGTGGAACTAGCCACCACCAGCTGGTGTTGTGGAACAAGCCACCACCAGCTGGTGTTTTGGAACAAGCCACCACCAGCTGGTGTTGTGGAACAAGCCACCACCAGCTGGTGTTGTGGAACTTGCCACCACCAGCTTGTGCTGTGGAACAAGCCACCACCAGCTGATATGGTGGAACAAGCCACCACCAGCTGGTGTTGTGGAACTAGCCAATACCTGCAGCTGGTGTTGTTGAACTAGCCACCACCAGCTGGTGTTGTGGAAGAAGGCACCTCCAGCTGGTGTTGTGGAACTAGCCACCACCAGCTGGTGCTTTGGAACAAGCCACCACCAGCTGGTGTTGTGGAACTAGCCACCACCAGCTGGTGTTTTGGAACAAGCCACTACCAGCTGGTGTTGTGGAACAAGCTACCACCAGCGGGGTGTTTTGGAACTAAACTACCACCACATGGTGTTGTGGAACAAACCATCACCAGCTGGTGTTGTGGAACTAGCCACCACCAGCTGGTGTTGTAGAACTAGCCACCACTAGCTGGTGTTGTGGAACTAACCACCACAAGCTGGTGTTGTGGAACTAGCCACCACCAGCTGGTGTTGTGGAACTAGCCACCACCAGCTGGTGTTGTGGAACTTGCCACCACCAGCTTGTGCTGTGGAACAAGCCACCACCAGCTGGTGTTGTGGAACTAGCCACCACCAGCTGGTGTTGTGGAACAAGCTATCACCAGCTGGTGTTGTGGAACAAGCCACCACCAGCTGGTGTTGTGGAACTAGCCATCACCAGCTGGTGTTGTGGAACAAGCCACTACCAGCTGGAGTTGTGGAACAAGCCACCACCAGCTGGTGTTGTGGAACTAGCCACCAACAGCTGGTGTTGTGGAACAAGGCACCACCAGCTGGTGTTGTAGAACTAACGACCACCAGCTGGTGTTGTGGAACAAGCCACCACCAGCTGGTGTTGTGGAACTAGCCACCACCAGCTGGTGTTGTGGAGCAAGTCACCACTAGCTGGTGTTGTGGAACAAGCCACTACCGGCTGGTGTTGTGGAACTAGCTACCAACAGCTGGTGTTGTGGAACTAGCCACCACCAGCTGGTGTTGTGGAACAAGCCACCACCAGCTGGTGTTGTGGAACTAGCCACCACCAGCTGATGTTGTGGAACAAGCCACTACCAGCTGGTGTTATCCAACAAGCAACCACCAGCTGGTGTTGTGGAACTAGCCACCACCAGCTGGTGTTGTGGAACAAGCCACCACCAGCTGGTGTTTTGGAACAAGCCACCACCAGCTGGTGTTGTGGAACAAGCCACCACCAGCTGGTGTTGTGGAACTTGCCACCACCAGCTTGTGCTGTGGAACAAGCCACCACCAGCTGGTGTTGTGGAACTAGCTACCACCAGCTGGTGTTGTGGAACAAGCGATCACCAGCTGGTGTTGTGGAACAAGCCACCACCAGCTGGTGTTGTGGAACTAGCCATCACCAGCTGGTGTTGTGGAACAATCCACCACCAGCTGGTGTTGTGGAACTAGCCACCACCAGCTGGTGTTGTGGAACAAGGCACCACCAGCTGGGGTTGTAGAACTAACGACCACCAGCTGGTGTTGTGGAACAAGCCACCACCAGCTGGTGTTGTGGAACTAGCCACCACCAGCTGGTGTTGTGGAACAAGTCACCACCAGCTGGTGTTGTGGAACAAGCCACTACCGGCTGGTGTTGTGGAACTAGCTACCAACAGCTGGTGTTGTGGAACTAGCCACCACCAGCTGGTGTTGTGGAACAAGCCACCACCAGCTGGTGTTGTGGAACTAGCCACCACCAGCTGATGTTATGGAACAAGCCACTACCAGCTGGTGTTATCCAACAAGCAACCACCAGCTGGTGTTGTGGAACTAGCCACCACCAGCTGGTGTTGTGGAACAAGCCACCACCAGCTGGTGTTGTGGAACAAGCCACCACCAGCTGGAGTTGTGGAACAAGCCACCACCAGCTGGTGTTGTGGAACAAGCCACTACCAGCTGGTGTTGTGGAACTAGCCACCACCAGCTGGTGTTGTGAAACAAGCTACTACCAGCTGGTGTTGTGGAACTAGCCATCACCAGCTGGTGTTGTGGAACAAGCCACTACCAGCTGGAGTTGTGGAACAAGCCACCACCAGCTGGTGTTGTGGAACAAGCTATCACCAGCTGGTGTTGTGGAACAAGCCACCACCAGCTGGTGTTGTGGAACTAGCCACCACCAGCTGGTGTTGTGGAACAAGCCACTACCAGCTGGAGTTGTGGAACAAACCACCACCAGCTGGTGTTGTGGAACTAGCCACCACCAGCTGGTGTTGTTTGGAACAAAGCCACCACCAGCTGGTGTTGTAGAACTAACGACCACCAGCTGGTGTTGTGGAACAAGCCACCACCAACTGGTGTTGTGGAACTAGCCACCACCAGCTGGTGTTGTGGAACAAGTCACCACCAGCTGGTGTTGTGGAACAAGCCACTACCGGCTGGTGTTGTGGAACTAGCTACCAACAGCTGCTGTTGTGGAACTAGCCACCACCAGCTGGTGTTGTGGAACAAGAAACCACCAGCTGGTGTTGTGGAACTAGCCACCACCAGCTGATGTTGTGGAACAAGCCACTACCAGCTGGTGTTATCCAACAAGCAACCACCAGCTGGTGTTGTGGAACTAGCCACCACCAGCTGGTGTTGTGGAACAAGCCACCACCAGCTGGTGTTGTGGAAAAAGCCACCACCAGCTGGAGTTGTGGAACAAGCCACCACCAGCTGGTGTTGTGGAACAAGCCACTACCAGCTGGTGTTGTGGAACTAGCCACCACCAGTTGGTGTTATGAAACAAGCTACTACCAGCTGGTGTTGTGCAACTAGTCACCACCAGCTGGTGTTGTGGAACAAGCCACTACCAGCTGGAGTTGTGGAACAAGCCACCACCAGCTAGTGTTGTGGAACAAGCCACTACCAGCTGCTGTTGTGGAACTAGCCACCACCAGCTGGTGTTGTGAAACAAGCTACTACCAGCTGGTGTTGTGGAACTAGCCACCACTAGCTGGTGTTGTGGAACAAGCCACTACCAGCTGGAGTTGTGGAACAAGCCACCACCAGCTGGTGTTGTGGAACTAGCCACCACCAGCTGGTGTTGTGGAACTAGCCACCACCAGCTGGTGTTGAGGAACAAGCTACATCCAGCGGTGTTGTGGAACTAGCCACCACCAGCTGGTGTTGTGGAACTAGCCACCCCAGCTGGTGTTGTGAAACAAGCTACTAGCAGCTGGTGTTGTGGAACTAGCCACCACCAGCTGGTGTTGTGGAACAAGCCACTACCAGCTGGAGTTGTGGAACTAGCCACCACCAGCTGGTGTTGTGGAACTAGCCACCACCAGCTGGTGTTGTGGAACTAGCCACCACCAGCTGGTGTTGTGGAACAAGCTACAACCAGCTGGTGTTGTGGAACTAGCCACCACCAGCTGGTGTTTTGGAACAAGCCACTACCATCTGGTGTTGTGGAACAAGCCACCACCAGCTGGTGTTGTGGAACTAGCCACCACCAGCTGGTGTTGTGGAACAAGCCACCACCATCTGGTGTTGTGGAACAAGCAACCATCAGCTGGTGTTGTGCAACATGCCACCACCAGCTGGTGTTGTGGAACAAGCTACCACCAGCTGGTGTTGTGGAACAAGCCATCACCAGCTGGTGTTGTGGAACAAGCCACCACCAGCTGGTGTTGTGGAACAGGCCACCACCAGCTGGTGTTGTGGAACAAGCCACAACCAGCTGGTGTTGTGGAACTAGCCACCACCAGCTGGAGTTGTGGAACAAGCCACCACCAGCTGGTGTTGTGGAAAATAGTCACCACCAGCTGGTGTTGTGGAACAAGTCACCACCAGCTGGTGTTGTGGAACAAGCCACCACCAACTGGTGTTGTGGAACTAGCCACCACCAGCTGGTGTTGTGGAACTAGTCTCCACCAGCTGGTGTTGTTGAACAAGCCACCACCAGCTGATGTTGTGGAACAAGCCACCACCAGCTGGTGTTGTGGAACAAGCCACCACCAGTTGGTGTTGTGGAACAAGCCACCACCAGCTGGTGTTGTGGAACTAGCCAATACCTGCAGCTGGTGTTGTTGAACTTGCCACCACCAGCTGGTGTTGTGGAACAAGGCACCTCCAGCTGGTGTTGTGGAACAAGCCACCACCAGCTGGTGTTGTGGAACTAGCCACCACCAGCTGGTGTTTTGGAACAAGCCAATACCAGCTGGTGTTGTGGAACAAGCTACCACCAGCTGGTGTTTTGGAACTAGCCACCACCACATGGTGTTGTGGAACAAACCATCACCAGCTGGTGTTGTGGAACTAGCCACCACCAGCTGGTGTTGTAGAACTAGCCACCACTAGCTGGTGTTGTGGAACTAACCACCACAAGCTGGTATTGTGGAACTAGCCACCACCAGCTGGTGTTGTGGAACTAGCCACCACCGGCTGGTGTTGTGGAACTAGCCACCACCAGCTGGTGTTGTGGAACTAGCCACCACCAGCTGGTGTTGTGTAACAAGCCACCACCAGCTGGTGTTTTGGAACAAGCCACCACCAGCTGGTGTTGTGGAACAAGCCACCACCAGCTGGTGTTGTTGAACTAGCCACCACCAGCTGGTGTTGTGGAACAAGCTATCACCAGCTGGTGTTGTGGAACAAGCCACCACCAGCTGGTGTTGTGGAACTAGCCATCACCAGCTGGTGTTGTGGAACTAACCACCAGAAGCTGGTGTTGTGGAACTAGCCACCACCAGCTGGTGTTGTGGAACTAACCACCACCATCTGGTGTTGTGGAACTAGCCACCACCAGCTGGTGTTGTGGAACTAGCCACCACCAGCTGGTGTTGTGGAACTAGCCACCACCAGCTGGTGTTGTGGAACTAGCCACCACCAGCTGGTGTTGTGGAACTAACCACCACCATCTGGTGTTGTGGAACTAGCCACCACCAGCTGGTGTTGTTTAACTAGCCACCACCAGCTGGTGTTGTGGAACTAGCCACCACCATCTGGTGTTGTGGAACTAGCCACCACCAGCTGGTGTTGTGGAACTAGCCACCAGCAGCTGGTGTTGTGGAACTAACCACCACCATCTGGTGTTATACAGGCCGCCTCCTTCACCCTGTGCTGCCTCAGCAAATAAAATCATCGCTTTGAGCTTCGTCATCGTCCTGAGTTACCTCAGCAAGTAACTGGTGATCGTCCTCTTAAGATGAGTTATCACACTAGTTACCTCAGCAAGTGATGGGTGGTCATCTTCCTAAGATGAGTCGTCACACTGAGTTACCACTGTAAGTGATGAGTCGTCTTCTTCAGTAAACTTATGGCAAGTTCTGAGAACTTTCCTCTGAGAACTTGAGACGTTTTTGGGATTTATAATAAAAGTTCCAGGTTCATAGTGTCATCCTGGAGCTATGGGTCCCTGTCGTGGGTGTTCACAGGTATGCTCTCTTTCTTCCTGGACACGGAGCATATCATGAATATTATGGAAAGCCGTGTTGTGATTAAGTTTCACGCGTCGACGGATGTTGACTTCCGTTCAGTATGTATGTGTTTGCCTCGGCGCCGATGTGATCGTAACTATGACAGAGAATTAAGAAGTTCCTATCTGTTGTATCCAGATACTGACAACTCTTATAACTAGCAAATACATCAGTACGCATAAACAGCAGCAGGCAAACATGCACACAAACACAAACACAAAGACACATATACATACACAATGGGGTGACCAGAGTGAGCCCATGGTTTACCTGGAGGTGTAGAGAGGCGATAGCTATGTTTGCTAGAGCGTGGAAAAAGTATAGGAGGCTAAGCACTCAAGAAAACAAGGAGTTGAGCCGTGTAGTCAGAAATGAATATGCAGGGTGTTACAAAAAAAAAGCGATTCTAAAAGCTTAGAGATCTCCAGTGAATACTAGAAAGGACTGCCCTTCTAGCATCCAGCCTGTTACTGGGTTTTCGTAACAATTAGTCAGTATCCTTTTCCAATTATCCATTAGAATTCAGTATGATTCAATAGTGCTTCAGGATTACAACTGGTAGGCTACTATCTAGGGAAATTAAAATTTAATAAATTTATTAAGTCTAGAGGTATATTATCAAATTAAATTAATCACAGTAATCAAAAAAATATCACTTCTCTTGAGTACAATATTATTGTGCTGAAAGCACATATCACATTTATAATTCTTAAGTACCGTCTGGTACATTAACATTTAATAAGATATTACAAATATGTACAAGTAAGTTTGTGTGTATGTGTGTAAGTGCTCTACGTAGTTCGCTATGTCTCAAGACTCGGCTAGACTTAAACAAGTGACTGACAGTCCTCAAATAAACTAACTTCTTGACCGACTGGCAACCAGAACAGTCTGCTTGAACAATAAAAAGAATGCTAAGCCCAATAGTAATACAACAAGCAACTGCGACACAGAATCAGGAACAAGGAGATAATATAACGACACAAAGTAGGGACCATCAGCAGATCCTCCACAAAAGTCACCAAACTCCCATACTACTGAATCTAAGTTCAGCATAAGAAAATCCCCGACTGTGATTATACACAGATACCAGTACAAGTTAGGTGAGAAGCTAAAGCTCAGGACCTGAGATGTTTCGAGTGTATGTGACACACAACCTCAGTACAACGTCGAAAATCACTAAGTCTATACAATGTTCTGTGAACAGAGTTCTACAGAACTAACAAGAATAATGAGACAGACAATCTGTCCAACACCAAGAGAGTCTAGACCAGACTGAGTACTTCAGGCGAGGTGAGGACACCCCCCCTCGATCACGTGATAGCTCCGTGGACAGCTGTCGCCCAGCAAGAAGCCGGCAGTCTAACGAGCCACAAGCGATAATTACAGTAGTTAGACAATCAAGACTTGAACTGAGCACATATGTTATATCCTACCTAACAAAATTTAGCTAAGTCTAATAATAATATAAAGCAATATATTTACGATTTAGCTATTATCGCAAATATAAGCAATATAAAATTATATGAAAAGGTAATAATTATATATATACATAATCCTTATATAAATTATATATATTGCAACCCATTCAGGGGTTGCAACACAGGGATAAGGAGAGAAGCCCAGAGGAAATATGAGAATGACATAGCATCAAAAGCCAAATCTGACACAAAGTTGTTATACAGCCACATCAGGAGGAAAACAACAGTCCCAGAACAGGTAATCAGGCTGAGGAAGATAGGAGGGAATTTCATGAGGAATGACCAGGAAGTATATGAAGAGCTCAGCATGAGATACAGGAAAGTAATCCCAGAGGGGACAGAAATATTTCTAAAAAAAACTGAGGCGGAAGAGCGCACCAACAGGTGCTGGATATACTACATACATCCGAGAAGGAAGTGAAGAAACTGCTGTGTACTGGATACCTGGAAGGCATTGTGCCCAGATAGTATCTGTTCTTGGGTCCTGAGAGAGAGGAAGCAGAGGTACTATGAGTGCCACTGACAAAATTTTCAACATATCTATCGATACAGGACAACTTCCAGTGTTGTGGAAAGCAGCAAATGTAGTCCCAGTTTTTAAGAAAAGAGATAGACATGACTGTCTATCTTTTTAAACTAGAGACCAGTGTCATTGACACGTAGACTATGTAAAGTCATGGAGAAGACTATCAAGAGAAGAACGGTGGATCACTTAGAAAGGAATGACCTCATACATAACAACCAGCATTGCTTCAGCCATTGTAAATCCTGTATCACTAAACCTACTGGAGTTCTACGACAGAATAACAGAAGTAAGATAGGAGAGAGAGAGAGGGATGGGCAGACTGCAATTTCTTAGACTATAAGGAGGTTTTCAACACAGTTCCTCACACAAGAGACTCGTACATAAATAACTCGCTCATTGGAGAAAGAAACTTGTGACATTGTTATTGGTCCAAGTTGGACCTGAACGTCGATGTGTTTCCTCCTATTTGCTGGTTATTTTTGTGCTGTTCCAGTCACGGTATTGTGCCTTTCTGTTCTGTATATTAACAGAGAAGCTGACAGCAATAACAGGAAAAGCACTACAAAGGATCAGTCAATACTTGAATAACCTGAATAACCCTAATATATTATTCACATACAAATTTTTTGTTATGAAGCTTGATTTAATTACATTTCTCTCAACCATAAACCAGCTTGATATAGTTTTCTCAGTATTTATAAAATCAATTGGATGGTTAAAATCTCTCACATGAATAAACAGATCATTAAACTCTTGTTCACTTCTAATGTTATATTTATGTTGTTGTTATCTCAGGATTTTTATGAGAAATTTTACAAAATTTTATTTAAGTAATCTTGTAAACACATACATCAACATGTTTTTTTAGAAGATTTAATCAGATTTTTTACTGTATCAAAATGTTTAAATACATCTTGGATTTTATAATTCTTAATTATAGAAGATATATCAAGAAGGTTTTTATGGTAAGGAAGAACTAACATATTCTTGGTTGACTATCATGTTTGTTCTTTTTTGAACTAAGAAATGTATTTCTAGCAATTTTAAAGGATTTATTGAGTATTTTGAGTATTTTAGAAATAGGTAATGATCTAAAATACCCAAAATACTTCATTGGTAACTCCTTTAAGATTGTCAGAAATATATTTTATAATTAATAAAAGAACAAACAACCATAATCAACCAAGAATATGTTGGTTTCCCTCACCATAAAAACTTTATAGATATATATTCTCTAATGAAGAATTTTGATCACAAAATTGTTTTAAAAATCTTGACACAATAAAAAAACCTGATTAAAAATTCCCGAATATGTTAAACGGCTGTGTTTACAATATTCATTGTAAAAAAAGTTAATAAAAGTCTTAAACTAAGATTACAACAGCATAAATATAATTAAAACCGTACAACAGTCTAAAACTCTGTTTATTGATGTGAGAAAGTTTTAGCAAACAGATCTATGGTTGTAAAAAACAGTATTTATTTTAATATGAATAACAGTTCAAGGTTATTCAAATTAGATTCATTTGTAATTAATAAAATTTGGGAAGAATTTATGGTATAGTTGTCAGGTTGTGGACACTTCCCACCAGCATCATGGAAACATAAACACATATGCAGTTTAATGTGATTCTTTATTGACAACGTTTCGCCCACACAGTGGGCTTTTTCAAGTCACAAAGAGATCTACCTTGATCTGACTTGAAAAAAACCACTGTGTGGGCGAAACGTTGTCAATAAAGGATCACATTAAACTGCATATGTGTTTATGTTTCCATTGTGTCGGTATTTTATACCATTTATTTCCACCAGCATCATACTGGCACCAGTGTTATGGTGTATGTCACGTGATGTCTCAGTCTTATAAGGCTTCTACTGTTGTATTTTATTTACAGGTCCTTGATAATGTGAGAAATCACGAAAGTACTTGGAAGCTGACTATTTTTTTCACAGTGGTTGTTCTGCATATATTCACTTATACACCTACTTATACATACATATGCATAAACATGTATTTCCAAATGCATGCAGATAAAATACATGTAAATGCATATATACATACATATGCACAAAAATTCATACACACATATACTGTATACATTAGTATACATGGATTGAAATTCATTTGCACTAATATACACACCCGTATACATATACATAGTCATACTTTACTGTACTGGAATTTATGACCACCGTCCAGTATGTCTTGTGTGCGCATTAAGGTAGAGGAGGCTGGGCTTGTGGAATACAGGGATACCTATCTGGGATCCCAGAAAGCCCAACTGTTACCAGATAATAATCCAAGAGTGACCGAAACGAATTAACCAATTTTATTCCCTAACTACGGATTATCTGTGAATAATGCCAGCTACGGTAATGTGAATATTGTTCTTATTAACGACTGTTAACAGATGATGCGAATCTAATTTGGAAAATAAATGCTAAGTATATAGAGAGGTTTCAATATATTTCATTTTCACAGACGTAGCTGAGTGAGGCAGAAGTTTCTCCACTGATGGAGCTGAAATATGAGGAGCAAAACACAGTGTGATCATAGCAGATTTTTATTGCTCTCACAGAGACTTTCTGATATAAATGGAGTCCTGTGAAGATTATTATTATTATTATTATTATTATTATTATTATTATTATTATTATTACTATTATTATTATTATTATTAACATGAGGAGCGCTAAAGCCGTAGGGATTATACAGTGCTTCTGGGGAAGGGAGGAATAGAAGGCATTCAGGCCTACTTCAGGGACTTGGAGCACTGATAAAATTCCCTAGATCAAGAGCCCTCACCAGCATCAAGGAACCCCCTTGAGGGTCCCTCACCAGCATCAAGGAACCTCCCTTGAGGGTCCCTAACCAGCATCAAGGAACCTCCCTTGAGGGTCCCTCACCAGCATCAAGGAACCTCCCTTGAGGATCCCTCACCAGCATCAAGGAACCTCCCTTGAGGTTCCCTCACCAGCATCAAGGAACCTTCCTTGAGGGTCCCTCACCAGCATCAAGGAACCTTCCTTGAGGGTTCCTCACCGGCATCAAGGAACCTACCTTGAGGGCCCTCACCAGCATCAAGGAACCTCTCTTGAGGGTCCCTCACCAGCATCAAGGAACCTCTCTTGAGGGTCCCTCACCAGCATCAAGGAACCTCCCTTGAGGGTCCCTCACCAGCATCAAAGAACCTACCTTGAGGGTCCCTCACTATCATCAAGGAACCTCCCTTGAGGTTCCCTCACCAGCATCAAGGAACCTTCCTTGAGGGTCCCTCACCAGCATCAAGGAACCTTCCTTGAGGGTTCCTCACCGGCATCAAGGAACCTACCTTGAGGGCCCTCACCAGCATCAAGGAACCTCTCTTGAGGGTCCCTCACCAGCATCAAGGAACCTCTCTTGAGGGACCCTCACCAGCATCAAGGAACCTCCCTTGAGGTTCCCTCACCAGCATCAAGGAACCTTCCTTGAGGGTCCCTCACCAGCATCGAGGAACCTTCCTTGAGGGTTCCTCACCGGCATCAAGGAACCTTCCTTGAGGGCCCTCACCAGAATCAAGGAACCTCTCTTGAGGGTCCCTCACCAGCATCAAGGAACCTGTCTTGAGGGTCCCTCACCAGCATCAAGGAACCTCCCTTGAGGGTCCCTCACCAGCATCAAAGAACCTACCTTGAGGGTCCCTCACTAGCATCAAGGAACCTCCCTTGAGGGCCCTCACCAGCATCAAGGAACCTCTCTTGAGGGTCCCTCACCAGCAACAAGGAACCTCCCTTGAGTGTCCCTCACCAGCATCGAGGAACCTCCCTTGTGGGTCCCTCACCAGCATCAAGGAACCTACCTTGAGGATCCCTCACCAGCATCAAGGAACCTACCTTGAGGGCCCCTCACCAGCATCAAGGAACCTTCCTTGAGGGTCCCTCACCAGCATCAAGGAACCTTCCTTGAGGGTCCCTCACCAGCATCAAGGAACCTCCCTTGAGGGTCCCTCACAAGCATCAAGGAATCTCCCTTGAGGGCCCTTCACCAGGATCAAGGAACCTCCCTTGAGGGTCCCTCACCAGCATCAAGGAACCTCCCTTGAGGATCCCTCACCAGCATCAAGGAAGCTCCCTTGAGGGTCCCTCACCAGCATCAAGGAACCTCTCTTGAGGGTCCTTCACCAGGATCAAGGAACCTCCCTTGAGGGTCCCTCACCAGCATCAAGGAACCTCCCATGAGGGTCCCTCACCAGCATCAAGGAACCTACCTTGAGGGCCCTCATTAGTATCAAGGAACCTCCCTTGAGGGCTCTCACCAGCATCAAGGAACCTACCTTGAGGGCCCCTCACCAGCATCAAGGAATCTTCCTTGAGGGTCCCTCACCAGTATCAAGGAACCTTCCTTGAGGGTCCCTCACCATCATCAAGGAACCTACCTTGAGGGTCGCTCACCAGCAACAAGGAACCTCCCTTGAGGGTCCCTCACCAGCATCAAGGAACATACCTTGAGGGTCCCTCACCAGCATCAAGGAACCTTCCTTGAGGGTCCCTCACCATCATCAAGGAACCTACCTTGAGGGTCCCTCAACAGCATCAAGGAACCTCCCTTGAGGGTCCCTCACCAGCATCAAGGAACCTACCTTGAGGGTCCCTCACCAGCATCAAGGAACCTCCCTTGAGGGTCCCTCACAAGCATCAAGGAATCTCCCTTGAGGGCCCCTCACCAGGATCAAGGAACCTCCCTTGAGGGTCCCTCACCAGCATCAAGGAACCTCCCTTGAGGATCCCTCACCAGCATCAAGGAACCTCCCTTGAGGGTCCCTCACCAGCATCAAGGAACCTCCCATGAGGGTCCCTCACCAGCATCAAGGAACCTACCTTGAGGGCCCTCATTAGTATCAAGGAACCTCCCTTGAGGGCTCCCACCAGCATCAAGGAACCTACCTTGAGGGCCCCATCCTTGAGGGTCCCTCACCAGCATCAAGGAACCTTCCGTGAGGGTCCCTCACCAGCATCAAGGAATCTTCCTTGAGGGCCCTCACCAGCATCAAGGAACCTTCCTTGAGGGTCCCTCACCAGCATCAAGGAACCTCCCTTGAGGGTCCCTCATCAGCATCAAGGAACCTACCTTGAGGGTCCTTCACCAGCATCAAGGAACCTACCTCGAGGGCCCCTCACCAGCATAAAGGAACCTTCATTGAGGGTCCCTCACCAGCATCAAGGAACATTCCTTGAGGGTCCCTCACCAGCATCAAGGAACCTCCCTTGAGGGTCCTTCACAAGCATCAAGGAATCTCCCTTGAGGGTCCCTCACCAGGATCAAGGAACCTCCCTTGAGGGTTCCTCACCAGCATCAAGGAACCTCCCTTGAGGGTCCCTCACCAGCATCAAGGAACCTCCCTTGAGGGTCCTCACCAGCATCAAGGAACCTTCCTTGAGGGTCCCTTACCGACATCAAGGAATCTACCTTGAAGGCCCTCACCAGCTTCAAGGAACCTCCCTTGAGTTTCCCTCACCAACATCAAGGAACCTTCCTTGAGGGTCCCTCACCAGAATCAAGGAACCTCCCTTGAGGGCCCTCACCAGCATCAAGGAACCTCCCTTGAGGGTCCCTCACCAGCATCAAGGAACCTTCCTTGAGGGTCCCTCGCCAACATCAAAGAACCTACCTTGAGGACCCTCACCAGCATCAAGGAACATCCCCTGAGGGTCCCTCACCAGCATCAAGGAACCTCTCTTGAAGGTCCCTCACCAGCATCAAGGAACCTCCTTTGAGGGTCCCTCTCCAGCATTAAGGAACCTCCCTTGAGGGTCCCTCTCCAGCATCAAGGAACCTACCTTGAGGGTCCTTCACCAGCATCAAGGAACCTACCTTGAGGGTCCCTCACCAGGATCAAGGAATCTCTCTTGAGGGTCCCTCACCAGCATCAAGGAACCTCCCATGAGGGTCCCTCACCAGCATCAAGGAACCTCCCTTGAGGGTCCCTCACCAGCATCAAGGAACCTTCCTTGAGGGTCCCTCACCAACATCAAGGAACCTACCTTGAAGGTCCTCACCAGCATCAAGGAACATCCCTTGAGGTTCTCTCACCAACATCAAGGAACCTTCCTTGAGGATCCCTCACCAGAATCAAGGAACCTCCCTTGAGGGCCCTCACCAGCATCAAGGAACCTCCCTTGAGGGTCCCTCACCAGCATCAAGGAACCTTTCTTGAGGGTCCTTCACCAGCATCAAGGAACCTCTCTTGAGGGTCCCTGACCAGCATCAAATAACCTCCATTGAGGGTCCCTCTCCAGCATCATGGAACCTATCTTGAGGGTCCTTCACCAGCATCAAGGAACCTACCTTGAGGGTCCCTCACTAGCATCAAGGAACCTACCTTGAGGGTCGCTCACCAGCATCAAGGAACCTACCTTGAGTGTCCCTCACCTGCATCAAGGAACCTACCTTGAGGGTCCCTCACCAGCATCAAGGAACCTCGCTTGAGGGTTCCTCACCAGCATCAAGGAACCTACATTGAGGGTCCCTCACCAGCATCAAGGAACCTACCTTGTGGGTCCCTCACCAGCATCAAGGAACCTACCTTGAGGGTCCCTCACCAGCATCAAGGAACCTACCTTGAGGGTCCCTCACCAGCATCAAGGAACCTACATTGAGGGTCCCTCACCAGCATCAAGGAACTACCTTGTGGGTCCCTCACCAGCATCAAGGAACCTACCTTGAGGGTCCCTCACCAGCATCAAGGAACCTACCTTGTGGGTCCCTCACCAGCATCAAGGAACCTACCTTGAGGGTCCCTCACCAGCATCAAGGAACCTACATTGAGGGTCCCTCACCAGCATCAAGGAACCTACCTTGTGGGTCCCTCACCAGCATCAAGGAACCTACCTTGAGGGTCCCTCACTAGCATCAAGGAACCTACCTTGAGGGTCCCTCACCAGCATCAAGGAACCTACCTTGAGGGTCCCTCACCAGCATCAAGGAACCTACTTGAGGGTCCCTCACCAGCATCAAGGAACCTACCTTGAGGGTCCCTCACCAGCATCAAGGAACCTACCTTGAGGGTCCCTCACCAGCATCAAGGAACCTACCTTGAGGGTCCCTCACCAGCATCAAGGAACCTACCTTGAGGGTGTGTATATGAAGACAGCCACTTTCTTGTGCCTCATAAAAAGTACTTTTAAATAATCTTCAAAGTTTGTAAGTTGTGATGTACAGCAGTGTGATGCTGTTGCATTATAACTGTTAACAATATATCTCTCTAGTTTTAATCTAATAATAAGGTAACCTATAGGAAATAGTTTAAAGGAGACAGAATATAATCTAATTTAATTGAATTTCTCTTTATTACCACAGACTTTTCTCTTTTTTATTTTTCATAACAGATGCTTGTATAAAGAATATTAAATAAAAATGGAACTACTAAATGTATTTATTTTGTTCATGTATAGACGTCACAATTAATAAATGCCATAATAATCAGAGTTATACATCAGGGAAAGTACAAGGAAGAGGAAGGAGAGTTGAATCACACATTAACTCAGCTGGAAGACCCGTGAACACATATTTAGGTTTCTTGTTAATACTGATGGTGAACTAGAGTCCCAGACTGACAACTATCTTGGTGACACAACACACAAGACATATTTATCACCAAGCAAGACGAAGAGATGGTGGAATGAAGCTAGAATTCTCAGCTTCAAGTCTATATACAACTGGTATGTAGAGAACAGAAATAGATAACTAGAAGAACTGTTAGTTACAATTCTAAACCTGCAGCTCAGCTAGATAAATACAGAGATAAGTCTGTGTATTAATGTCATATTGATTCATTAACTGGTGATCTGTTCCTCCTGTCTCACTAATGATCACTGTTGCCAGAAATGTAAACATCGTTAAGCATACCAAGAAAAACTTACTGATTGGCACACACAAACCCACGATTCGACCAGAAGAAAATGTTCCATAACGAATTACTGAGAAAAATGTCAGGATTTTTTTTAATCTTGGAGAGAAATGAGAACGACAGAAATCTTCGAAAAAATTATAATGGAAAATATTGGATATTCAGAAACTTCTCTTCCCTATCTACCACCGCAAACATGTACATACAACTGTAGTACATACAACTGTAGTACATACATCTGTTGTATATACATCTGTTGTATATACATCTGTTGTACATACAACTGTAGTACATACAACTGTAGTACATACATCTGTTGTATATACATCTGTTGTATATACAACTGTAGTACATACAACTGTAGTATATACATCTGTTGTATATACAACTGTAGTACATACAACTGTTGTATATACATCTGTTGTATATACAACTGTGGTACATACAACTGTAGTACATACATCTGTTGTATATACATCTGTTGTATATACAACTGTAGTACATACAACTGTAGTATATACATCTGTTGTATATACAACTGTAGTACATACAACTGTTGTATATACATCTGTTGTACATACGTCTGTTGTATATACATCTGTTGTACATACAACTGAAGTATATACATCTGTTGTATATACAACTGTGGTACATACATCTGTTGTATATACATCTGGTATACATACATCTGTTGTATATACATCTGTTGTATATACAACTGTTGTACATACAACTGTAGTATATACATCTGTTGTATATACAACTGTGGTACATACATCTGTTGTATATACATCTGTTTTATATACAACTGTTGTACATACATCTGTTGTATATACAACTGTGGTACATACATCTGTTGTACATACATCTGTTGTATATACATCTGTTGTATATACATCTGTTGTATATACAACTGTGGTACATACATCAGTTGTACATACATCTGATGTATATACATCTGTTGTATATACATCTGTTGTACATACATTTTTTTACATACATCTGTTGTATATACATCTGTTGTATATACATCTGTTGTACATACATCAGTTGTACATACAACTGTAGTACATACATCTGTTGTATATACATCTGTTGTATATACATCTATTGTATATACAACTGTAGTACATACATCTGTTGTATATACATCTGTTGTATATACAACTGTGGTACATACATCTGTTGTATATACATCTGTTGTATATACATCTGTTGTACATACATCTGTTGTACATACATCTGTTGTACATACATCTGTTGTACATAAATCTGTTGTATATACATCTGTTGTACATACAACTGTAGTACATACATCTGTTGTATATACAACTGTAGTATATACAACTGTGGTACATACATCTGTTGTATATACATCTGTTGTATATACAACTGTGGTACATACATCTGTTGTATATACATCTGTTGTATATACAACTGTGGTACATACATCTGTTGTATATACAACTGTTGTACATACATCTGTTGTACATACATCTGTTGTACATACATCTGTTGTACATACATCTGTTGTATATACATCTGTTGTATATACAACTGTTGTACATACATCTGTTGTACATACATCTGTTGTATATACATCTGTTGTACATACATCTGTTGTACATACATCTGTTGTATATACATCTGTTGTATATACAACTGTGGTACATTCATCTGTTGTATATACAACTGTGGTACATACATCTGTTGTATATACATCTGTTGTACATACATTTGTTGTACATACATCTGTTGTATATACATCTGTTGTACATACATCTGTTGTACATACATCTGTTGTACATACATCTGTTGTATATACATCTGTTGTACATACATCTGTTGTACATACATCTGTTGTATATACATCTGTTGTATATACAACTGTTGTACATACATCTGTTGTACATACATCTGTTGTATATACATCTGTTGTACATACATCTGTTGTACATACATCTGTTGTATGTACATCTGTTGTACATACATCTGTTGTACATACATCTGTTGTATATACATCTGTTGTACATACATGTGTTGTACATACATTTGTTGTACATACATCTGTTGTATATACATCTGTTGTACATACATCTGTTGTACATACATCTGTTGTACATACATCTGTTGTACATACATCTGTTGTACATTCATTTGTTGTACATCTGTCATACATACATCTGTTGTACATACACCTGTTGAACATACATCTGTTGTACATACATCTGTTGTACATACATCTGTTGTACATACATCTGTTGTACAAACATTTGTTATACATACATCTGTTGTACATATATCTGTTGTTTATTCGTCTGTTATACATCTGTCATACATACATCTGTTGTACATACATCTGTTGTACATACATCTGTTGCACATACATCTGTTGTACCTACATCTGTTGTACATTCATCTGTTGTACATCTGTAATACATACATCTGTTGTACATTCATCTGTTGTACATACATCTGTTGCACATACATCTGTTGTACATACATCTGATGTATATACATCTGTTGAACATGCGTCTGTTGCTCATGTATCTGTTGAACATACATCTGTTGTACATACATCTGTTGTACATACATCTACTGTATATACATCTGCTGTACATGTATCTGTTGTCCATACATCTGTTGTCCATACATCTGTTGTACATACATCTGTTGCACATACATCTGTTGTACACACATCTGTTGTACATACATCTGTTGCACATACATCTGTTGTACACACATCTGTTGTACATGCATCTGTTGTACATTCATCTATGGCACATACATCTGTTGTACATACATCTATACATATATGTGTTGTAAATTCTTCTGTACTTACATCTGCTGTTCATACATTTACTATACATATATGTATTGAACATATATCTATTGTACATATATGGGATGTACAAACATCTGTTTTATATGCACCTGTTGTAAATGCATCTATTGTTCACATATCTGTTGTACATACATCTGTTGTACATATATCTACTGCACATTCATCTGTTGTACATAAATCTGCTGTACATTGCTAGCTATAAAAAGTCTAAGATTTTCAATGACCCATAATTGGTGTCCGTTGTTGACGTTGTTGAAGAACAAGAAACTCGTCAAGGTTTGTCTAACTTGTGGACATGACTTCCTCATACTAGTGGATGGTTCCACTGTGACGCCGCCTCCCCCTGAGTCAACTCACCAGACTGCAGTATATAAGTCGCTTCTCCGAGCATATGCAGTACTTTCTTTGAGACTGACTGACTGAACACGTCGATTCCAGGCTGAGGGACTGATTACCTCAAACTACTCTTCTTTTTACTAAAGTTTTTCTTTGCACTGTACTGACGAAGCCGCTGTGTGGCGATGAGTTTCCTTTTTTAAGATCCGTCAATGTTGCGCAAGTGTCTCATTCTTCAGAGTTAACAATATTTACAGCCAAAAGTATTATTATTACCATTTAAACTAAGCGCTAAATTCTTAAGGGTCATATAGCAGTCCAAAATAATGATACTGGAACTAGTCTCTAACTCATCACAATTAACAGCTACAAGGGAGCTTCTGTAGCTAGTAATTGTTACTAGTACATAATATTTCTGTACAATTTACTTAGATCATAATTGTAGCAATTTAGAATACTTCATTATGATATATTATTATTGTTAAACTACCAATGGAACCCTATTCTGCTTCATATGTTTTTATTTCTACAAATACTTGATATAACTTATAAAGACCATAGCTGACATCAATGACATACTATACAGAAAGCTTTTTATGCAGAGCATTTCCCGCATTTTAGGTTAATTTTGTCCCCAGGATGCCACCCACAGCAGTTTGTTATCACCCAGGTGCCTACTTGCTGCTAGGTACAGTGGGTGTCTTAAGGAAACACGCCCAGATTCTTCCACTAGTAACGTGGATCGAACCTCAGTGTGTGAGCTGAGTGAGCTAACAACTCAGTTACGGGTATTCGAAATTACTAGACTAAGTAATGAGTGTGTATTATTGAGTAGACTCAACATACATTAACCGTAGCTGACAAAAACATCCAGCTACAAAATAAACTTGTAACTAACAGAGAGGCAATAAGCACAGTTTGCTTGACCCACAAAACCACTTCAACAGAAAGTCGAGAGAGCAAGGAAGGACACATAAAACAACCCTAACTGGGGACTAAGTAAGTAAGTAAGCAAGTTTATTCAGGTATACAAAAATACAGTTACATAGATTATCATACATAACAGCATATGTGTAGAGAACCTGGGATAACACTAAAAAGTCAATATGATTTATTTCCTTTATTGACAACGTTTCGCCCACACAGTGGGCTTTTTCAAGTCACAAACAGATCTACCTGGGGTGGAAGGCACGCGAGTATTTATAGTCAGGTTCAGAATGCTGAGATCAGGTGGAGAATGCTGCATCTGATGATGTACCGAGTGGGGTTATGGAGTCTAAAATCTTGGGTAGCTTGGAAGGGAGATGGGATAAGTTGTAAGCAGACCTTCTGCAGTGTTCTATGTTCTTATGTGGGATAGCGATGAAGAAGTTTCTTGGCAAGTGGTTCAGCTATGTTATAGAAGCCATTGTTATGGTTGAAATTGTTGGTTATAGAGATAAGCGATAATTCCAGGATTCTTCGGTATTGAGTGTTGTCTTCTCTGGTGATAACTCTTAAGTTTCTGTAGTTAAGTAAATGGTTGTGTGAATTGCGGTGTTGTACACAGGCATTCCTTGTACCGTCAGTCCTGCTTGCGTATTGGTGTTCTGAAATACGTGTTTGGAGGTCTCTTGATGTTTCTCCCACGTATAATTTGCTGCAGTCATTACAAGGGATTATGTATACCCCTGCAAAGGATGGAAGCTTGTCCTGTCTATTACTTGTGATGTCCTTGATGGTTGTGGTTGTGGAGGTAGATACTTGGAATGAGGTATTGGAAAGATGTTGGAAACATGTTTGGCAATGGAGTTGGTGGGGAGGACTATGTATCTCTTCTCGGCAGTGTCTTCTCTGGGTGTGTTGAAGATGTTTAATGCCCGCCGTCTGCAGTCTCTGATGAAGTGACGAGGATAGTGGAGTTTAGAAAATACTTGTTCAATTATAGTGCATTCTTCCTCAAGGTACTCATTGCTGCAGATTCTGAGTGCGCGCAGGAAGAAGCCTATAATTACACCACGTTTAGTTTTGGTGTCGTGGTGAGAGTAGAAGTGGAGAAGATCGTTTTGGTTGGTAGGTTTTCGATAGACTTTAAAACGAAGTTCATGGTCAGCTTTGCAGAGAAGAACATCAAGGAAAGGAGGAGTGTTGTCGACTTCTTCTTCAAGTGTGAACTGGATTGAGGGCTCGACCTGGTTGAGCTTGTCTTGGAGAGCTTGAACGCTGAAGCGTCAGGGAGTTATGAGGAGAATGTCATCAACATAACGGAGCCAGGTGACAGTCGAAGGAATAATGGTGCAGAAACGCTCGGCTTCCAGATGTTCCATGTATAAGTTCGCCAGGACGGCACTCAGTGGAGCAGAGTCATGCAACCGGAACTAATATACTAGAGCAGAGGAATGCAGCCAGACCTTATATACTAGAGCAGAGCCATGCAGCAAGAACTGATATACTGGAGCATAATCAGGCAGCCACACCTGATATACTAAAGCAGAGACATGCAACCACGCCTCATATACTAGAGCAGAGGCATGTAGCTAAACCTGATATACTGAAGCAAAGTCATGCAGCCAGACCTTATATACTGGAGCAGAGTCATGCAACCAGACCTTATATACTAGAGCAGAGGCATGCAGCCAGACCTTATATACTGGAGGAGAAGCTTGCAGCAAGACCTTTTATACTAGACAAGAGTCATGCAAACAGGCCTGATATACTGGAGCAGAGTCAAGCAGGCAGACTTTATTTACCGGAGAGCAGAGTCATGCAACCTTATATACTAGAGTAGAGGCATGCAGCCAGACCTCATATACTATAGCAGAGTCATGCAGCCAGGCCTAATACAATGGAGAAGAGTCATGCAGCCAGACCTTATATACTAGAGCAGAGACATGCAACCAGGCCTCAAATACTAGAGAAGAGGCATGAAGCCAAACATGATATACTAGAGCAGAGTCATGCAGCCAGACCTGATATACTGGAGCAGAGTCATGCAGCCAGACTTTATATACCGGAGCAGAGTATAAAGGATTATTTGGTAGAGCTGAAAGCGGGTGGTTAATGATAAACGTCTTCGGAGGCTTCTTACTTTATTGAAAAGTCGTGGTGGGTACTCAGGCTTGTGTGTTGTGCCCATGACCCAGGAGGGCCATCCCACGAGAGGACGGAGCTACTAGGCCTTCTGTCTTGCTGCTAGGCCACTGTGTGAGTGAGAGAGTGTGGGACCAGCTTCCCACAGACCTGGACAGGCCCAGAGGGCAGCACTTTAGTGGCGCGAAAAATGAACTGAGCTGGCAGACAGCATAGGCTGTCTGTGCAGACAGTACAGGCTGTCTACATACGCTCGGCCGTCCGACGCGACAATACTGGTGGTAAAAAAAAAATCGGTCTCTCTCTCGTAGGAACAGGGCAAAGAACACAAAATAAAAGCATATATATACATATGGACATAGAAAAAAAAAACTTCCTACAGGTAGGAAAGAAAAAAACATGTGGGGTGTGCTAAACATCGTGGTCATAGGCAGTGAGCGCCTTCCTGCGTCTGAACAGATATGCAGCACAGGAGACATCGCTGTGGCTGAGCTGTGATGTAACAGGTTACGGTCTCCTCTGGAACGGTGAAGCAGTCATCGTAGGGGTCGCTGCAGGTTTCACTCAACCTGGGGCACGACATGCAGGTTCCCTCGAGTGAGGCGTCGTCAAAACTCGGCAACTGGGCAGGACTTCTGGCAAGCACCTCAGGAGGACACTTCTCGACTGGTACTGTCGCTGGGCTGTCACTGCCGGAGAGCGTGGAGCGAGTTGTGGAGCGAGTCGTGGCAGAGACGACTGGGCGAAACATTTGGGAGTCGTAACATCATACACCAGACTGCAGTGAGAGAGCTAGCAGTCAAAGTGACATCTTTGTGCAGCCTGCTCACTGAAGCTTGTGACAGGAGGCTGACACAGCGCCTGCCGACAGGGCTAACTGCGGCTTGACGAGTGTCATTCTCTCGGCAGTTGGAGTTACAGCAGAGGTTAGTCTAAGCGTCCCCAGACTTGTTTCTCTACATGTAACTGCTCTGAAGGTCTGGAGGTGAAGTGAAACAAATCTCGATGAGAATCGTAGCAGGTACGATTCTCCAGAACATCTATGAGCGACGAGCATAAGAGCTTTCTGTACAAGGGGGCTCGGGCTCAGAGCTGACTGATAACAGCTGTCAAACGCACTGGTCATACCGGGTGACTTAGCACAGTGGTTCTACTCAGGTCTGGCTCAGACCTCACTGGACATACGGAAACTTTACACACCCTTGGTACATGCAGCACAAGATGGCTTAAACTAGCAAATGATGCTTTTCTGTGCACAAAACTGACACTAAACTATATACTAACATGTGAGAAGACTGACTGAGAGGAATTATTTAACACACGACATATATCTTCTCTCAATCTACTCGACAATACTGAAATAATTACTAGAACATTCGATGTGACATCATGTGATGTCAGGCGTGATGTCGCGAGGTGACGTCAGCAGACATCTCGAGGTGACGTCAGGCAGACATCGTGACGTCATGAAGTCGGGCAGCATCGTTGGTGACGTCAATGTGATGTGGGCAGCAGACCACAGCATGTGGCCTGGAACATCTGGCTTGGTAACTCACGTGGTTTATAGATCCACGTGACATCTCCCACACCCAACGTGGCGTCGGGATCTACTTGGCATGCTGATCCACTTAGCTTCGAGTGGCCTTGGGTGCTGGATACACAGCACTGGCAATGAATTCACACGAAAAACAGCAGAAAACACAGCAGAGGGAGTGATGGCGTGGTGGTGCATGGTAGTGAAGTGGCGAGGAGCGTGGGTGAGTGTATGGCGAGGGCTCATCTGGCCACTTCCTCCTCCTCCCACCCACAAACACAGGGAAACACACTGGACGCAGAAATCACCACAAAACTCACCTCTGGCTTGCTGAAACAGCTGTGCTGAGCTGAACAACAGCAACATACAAGTGACGATGAACACGTGACTTGAGAAACAGCGTGGGACGCTGTAGCTGGGGTCACTGGGACGCCACTTACAATTCTCGAAGAAATTCGGCAAATTTCGGCTGGATCCTGCTTGTACCTGTGTCTGGATGCTGAAACGTGCAGACACGACATCAGGATAACTCGTTGAGAGACGGATGCTTCTTGAATAGGGTGATAAAGTGAAGATGACTTCATACCTTCCTTCCTCTCTCCCGGCAAACACAACTGCTGTGACCACCGCTTCCCACCAATGTGAACCACGATTAATTGGTATTACTGGTAGCGGGGTGTATGAATGATACACGTCTTCGGAGGCTTCTGACTTTATTTGCAAAGTCGTGGTGGGAACACAGGCTTGTGTGTTGTGCCCATGGCCTGGGAGGGCCATACCACGAGAGAGAGCTACTAGTAGCCCTTGTGTCTTCCTGCTAGGCCGCTGTGTGAGTGAGAGAGTGTGGGACCAGCTTCCCACAGACCTGGACAGGCTCAGAGGGCAGCACTTTAGTGGCGCGAAATATGAACTGAGCTGGCAGACTGCATGGGCTGTCTGTGCAGACAGTACAGGCTGTCTACAAAAGTCATGCAACCAGACCTTATATAGTAGAGCAGAGGCATGCAGCCAGACCTGATATACTATAGCAGAGTCATGCAGCCAGACCTGATACAATGGAGCAGAGTCATGCAGCCAGATCTTATATACTAGAGCAGAGTCATGCAGCCAGACCTGATATACTGAAGCAGAGTAATGCAGCCAGACCTTATATACTGCAGCAGAGTCATGAAACCAGACCTTATATACTAGATGAGAGGAATGCAGCCAGACCTTATATACTAGAGCAGAGTCATGCAGCTAGAACTGATATACTGGAGCATACTCATTCAGCTACATCTGATATACTAGAGCAGAGACATGCAACCACGCCTCATATACTAGAGCAGAGGCATGTAGCTAAACCTGATATACTGGAGCAGAGTCATGCAGCCAGACTTAATATACTGGAGCAGAGTCATGCAGCCAGACCTTATATACTGGAGCAGAGTGATGCAACCAGACCTTATAAACTAGAGCAGAGTCATGCAGCCAGACCTTATATACTGGAGCAGAGTCATTCAACCAGACCTGATACACTGGAGCAGAGTCATGCAACCAGAACTTATACACCCGAGCAAAGGCATGTAGCCAGACCTTATATACTATAGCAGTCATGCAGCCAGACGTGATATACTGGAGCAGAGTCATGAAGCCTGACCTGATAAACTGGAGCAGAGTCATGCAGCCAGACATGATATACTGGAGCAGAGTCACGCAGCCAGACATTATATACTAGAGCAGAGGCATGCAGCCAGACCTGATATACTGGAGCAGAGTCATGCAGCCAGACCTGATATATTGGAGCAGAGTCATGCAGCCAGACCTGACATACAATAGCAGAGCCACGAAGCCTGACCTTACATATTGCAGCAGAGGCATGTAGCCAGACCTTATATACTAGAGCAGAGGCATGCAGCAAGACCTTTTATACTAGACAAGAGTCATTACCTGGAGTTTACCTGGAGAGAGTTCCGGGGGTCAACGCCCCCGCGGCCCGGCCTGTGACCAGGCCTCCTGGTGGATCAGAGCCTGATCAACCAGGCTGTTACTGCTGGCTGCACGCAAACCAACGTACGAGCCACAGCCCGGCTGGTCAGGTACCGACTTTAGGTGCTTGTCCAGTGCCAGCTTGAAGACTGCCAGGGGTCTGTTGGTAATCCCCCTTATGTATGCTGGGAGGCAGTTGAACAGTCTCGGGCCCCTGACACTTATTGCATGGTCTCTTAACGTGCTAGTGACACCCCTGCTTTTCATTGGGGGGATGTTGCATCGTCTGCCAAGTCTTTTGCTTTCGTAGTGAGTGATTTTCGTGTGCAAGTTCGGTACTAGTCCCTCTAGGATTTTCCAGGTGTATATAATCATGTATCTCTCCCGCCTGCGTTCCAGGAAATACAGGTTCAGGAACCTCAAGCGCTCCCAGTAATTGAGGTGTTCTCCGTTATGCGCGCCGTGAAGGTTCTCTGTACATTTTCTAGGTCAGCAATTTCACCTGCCTTGAAAGGTGCTGTTAGTGTGCAGCAATATTCCAGCCTAGATAGAACAAGTGACCTGAATAGTGTTATCATGGGCTTGGCATCCCTAGTTTAGAAGGTTCTCATCATCCATCCTGTCATTTTTCTAGCAGCTGCGATTGATACAATGTTATGGTCATTGAAGGTGAGATCTTCCGACATGATCACTCCCAGGTCTTTGACGTTGGTGTTTCGCTCTATTTTATGGCCAGAATTTGTTTTGTACTCTGATGAAGATTTAATTTCCTCGTGTTTACCATATCTGAGTAATTGAAATTTCTCATCGTTGAACTTCATATTGTTTTCTGCAGCCCACTGAAAGATTTGGTTGATGTCCGCCTGGAGCCTTGCAGTGTCTGCAATGGAAGACACTGTCATGCAGATTCGGGTGTCATCTGCAAAGGAAGACACGGTGCTGTGGCTGACATCCTTGTCTATGTCAGATATGAGGATGAGGAACAAGATGGGAGCGAGTACTGTGTCTTGTGGAACAGAGCTTTTCACCGTAGCTGCCTCAGACTTTACTCTGTTGACTACTACTCTTTGTGTTCTGTTAGTGAGGAAATTATAGATCCATCGACCAACTTTTCCTGTTATTCCTTTAGCACGCATTTTGTGCGCTATTACGCCATGGTCACACTTGTCAAAGGCTTTTGCAAAGTCTGTATATATTATATCTGCATTCTTTTTGTCTTCTAGTGCATCTAGGACCTTGTAGTAGTGATCCAATAGTTGAGACAGACAGGAGCGACCTGCTCTAAACCCATGTTGCCCTGGGTTGTGTAATTGATGGGTTTCTAGATGGGTGGCGATCTTGCTTCTTAGGACCCTTTCAAAGATTTTTATGATATGGGATGTTAGTGCTATCGGTCTGTAGTTCTTTGCTATTGCTTTACTGCCCCCTTTGTGGAGTGGGGCTATGTCTGTTGTTTTTAGTGCCTGTGGGACGACCCCCGTGTCCATGCTCCCTCTCCATAGGATGGTAAAAGCTCGTGATAGGGGCTTCTTGCAGTTCTTGATGAACACGGAGTTCCATGAGTCTGGCCCTGGGGCAGAGTGCATGGGCATGTCATTTATCGCCTGTTCGAAGTCATTTGGCGGCAGGATAACATCAGATACGCTTGTGTTAACCAAATTCTGTGGCTCTCTCATAAAAAAATAACTTTGATCTTCGACTCTCAGTCTGGTTAGCGGTTTGCTAAAATCTGAGTCTTATTGGGACTTGAGTAACTCACTCATTTCCTTGCTGTCATCTGTGTAGGACCCATCTTGTTTAAGTAGGGACCCAATACTGGACGTTGTTCTCGACTTTGATTTGGCATAGGAAAAGAAATACTTTTGGCTTCTTTCGATTTCATTTATGGCTTTTAGTTATTCCCGCGATTCCTGGCTCCTATAAGATTCCTTTAGCTTAAGTCATGCAGCCAAGCCAGATATACTGGAGCAGAGTCAAGCAGGCAGTCCTTATATACCGGAGAGCAGAGTCATGCAACCTTATATACTAGAGTTGAGGCATGCAGCCAGACATCATATACTATAGCAGAGTCACGCAGCCAGGCCTAATACAATGGAGCAGAGTCATGCAGCCAGACCTGATATACTAGAGCAGAGACATGCAACCAGGCCTCAAATACTAGAGCAGAGGCATGAAGCCAAACATGATATACTGGAGCAGAGTCATGCAGCAAGACCTAATACACCGGAGCAGAGTCATGCAACCAGACCTCATATACTAGAGCAGACGCATGCATCCAGACCTGATATACTACAGCAGAGTCACGCAGCCAGACCTGATACAATGGAGCAGAGTCATGCAGCCAGATCTTATATACTAGAGCAGAATCATGAAGCCAGACCTGTTATACTGGAGCAGAGTAATGCAGCCAGACCTTATATACCAGAGCAGAGGAATGCAGCCAGACCTTACATACTAGAGCAGAGTCATGCAGCAAGAACTGATATACTGGAGCATAGTCATGCAACCACACCTGATATACTAGAGCAGAGACATGCAATCACGCCTCATATACTAGAGCAGAAGCATGTAGCTAAACCTGATATACTGGAGCAGATTCATGCAGCAAAACCTAACATACTGGAGCAGAGTCATGCAGCCAGACCTTATATACTGGAGCAGAGTCATTCAACCAGATCTTATATGCTAGAGCAGAGGCATGCAGACAGACCTCAAATATAGCAGAGACATGCAGCCATACCTGATAAACTGAAGCAGAGTCATGCAGCCAGACCTGGTATACTTGAGCAGAGTCATGCAGCCAGACCTGATATACCGGAGCAGAGTCACGCAGCCAGACCTAATATACTGTAGCAGAGGCATGCAGCCAGACCTGATATACTTGAGCAGAGTCATGCAACTAGACCTTATATACTAGAACAGAGGCATGCTGCAAGACCTGATATACTATAGCAGAGTCATGCATCCACACCTGATACAATGGAGCAGAGTCATGCAGCCAGATCTTACATACTATAGCAGAGTCATGCATACAGACCTGGTACACTGGAGCAGAGTTATGCAGCCAGACCTGATATACTGGAGCAGAGTCATGCAGCCAGACATTATATATTGGCGCAGACGCATGCAGCCAGACCTTATATACTATAGTTGAGTCATGCAGCCAGACCTGATATACTGCAGCAGAGTCACGCAGCCTGACCTTGTATACTTGAGCAGAGGCATGTAGCCAGACCTGATATACTGGATCAGAGACATGCAACCAGACCTAATATACTAGAGGAGAGGCATGCAGCCAGACCTCATATACTATAGGAGAGTCATGCAGCCAGACCTGATACACTGGAGCAGACTCATGAAGCCAGAACTAATATGATGGACCAGAGTCATGCAGCCAGACCTGTTATACTGGAGCAGAGTCATGCAGCCAGATATTATATACCAGAGCAGAGGCATGCAGCCAGACCTGATATACTGTAGCAGAGTCATGCAGCCAGACCTGATATACAAGAGCAGAGTCACGTAGCCAGACCTACCATAATAGAGCAGAGCCATGCAGCCAGACCTTATATGCTGCAGCAGATGCATGCAGGAAGCCTTTATATACTAGAGCAGAGGCATGCAGCCAGACTCTACATACTGGAGCAGAGCCATGCAGCCAGACCTTATATCCTGGAACAGAGGCATGCAGCTAGACCTTATATACTAGAGCAGAGGCATGCAGCCTGGCGTTATATACAGGAGCAGAGGCATGTAGCCAGACCCTACATACTGGAGCAGAGCCATGCCACCAGACCTTATATACTGGAGCAGAGGCATACTGCTGGACCTTATATACTGGGGAAGAGGCGTGCAGCTAGACCTTTTACTCAAG
Source organism: Cherax quadricarinatus (assembly GCF_026875155.1). NCBI lineage: Eukaryota > Metazoa > Arthropoda > Malacostraca > Decapoda > Parastacidae > Cherax > Cherax quadricarinatus. The sequence goes on along the minus strand of NC_069476.1, from coordinate 27,386,303 downwards.
TCCAGACGTGTACAGCCAGACCTTATGTACAAGAGCAGAGGCATGTAGGCAGACATTATATACTAGAGAAGAGCCATGCACACAGACCATATATACTGGAGCAGAGGAATGCTGCCAGTCCTGATATACTGGAACAGAGACATGCAGCCAGACCTTATATACTATAGCAGAGTCATGTAGCCAGACATTATATACCAGATCAGAGGCATGAAGCAAGACCTGATGTAATGAAGCAGAGTCATGCAGCCAGACATTATATACTACAGCAGAGTCATGCAGCCAAACCTGATATATTTGGGAAGAGCCATGCATCGAGACCTTACATACTAGAGCAGAACCATGCAGCCAGACCTTATATACTGGAGCAGAGGCATGCAGCCAGACTTTATATACAGGAGCACAAGCATGCAGCCAAACCTTATGTACTGGAGCAGAGGTATGGAACAAGACATTATATACTAGAGCAGAGCCATGCAGCCAGACCTTATGTACTAGAGCAGAGGCATGTAGCCAGACCATATATACTAGAGCAGAGGCATGTAGCAAGACCTTATGTACTAGAGCAGAGCCATGCAGACAGACCTTATATACTAGAGCAGGGTCATGCAGCCAGACCGTACATACTAGAGCAGAGTCATGCAGCCAAACCTTATATTTTGGAGAAGAGGCATGCAGCAAGACCTTATATACTAGACCACAGGCCTACAGCCATACCTTATGTACTAGAGCAGATGCAAGCAGCCAAGCCTTATGTACTAGAGTAGAATCATGCAGCCACACCTGATATACTAGAGCAGAGGCATGCAGCCAGAGATTTTATACTATAGGAGAGGCATGGAGCCAGACCTTATATGCTGCAGCAGAGGCATGCAGAAGGACCTTATATACTGGAGCAGAAGATGCAGCCACACTTTATATAATAGAGCAGAGGCATGCAGCCAGAGCTTATATACTAGAGCAGAGTCATGCAGCCAGACATACTAGACCAAAGACATACAGACGGAACTTATGTATTAGAGCAGAGGCATGCAGCCAGACCTTGTATAATGGAATAGAGACATACAGACAGACCTTATGAACTAGAGGAGAGGCATGCACCGAGACCTTATATATTGTAGCAGAGTCATGCAGTCAGGCTTGATATACCGGAGCAAAGTCATGCAGCCTGACGTGATATACTGAAGCAGAGTCATGCAGTCAGACCTGATATACTGCAGAAGAGTCATGCATCCAGACCTTACATAATAGAGCAGAGTCACGCAGCCAGACCTTATATACTGCAGCAGAGGCATGCAGCCAGACCTTATATTCAAGGGGAGAGGCATGCAGCCAGACCTTATATACTTAATAAGCAGAGGCATGCAGTCATACCTTATATACTGGAGCAGAGGCATGCAGCCAGACCTTTTATACTAGACCAGAGGCATACAGATAGACCTTATGTACTAGAGCAGAGGCATGCAGCAAGACGTTATATACTGGAGGAGAGGCATGCACCAAGACCTTATACACTACAGCAGAGGCATGCAGCCAGACCTTATGTAATTGAGCAGAGGCATGCAGCCAGATTTTATATACTAGAGCAGAGGCATACAGCTAGAACTTATGTACTAGAGCAGAGACATGTAGATATAACTTACATAATGTAGAACAGGCTTGCAGCCAGTCCTTTTATACAAGAGGAGAGGCATGCAACCAGAATTATATACTAGAGCAGAGTCATGAAGCCTGACCATATAAACTAGAGCAGAGGCATGTAGGCAGACGTTATATACTAGAGCAGAGCCATGCAGCCAGACCTTATATACTAGACCAAAGACATACAGCTAGTCCTTATGTACTAGAGGAGAGGAATGCAGCCAGACCTTATATAATGAAGCAGAGGCATGCAGACAGATTTGATATACTGGAACAGAGTCATGCAGCCAGACATTATACACCAGAGCAGAGGCATGCAGCCAGTCCTGATATGCTGGAGCAGAGTCATGCAACCATACCTTATATATTAGAGCAGAGGCATGCAGCCAGACTTTATATACTATAGCAGAGTCATGCACCCATCCCTGATAAACTGGAGCAGAGTCATGCATCCAGACCTTACATATTAGAGCACAGCCGTGCAGCCAGACCTTATATTTTTTACCAGAGGCATGCAGCCAGACCTTATATACTAGACGAGAGGCCTACAGCCAGGCCTTATGTACTAAAACATAGCCATGCAGCCAAGACTTATATGGTAGAACAGAATCATGCAGCCAGACATGATATACTGCAGCAGAGTCATGCAGCCAGACCTTACATACAGGAGCACAGTCATGCAGCCAGACCTTAAATACTTGAGCAGAGGCATTCAGCCTGTCTTTATATACTATAGGAGAGGCATGCAGCAAGACCTAAAATAATAGAGCAGAGGCATGGAGCCAGACCTTATATACTGTAGAAGAGGCATGTAGCCAGAAGTTTTATACCAAACCAGGGGAATACAGCCAGACCTTATGTACAGGAGCAGAGGTATGCAGCCAGACCTTATGTACTAGAGCAGAGGCGTACAGCCAGACCATATATACTAAAGCAGAGGCAAGTAGCCAGACATTATATAGTAGAACAGAGCCATGCAGACAGACCTTATATAACGGAGCAGAGGCATGCAGCCAGATTTTATATACTAAAACACAGGCATACAGCCAGACTTTATGTACCAGAGAAGAGGCATGCAGTCAGACCTAATATACTAGAGGAGAGGCATGCAGACAGAATTTATATAATAGAGCAGAAGTATACAAGCAGTCCTTATGTACTTGAGGTGAGGCATGCAGCCAGACCTTTCATTCTAGAGCAGAGGCATGCAGCTAGACCTTATATAATAGACCAAAGACATGCAGCCAGAACTTATATACAGTAGCAGAGGCATGCAGCTGGACCTTAGATACTAGAGAAGAGTCATGCAACCAGACCTTATTTACTAGAGCAGAGTTATGAAGCCAGATCTTATATGCTAGAGAAGAGTCATACCACCAGACCTTATATACTAGAGCAGATACATGCAGCCAGACCTTATATACTAGATCAAAGACATGCAGCCAGACCCTTTGCACTAGAGCAGAGCCATACAGCCACACCTGATATACTGGAGCAAAGTCATACAGCAAGACCTTACATAACAGAGCAGAGCCATGCAGAAATTATATAATGGAGCAGAGGCATGCAGCCAGACCTTACAAACTAGAACAGATGCATGGAGCCAGACCTTATATACTAGAGCAAAGGCATGCAGCCAAACCTTATATACAGGAGCAGAGGCATGCAGCCAAACGTTTTATACCAAACCAGAGGTATACAGCCAGACCTTATGTACTAGAGCAGAGGCATGAAGCGAGACCTTATATATTAGAGCAGAGACATACAGCCTGAGTTTATATAAAAGAACAGAGGCATGCAGCCAGACCTTATATACTAGAGCAGAGGCATGCAGCCAGACCTTATACAATAAAGCATAGGCATGCAGCTAGAACTTATATACTAGAGCAGAGTCATGCAGCCGGACCTTATATACTAGAAAAGAGTCATGCAACCAGACCTTATATACAAAAGAAAAGTCATGTAGCCAGACCCTTTACACTAGAGCAGAGGCATGCAGCCAGACCTGAAATACTGGAGCTGAGACATGTAGCCAGACCTTCAGTACCGGAGCAGAACCATAAAGCCAGACCTTATATACTGGAGCAGAGGCATGCAGCCAGACCTTATATACAATAGGAGAGGCATGCAGCTAGACCTTATATACTAAAGCAGAGGCATGCAGCCAGACCTTATATGCTAGAGCAGAGTCATGCAGCTAGAACTTATATACTAGAGCAGAGTCATGCAGGCAGACCTTATATACAAGAGAAAAGTCATGTAACCAGACCTTTTACACTAGAGCAGAGGTATGCAGCCAGACCTGAAATACTGGAGCTGAGTCACGTAGCCGGGCCTTCCGTACCGGAGCAGAGCCATGCAGCCAGACCTTATATACTGGAGCAGAGGCATGCAGCCAGACCTTACATACTATAGGAGAGGCATGTAGCCAGCCCTTATATACAAGAGGAGACCCATGCAGCCAGATTTCATGTACTAGAGCAGAGGCATGCAGCCAGACCTTTCATATTGCAGAAGAGGCATGCAGGCAGACCATATATAATAAGGCAGAGGCATGCAGCCATACCTTATATACTGGAGAAGAGTCAATCTGCCAGACCTTACATACTGGAGCATAGTCATGCAGCCAGATCTTATATACTGCAGCAGAGGCATGCAGCCAGACATTATATACTAAAGCAGAGACATGCAGAAAGACCTTATATACTGGAACAGAGGCAGGCAGACAGACCTTATATACTAGAGCAGAGGAATACAGGCAGACCTTATATACTGGAGCAGAGGCATACAGTCAGATCTTTTATGCTAGACAAGAGACATATAGCCAGACCTGATGTACCAGAGAAGAGGCGTGCAGCCAGACCTTATATATTAGAAGCAGAGGCATATAGCCAGACCATATATACTGGAGGAGAGGTATGAAGACAGACCTCATATACTAGAACAAAGTCATGCAGAAAGAGCTTATACACAAGAGCAGAGTCATGCAGCCAGACCTTATATATCAGAGGAGAGTCATGCAGCCAGACCTTATATACTAGAGCAGAGGCATGCAGCCAGACCTTATATACTACAGCAGAGTCATGCAGCCAGACCTTATATACTAGAGCAGAGGCATGCAGCCAGACCTTATATACTAGAGCAGAGGCATGCAGCCAGACCTTATATACTAGAGCAGAGTCATGCAGCCAGACCTTATATACTAGAGCAGAGGCATGCAGCCAGACCTTATATACTAGAGCAGAGTCATGCAGCCAGACCTTATATACTAGAGCAGAGGCATGCAGCCAGACCTTATATACTAGAGCAGAGGCATGCAGCCAGACCTTATATACTAGAGCAGAGGCATGCAGCCAGACCTTATATACTAGAGCAGAGGCATGCAGCCAGACCTTATATACTAGAGCAGAGGCATGCAGCCAGACCTTATATACTAGAGCAGAGGCATGTAGCCAGACCTTATATACTAGAGCAGAGGCATGCAGCCAGACCTTATATACTAGAGCAGAGGCATGCAGCCAGACCTTATATACTAGAGCAGAGGCATGCAGCCAGACCTTATATACTAGAGCAGAGGCATGCAGCCAGACCTTATATACTAGAGCAGAGGCATGCAGCCAGACCTTATATACTAGAGCAGAGGCATGTAGCCACACCTTATATATCAGAGGAGAGTCATGCAGCCAGACTTCCTATACTAGAGCAGAGGCATGCAGCCGGACCTTTTATACTGCAGGAGAGGCATGCAGGCAGACCTGATATACTAGAGCATCGGCATGCAGCCAGACCTTATATACTAGACAAAAGACATGTAGCCACACCTTATATACTGGAGCAGAAGCATGCAGGAAGACCTTACATAGTGGAGTAGAGTCATGCTGCCAGACCTTATATACTTGAGCACAGGAATTCAGCCAGACCTTATATACTAAAGCTGAGGCATGCAGCCAGAACTTATATACTGGAACATAGGCATTCAGCCAGACCACATATACTAGAGCAGAGGCATGCAGACAGACCTTATATACTAGAGAAGAGGCAGAAAGCCAGACCTTACATACTGGAGCAGAGGCATGCAGCCAGACCTTATATAATGAAGCAGAGGCATGCAGCCAAACCTTATATACTGGAGTAGAGTCATGCAGCCAGACCTTACATACTGGAGCAAAGGAATGTCGCCATGTCTTTTGTACTTGACCAGAAACATACAGCCAGACCTTATGTACCAGAGAAGAGGCATGCAGCCAGACTTTATATAATAAAGCAGTAGCATACAGCCAGACCTTATATACTAGAGCACAGGCATGCAGCTTGACGTTATATACTAGAGCAAAGGCATGCAGCCAGAACTTATATACTGTAGCAGAGACATGCAGCCAGACCTTATATACTAGAGCACAGGCATGCAGCTTGACGTTATATACCAGAGCATAGGCATGCGGCCAGAACTTATATACTGTAGCAGAGACATGCAGCCAGACCTTATATACTAGAGCACAGGCATGCAGCTTGACGTTATATACCAGAGCATAGGCATGCGGCCAGAACTTATATACTGTAGCAGAGACATGCAGCCAGACCTTATATACTAGAGCACAGGCATGCAGCTTGACGTTATATACCAGAGCATAGGCATGCGGCCAGAACTTATATTCTGTAGCAGAGACATGCAGCCAGACCTTATATACTAAAGGAGAGGCATGCAGCCAGACCTTATATACTAAAGGAGAGGCATGCAGCCGGATCTTCGATACTAAAGCAGAGTCATGCAACCAGACCTTATTTACTAGAGCAGAGTCATGAAGCCAGACCTTATATGCTAGAGCAGAGTGATGCAACGAGACCTTGTATACTAGACCAGAGTCATGCAGCCAGACGTTATATACTAGAGCAGAGGCATGTAGCCACACCATATATACTGGAGCAGAGGCATGAAGTCAGACCTGATATACTGGAGCAGAGGCATGCAGGAAGACCTTGCATACTGGAGCAGAGTCATGCAGCCTGACCTTATATACTAGAGCAGAAGCTTGCAGCCAGACCACATATACTAGATCAGAGGCATGCAGACAGACCTTAAATATTGGAGAAGAGTCAGTCAGCCAGACCTTACATACTGGAGCAGAGGCATGCAGCCAGACCTTATATAAGGGAACAGAGACATGCAGCCAGACCTTATGTACTGGAGTTGAGTCATGCAGGCAGACATTGTATACTGGAGCAAAGGCCAGGTCTTTTGTACTAGACCAGAGACATACAGCCAGACCTTATGTACCAGAGAAGAGGCATGCAGCCATACCATATATACTAGAGCAGCGGCATGTAGCCAGATATTATATACTAGAGCAGAGCCATGCAGACACACCTTTCATACTGGAGCAGAGGCAGGCAGCCAGACCTTACATACTAGGGCATAGGTATGCAACAGACCTTGCATACTGGAGCAGAGGCATGCAGCCAGACCTTATATAGTGGAGCAGAGTCATGCAGCCAGATCTTACATATTCCAGCAGAATCATGCAGCTAGACCTTATATGCTGGAGCAGAGGCATGCAGCAAGACCTGATAAAGTAGAGCAGAGTCATGCAGCCAGACCTGACATACTGAAACAGAGACAAGCAGCCAGACATTATATGAAAAAGCAGAGCGATGCAGCCAGATCTTATATACTCTAACAGGGGCATTCAGCCACACCTTATATACCTTAGCAGAGGCATGTAGCCAGGTCTTATATACTGTAGCAGGGGCATTCAGCCACACCTTATATACCTTAGCAGAGGCATGCAGCCAGACCTATTATACTAGACCAGAGGCATACAGCTAGGACTTACGTACTGTAGGAGAGGCATGCAGCCAGACCTGATATACTGGAGCAGAGTCATGCAGTCAGACCTTCTATACTGTAGCAGAGCCATGCAGCCAGGCCTTATGTACTAGAACAAAGACATGCAGCCAGACCTTTTATACTGGTGCAGAGGCATGCAGAGTGACCTTATATAGTAGAGCAGAGCCATGCAGCCAGTCTTTATATACTAAAGCAGAGACATGCAGCCAGACCTTGTATACTGAAGAAGAGGCATGCAGCCACACGTTTTATACCAAACCAGAGGTATATAGCCAGACCTTATGTACAAGAGCAGATTAATGCAGCTAGACCATATATACTAGAGCAGAGGCATGTAGCCAGACATTATATAGTAGAACAGAGCCATGCAGACAGACCTTATATACCAGAGGCACGCAGTAGTACCTTATATACTAGAGGAGAAGATGCAGACAGACTTTATATAATAAAGAGGCATGCAGCCAGACTGTATATACTTGAGAAGAGGCATGCAGCCAGACCTTATACACAAGAGCAGAGGCATGCATCCAGACCTTGTATACTAAAGGAGAGGCATGCAGCCGGACCTTCGATACTAGATCAGAGTCATGCAACCAGACCTTAATTACTTGAGCAGAGTCGAGAAGCCAGACCATATATGCTAGAGCAGAGTGATGCAGCGAGACCTTGTATACTAGACCAGAGTCATGCAGCCAAACGTTATATACTAGAGCAGAGGCATGTAGCCACACCTTATATACTGGAGCAGAGGCAAGCAGTCAGACCTGATATACTGGAGCAGAGGCATGCAGCCTGACCTTATATACTAGAGCAGAGGCATGCAGCCAGACCTTATATACTGGAACAGAGGCATTCAGCCAGACCACATATACTAGAGCAGAGGCACGCAGCCAGACCTTACATACTGGAGTAGAGGCATGCAGCTAGACCTTATATGCTGGAGCAGAGGCATGCAGCCTGACCTGATATAGTGGAGCAGAGTCATGCAGCCAGACCTGATATACTGGAACAGAGACATGCAGCCAGACATTATATAAAAAGCAGAGCGATGCAGCCAGACCTTACATACTGTAGCAGGGGCATTCAGCAACACCTTATATACCTTAGCAGAGGCATGTAACCAGACCTTATATACTGTAGCAGGGGCATTCAGCCACACCTTATATACCTTAGCAGAGGCATGTAACCAGACCTTATATACTGTAGCAGGGGCATTCAGCCACACCTTATATACCTTAGCAGAGGCATGCAGCCAGTCCTATTATACTAGAACAGAGGCATACAGCCAGAACTTATGTACTGTAGGAGAGGCATGCAGCCAAACCTGATATACTGGAGCAGAGTTATGCAGCCAGACCTTACATACTTGAGCAGAGTCATGCAGCCAGACCTTCTATACTATAGCAGAGTTATGCAACCAGGCCTTATATACTAGAGCAGAGGCATGCAGCCAGACCTTTTATACTGGAGCAGAGGCATGCAGCGTGACCTTATATAGTAGAGCAAAGCCATGCAGCCAGTCCTTATATACTAAAGCAGAGACATGCAGCCAGACCTTGTATACTGGAGAAGAGGCATGCAGCCACACGTTTTATACCAAACCAGAGGTATACAGCCAGACCTTATGTACAAGAGCAGATTAATGCAGCCAGACCATATATGCTAGAGCAGAGGCATGCAGCCAGACATTATATAGTAGAGCAGAGCCATGCAGACAGACCTTATATACTAGACCAGAGGCACGCAGTAGGACCTTATTTACTAGAGCAGAAGATGCAGACAGACTTTATATAATAGAGAAGAGGCATGCAGCCAGACTGTATATACTGGAGCAGAGGCATGCAGCCAGACCTTATACACAAGAGCAGAGGCATGCATCCAGACCTTGTATACTAAAGCAGAGACATGCAGCCAGACCTTAGATACTAGAGCAGAGTCATGCAGCCAGACTTTATATAATAGAGCAGTAGCATACAGCAAAACCATATGTACTAGAGCACAGGCATGCAGCCAGACCTTATATAATAAAGCAGAGGCATGCAGCCGGACCTTCGATACTAGAGCAGAGTCACGAATCCAAACTTTATATACTAGAGCAGAGTTACGCAGCCAGACCTTATTTACTAGAGCAGAGTCATGCAGCGAGACCTTATATACTAGAGCAAAGTCATGTAGCCAGGCCCTTTACACCAGAGAAGAGGCATGCAGCCAGACCTGATATACTGGAGCAGAGTCATGCAGCCAGACCATATTTACTAGAGCAGTCATGAAGCCAGACCTTATATGGTAGAGCAGAGTAATGCAGCCAGACCCTTTACACTAGAGAAGAGGCATAATAATAATAATAATATAATAATAATAATAATAATAATAATAATAATAATAATAATAATAATATCTTTATAGGTAGTAGGTTGGTAGACAGCAACCACCCAGGGAAGTACTACCGTCCTGCCAGATGACTGTGAAACAAAAACCTGTAACTGTTTTGCATGATGGTAGGATTGCTGGTTTCTTTTTCTGTCTCATAAACACGCTAAGATAACAGGGATATCTTGCTACTCCTACTTACACTTTGGTCACACTTCACAGACACGCACATGCATATATATATATACATACATCTAGGTTTTTCTCCTTTTTCTAAATAGCTCTTGTTCTTTTTTATTTCTTCTATTGTCCATGGGGAAGTGGAAAAGAATCTTTCCTCCGTAAGCCATGCGTGTCGTATGAGGCGACTAAAATGCCGGGAGCAATGGGCTAGTAACCCCTTCTCCTGTATACAATTACTAAAAAGAGAAGAAGAAAAACTTTATAAAACTGGGTTGCTTAAATGTGCGTGGATGTAGTGCGGATGACAAGAAACAGATGATTGCTGATGTTATGAATGAAAAGAAGTTGGATGTCCTGCCCTAAGCGAAACAAAGCTGAAGGGGGTAGGAGAGTTTCAGTGGGGGAAACAAATGGGATTAAATCTGGAGTATCTGAGAGAGTTAGAGCAAAGGAAGGGGTAGCAGTAATGTTAAATGATCAGTTATGGAAGGAGAAAAGAGAATATGAATGTGTAAATTCAAGAATTATGTGGATTAAAGTAAAGGTTGGATGCGAGAAGTGGGTCATAATAAGCGTGTATGCACCTGGAGAAGAGAGGAATGCAGAGGAGAGAGAGAGATTTTGGGAGATGTTAAGTGATGTATAGGAGCCTTTGAACCAAGTGAGAGAGTAATTGTGGTAGGGACTTGAATGCTAAAGTAGGAGAAACTTTAGAGAGGGTGTGGTAGGTAAGTTTGGGGTGCCAGGTGTAAATGATAATGGGACCCTTTGATTGAACTTTGTATAGAAAGGGGTTTAGTTATAGGTAATACATATTTTAAGAAAAAGAGGATAAATAAGTATACACGATATGATGTAGGGCGAAATGACAGTAGTTTGTTGGATTATGTATTGGTAGATAAAAGACTGTTGAGTAGACTTCAGGATGTACATGTTTATAGAGGGGCCACAGATATATCAGATCACTTTCTAGTTGTAGCGACACTGAGAGTAAAAGGTAGATGGGAATACAAGGAGAATAGAAGCATCAGGGAAGAGAGAGGTGAAGGTTTATAAACTAAAAGAGGAGGCAGTTAGGGTAAGATATAAACAGCTATTGAGGATTAATGGGCTAATGAGAGCATAGGCAATGGGGTCGAAGAGGTATGGGGTAGGTTTAAAAATGTAGTGTTAGAGTGTTCAGCAGAAGTTTGTGGTTACAGGAAAGTGGGTGCAGGAGGAAGAGGAGCGATTGGTGGAATGATGATGTAAAGAGAGTAGTAAGGGAGAAAAAGTTAGCATATGAGAAGTTTTTACAAAGTAGAAGTGATGCAAGGAGGGAAGAGTATATGGAGAAAAAGAGAGAAGTTAAGAGAGTGGTGAAGCAATGTAAAAAGAGAGCAAATGAGAGAGTGGGTGAGATGTTATCAACAAATTTTGTTGAAATAAGAAAAAGTTTGGAGTGAGATTAACAAGTTAAGAAAGCCTAGAGAACAAATGGATTTGTCAGTTAAAAATAGGAGAGGAGAGTTATTAAATGGAGAGTTAGAGGTATTGGGAAGATGGAAGGAATATTTTGAGGGAATTGTTAAATGTTGATGAAGATAGGGAAGCTGTGATTTCGTGTATAGGGCAAGGAGGAATAACATCTTGTAGGAGTGAGGAAGAGCCAGTTGTGAGTGTGGGGGAGTTCGTGAGGCAGTAGGTAAAATGAAAGGGGTAAGGCAGCCGGGATTGATGGGATAAAGATAGAAATGTTTAAAAGCAGGTGGGATATAGTTTTGGAGTGGTTGGTGCAATTATTTAATAAATGTTATGGAAGAGGGTAAGGTACCTAGGGATTGGCAGAGAGCATACATAGTTCCTTTGTATAAAGGCAAAGGGGATAAAGAGAGTGCAAAAATTATAGGGGGATAAGTCTGTTGAGTGTACCTGGTAAAGTGTATGGTAGAGTTATAATTGAAAGAATAAGAGTAAGACGGAGAATAGGATAGCAGATGAACAAGAGGGCTTTAGGAAAGGTAGGGGGTGTGTGGACCAGGTGTTTACAGTGAAACATATAAGTGAACAGTATTTAGATAAGGCTAAAGAGGTCTTTGTGGCATTTATGGATTTGGAAAAGGCGTATGACAGGGGGGATAGGGGGCAATGTGGCAGATGTTGCAAGTGTATGGTGTAGGAGGTAGGTTACTGAAAGCAGTGAAGAGTTTTTACGAGGATAGTGAGGCTCAAGTTAGAGTATGTAGGAAAGAGGGAAATTTTTTCCCAGTAAAAGTAGGCCTTAGACAAGGATGTGTGATGTCACCGTGGTTGTTTAATATATTTATAGATGGGGTTGTAAGAGAAGTAAATGCGAGGGTCTTGGCAAGAGGCGTGGAGTTAAAAGATAAAGAATCACACACAAAGTGGGAGTTGTCACAGCTGCTCTTTGCTGATGACACTGTGCTCTTGGGAGATTCTGAAGAGAAGTTGCAGAGATTGGTGGATGAATTTGGTAGGGTGTGCAAAAGAAGAAAATTAAAGGTGAATACAGGAAAGAGTAAGGTTATGAGGATAACAAAAGGATTAGGTGATGAAAGATTGAATATCAGATTGGAGGGAGAGAGTATGGAGGAGGTGAACGTATTCAGATATTTGGGAGTGGACGTGTCAGCGGATGGGTCTATGAAAGATGAGGTGAATCATAGAATTGATGAGGGAAAAAGAGTGAGTGGTGCACTTAGGAGTCTGTGGAGACAAAGAACTTTGTCCTTGGAGGCAAAGAGGGGAATGTATGAGAGTATAGTTTTACCAACGCTCTTATATGGGTGTGAAGCGTGGGTGATGAATGTTGCAGCGAGGAGAAGGCTGGAGGCAGTGGAGATGTCATGTCTGAGGGCAATGTGTGGTGTGAATATAATGCAGAGAATTCGTAGTTTGGAAGTTAGGAGGAGGTGTGGGATTACCAAAACTGTTGTCCAGAGGGCTGAGGAAGGGTTGTTGAGGTGGTTCGGACATGTAGAGAGAATGGAGCGAAACAGAATGACTTCAAGAGTGTATCAGTCTGTAGTGGAAGGAAGGCGGGGTAGGGGTCGGCCTAGGAAGGGTTGGAGGGAGGGGGTAAAGGAGGTTTTGTGTGCGAGGGGCTTGGACTTCCAGCAGGCATGCGTGAGCGTGTTTGATAGGAGTGAATGGAGACAAATGGTTTTTAATACTTGACGTGCTGTTGGAGTGTGAGCAAAGTAACATTTATGAAGGGATTCAGGGAAACCGGCAGGCCGGACTTGAGTCCTGGAGATGGGAAGTACAGTGCCTGCACTCTGAAGGAGGGGTGTTAATGTTGCAGTTTAAAAACTGTAGTGTAAAGCACCCTTCTGGCAAGACAGTGATGGAGTGAATGATGGTGAAAGTTTTTCTTTTTCGGGCCACCCTGCCTTGGTGGGAATCGGCCGGTGTGATAATAAAAATAAAAAATATCTTTATTTACTACAAGTACATGTACAAGGTATACAGTCCTAGCTGACATCAATGACATACTACTGCACAGAAATCCCCTTGTTATGCTCAGCATTTCGGGCAAATTAGGTCAGTGTCCCAGGATGCGACCCACACCAGTCGACTAACACCCAGGTACCCATTTTACTGATGGGGAACATAGACAACAGGTGGAAAGAAACACGCCCAATGTTTCTACTCTGGCTGGGAATCGAACCCAGGCCCTCGCCGTGTGAAGCGAGAGCGTTAACCACCAGGCCACCAGAGCGCAGAGTATGCAGCCAGACCTTACATACCGGAGCAGAGCCATTCAGCCAGACATTATATACTGGAGCAGAGGCATGCAGCCAGACCTTATATACTGTAGCAGAGGCATGCAGCCAGACATTATATACTGGAGCAGAGTCATGCAGCCAAACCTTATACAGAGGAGCAGAGGCATGCAGCCAGACTTTGTATACTGTAGCAGAGGCATGCAGCCAGACCTTATGTTCTGGAGCAGAGTCATGCAGCCAGACCTTATACAATGGAGCAGAGTCATGCAGCAAGACCTTATTTACTAGAGCAGTCATGAAGCCAGACCTTATTTGCTAGAGCAGAGTCATGAAGCGAGACCTTATATACTAGAGCAGAGTCATGCAGTCAGACCTTATATACTAGAGCAAAGTCATGCAGCCAGACCCTTTACAAGAGAGAAGAGGATTGCAGCCAGACCTTACATACCTGAGCAGAGCCATTCAGCCAGACCTTGTATACTTGAGCAGAGGCATGCAGCCAGACCTTATGTATTGCAGCAGAGTCATGCAGTCTGACCTTTTGGACTAGACCAGGAACATACGGCCAGTCCTTATGTACCAGAAAAGAGGCATGCAACCATGCCTTATATACTAGAACAGAGGCAGCCACACCTTATACACTGGATTAGAGGCATGCAGCTAGACCTTATATACTAGACCAGAGGCACAGAATCAGACCTTATCTACTAGAGCAGAGGCTTGCAGCCAGACCTGATATACTGGAGCAGAGTCATGCAGGAAGACCTTATATACTGGAGCAGAGTCATGCATCCAGACCTTATAAAATGGAGCAGAGGCATGCAGCCTGACCTTATATACTATAGCAGTCATGCAGCCAGACCTGATATACTGGAGAAGAGTCATTCATCCAGACCTTACATACTAGAGTAGAGCCATGCAGCCAGACCTTATATACTTGCAGCAGTGGCATGCAGCCAGACCTTATATACTAGAGCAGAGGCATGAAGCGAGACCTTATATACTAGAGGAGAGTCATGCATCCAGACCTAATATACTAGAGCAGAGTGATGCAGCCAGACCTTATTTACTAGAGCAGAGTCATGAAGCCAGACCTTACATGCTAGAGCATAGTCATGCAGCTAGACCTTGTATACAAGAGCAGAAGCATGAATCCTGACCTTATATACTAAACCAGAGGCATGCAGCCGGACCTTCGATACTAGAGCAGAGTCACGCATCCAGTCCTTGTATACTAGAGCAGAGTCATGCAGCCAGACCTTATTAACTAGAGCAGAGTCAAGCAGCCAGCCCTTTTATGCTAGAGCAAAGTCATGCAGCCAGACCCTTTACACCAGAGAAGGGGCATGCAGCCAGACCTGAAATACTGGAGCAAAGTCATGCAGCGAGATCTTATATACTAGAGCAGAGTTATGCAGCCAGACCTTATATACAATAGGAAAGCCATGCGGCCAGACCCTTTACACCAGAGAACAGGCATGCAGCCAGACCTGATATAATGGAGCAGAGTCATGCAGTCAGACCTTATTTGCTAGAGCAGTCATGAAGCCATATCCTATATGCTAGAGCAGAGTCATGCAGCGAGACCTTATATATTAGAGCAGAGTCATGCAATCAGACCTTATATACTAGAGCAAAGTCATGCAGCCAGACCCTTTACACTAGAGAAGAAGCATGCAGCCAGACCTTACATACCGGAGCAGAGCCATTCAGCCAGACCTTATATACTGGAGGAGATGTATGCCGCCCGACCTTATATACTGTACCAACGGCATGCAGCCAGACCTTATGTACTGGAGCAGAGTCATGCAGCCAGACCTTATACAATGGAACAGATTTATGCAGCCAGACCTTATATACTGTAGCAGAGGCATGCAGCCAGACCTTATGTAATGGAACAGAGTCATGCAGCCAGACCTTATACAACGGAGCAGAGTCATGCAACCAGACCTTATTTATTAGAGCAGTTATGAAGCCAGACCTTATATCCTAGAGCAGAGTCATGCAGCGAGACCATATACTAGAGCAGAGTCATGCAGTCAGACCTTATATACTAGAGCAAAGTCATGCAGCCAGACCCTTTACACTAGAGAAGAAACATGAAGCCAGACCTTACATACCGGAGCAGAGCCATGCAGCGAGACCTTGTGTACTAGAATAGAGTAATGCAGCCTGACCTTTTGCACTAGACCAGGGACATACAGCCAGACCTTGTGTTCCAGAAAAGAGGCATGCAACCAGACCTAATATAATAGAACAGAGGCATGTAGCCAGACCTCATATACGAGAGAAGAGCTATGCAGCCAGACCTTATACACTGCATTAGAAGCATAACCTTATATACTAGACCAGAGGCACAGAACTAGACCTTATGTACTAGAGCATAGGCATACAGCCAGACCTTGTATAAGGGAGCAGAGGCATGCAGCCAGGCCTGATATAATAGAGCAGAGGCATGCAGCCAGACCTTATATACTATAGCAGTCATGCAGCCAGACCTGATATACAAGAGAAGTCATTCATCCAGACCTTACATACTAGAGTAGAGCCAGACCTTATATACTTGCCGCAGAGGCATGCAGCCAGAGCTTATGTACTGAGAAGAGGCTTGCTGCCAAACGTTATATACTGGAGCAGAGGCGTGCTGCCACACCTTACATACTAGAGCAGAGGCATGCAGCCAGATCTTATATACTGTAGCAGAGGAATACAGCCAAACCTTATGTACTAGAGCAGAGGCATGCAGCCAGACATTATATAGTAGAGCAGAGCCATGCAGACAGACCTTACATAATGGAGCAGAGGCATGCACCTAAACGTTATATAAGCGAGCAGAGGCAAGCAGCTAGACCTTATATACTTGAGAAAAGGCATGCAGCCAGAACTTATATACTGTAGCAGAGGCATGCTGCCAGACCTTATATACTAGAGCAGAGTCATGCAACCAGACCCTTTACACCAGAGAAGAGGCATGCAGTCAGACCTTATTTACTAGAACAGTTATGAAGCCAGACCTTATAAGCTAGAGCAGAGTCATGCAGAGGGACCTTGTATACTAGAGCAGAGTCATGCAGTCAGACCTTGTATACCAGAGTAAAGTCATGCATCCAGGCTCTTTACACTCGAGAAGAGGCATGCAGCCACACCTTACATACCGGAGGAAAGCCATTCAGCCAGACCTTATATACTGGAGCAGAGGCATGCAGCCAATCCTTATATACTGTAGCAGAGGCATGCAGCCTGACATGTTGTACTAGACCAGGGACATACAGCCATACCTTATGTACCAGAAAAGAGACTTGCAACCAGACCTAATATACTAGAACAGAGGCATGTAGCCAGACCTTATATACGAGAGAAGAGCCATGCAGCCAGACCTTATACACTGGATTAGAGGCATGCAGCTAGACCTTATGTACTAGACCTGAGGCACAGAGCCAGACCTTATGTACTAGAGCATAGGTATGCAGCCAGAACTTATATACTATAGCAATCATGCAGCCAGACCTGATATACTGGAGAATAGTCGGTAATGCAGATCTTACATACTAGAGTAGAGCCATGCAGCCAGACCTCATATACTTGCCGTAGTGGCATGCAACCAGAGCTTATATGCAAGAGGAGAGGCTTGCTGCCAAACGTTATATACTGGAGCAGAGGCATGCAGCCAGACCTTATATACTAGAGCAGAGGCATGCAGCTTGACGTTATATACTAGAGCAAAGGCATGCAGCCAGAACTTATATACTGTAGCAGAGGAATACAGCCAAACTTTATGTACAGAGCATAGCCATGCAGCCAGACATTATACAGTAGAGCAGAGCCATGCAGACAGACCTTATATAATGGAGCAGAGGCATGCAGCTAAACCTTGTATACTAGAGCATAGGCATGCAGCTAGACCTTATATACTAGAGCAAAGGCATGCAGCCAGAACTTGTATACTGTAGCAGAGGCATGCTGCCAGACCTTATATACTAAAACAGAGGCATGCAGCCGGACCTTCGACACTAGAGCAGAGTAACGCATCCAGACTTTATATACTAGAGCAGAGTCATGCAGCCAGTCCTTATATACTAGAACAGAGTCATGAAGACAGACCCTTTACACCAGAGAAGAGGAATGCAGCCAGACATGATATACTGGAGCAGAGGCATACAGCCAGATGTTATGTACTGGAGCAGAGTCAAGCAGCCAGACATTATACAATGGAGCAGATGCATTCAGCCTGACCTTTTGTACTAGACCAGGGATATACAGCCAGACCTTATATACCAGAAAAGAGGCATGCAACCAGACCTAATATATTAGAACAGAGACATGTAGCCAGACCTTATATACGAGAGAGGAGCCATGCAGCCAGACCTTATACACTGGATTAGAGGCATGCAGCTAGACCTTATATACTAGACCAGAGGCACAGAACCAGACCTTATGTAATAGAGCATAGGCATGCAGCCAGACCTTATATAAGGGAGTAGAGGCATGCAGCCAGACCTGATATACTGGAGCAGAGTTATGCAGCAAGACCTTAAATACTGGAGTATAGTCATGAATGCAGACCTTATATAATAGAGCAGAGGCATGCAGCCTGACCTTATATACTATAGCAGTCATGCAGCCAGACCTGATATACTGGAGAAGAGTCATTCATCCAGACCTTACATACTAGAGTAGAGCCATGCAGCCAGACCTTATATACTTGCCGAAGTGGCATGCAGCCAGACCTTATATACTACAGCAGAGGCATACAGCTTGACGTTATATACTAGAGCAAAGGCATGGAGAACTATATACTGTAGCAGAGGCATGCTGCCAGACCTTATAGAATACAGCAGAGTCATGCAGCCAGAACTTATATACAGTATCAGAGGAATACAGCCAAACCTTATGTACTAGAGCAGAGGCATGAAGTCAGACATTATATAGCAGAGCAGAGCCATGCAGACAGACCTTATATAATGGAGCAGAGGCATGCAGCTAAACCTTATATACTAGAGAAGTGGCATGCAGCTAGACCTTATATATAAGAGCTGATGCATGCAGCCAGATCTTATATACTAGAGCAGAGTCATGCAGCCAGACCTTATATACTAGAGCAAAGGCATTCAGCCAGAACTTATATACTGTAGCAGAAACATGCAGCCAGACCTTATATACTAAAGGAGAGGCATGCAGCCGAATCTTCGATACTAGAGCAGAGTCACGCATCCAGACCTTATATACTAAAGCAGAGTCATACAGCCAGACCTTATATACTAGAACAGAGTCATGCAGCGAGACATTATATACTAAAGCAGAGTCATGCAGCCTGACCTTATATACTAGAGCAAAGTCATGCAACCAGACCCTTTACACCAGAGAAGAGGCATGCAGCCAGACCTGATATAATGGAGCAGAGTCATGCAGCCAGACCTTATTTACTAGAGCAGTCATGAAGCTAGACCTTATATGCTAGAGCAGATTCATGCAGCGAGACCTTATATACTAGAGCAGAGTCATGCAGCCAGACCTTATATACTAGAGGAGAGCCATGCAGCCAGTCCCTTTACACTATAGAAGAGGAATGCAGCCAGACCTGATATCCTGGAGCAGAGTCATGCAGCTAGATCTTACACACCGGAGCAGAGCCATTCAGCCACACCTTATATACTGGAGCAGAGGCATGCAGCCAGATCTTATGTACTGGAGCAGAGTCAAGCAGCCAGACATTATACAATGGAGCAGAAGCATGCAGCCTGACCTTTATACTAGATCACGGACATACAGCCAGACCTTATGTACCAGAAAAGAGGCATGTAACCAGACCTTATATACTAGAACAGAGGCATGTAACCAGACCATATATACGACAGAGGAGCCATGCAGCCAAACCTTATACAAAGGAATAGAGGCATGCAGCTAGACCTTATATACTAGACCAGAGGCACAGAACCAGACCTTATGTACTAGAGCATAGGCATGCAGCTAGACCTTATATACTAGACCAGAGGCACAGAACCAGACCTTATGTACTAGAGCATAGGCATGCAGCCAGACCTTATATAAGGGAGCACAGGCATGCAGCCAGCCCTGATATACTGGAGCAGAGTTATGCAGCAAGACCTAATATACTGGAGCGGAGTCATGCAGCAAGACCTTATATACTGGAGCAGAGTCATGCATCCAGATCTTATACAATAGAGCAGAGGCATGCAGTCAGCCCTGATATACTGGAGCAGAATCATGCAGCACGACCATATATACTGCAGCAGAGTCATGCATCCAGACCTTATATAATAGAGCAAAGGCATGCAGCCTGACCTTATATAAGGGAGCACAGGCATGCAGCCAGGCCTGATATACTGGAGCAGAGTCATGCAGCAAGACCTTATATACTGCAGCAGAGTCATGCATCCAGACCTTATATAATAGAGCAAAGGCATGCAGCCTGACCTTATATACTATAGCAGTCATGCAGCCAGACCTGATATACTGGAGCAGAGTCATGCAGCAAGACCTTACATACTAGAGTAGAGTCATGCATCCAGACCTTATATACTTGCCCCAATGGCATGCAGCCAGAGCTAATATACAAGAGGAGAGGCTTGCTGCCAAACGTTATATACTGGAGCAGAGGCATGCAGCCAGACCATATATACTAGAGCAGAGGCATGTAGCCAGACATTATATGGTAGAGCAGAGTCATGCAGAAAGACCTTATATAATAGAGCAGAGGCATGCAGCGAGAACTTATATACTAGAGCACAGGCATGCAGGGTTATATACTGTAGCAGATGCATGCTGCCAGACCTTATATATAAGGGCAGATGCATGCAGCCAGACATTATGTACTAAAGCAGAGGCATGCAGCCGGACTTTAGATACTAGAGCAGAGTCATGAAGCCAGACCTTATTTGCTAGAGCAGAGTCATGCAGCTAGACCTAATATACTAGAGCAGAGTCATGCAGCCAGACCTTATATACTAGAGCAAAGTCATGCAGCAGACCCTTTACACTAAAGCAGAGGCATGCAGCCAGACCTTACTTACAGTAGCAGAGTCATGCAGCCAGACCTTATATACTGGAGGAGAAGCATGCAGCCAGACCTTATATACTGGAGCAGAGTCATGCAGCCAGACCTTATACACTGGAGTAGAGGCATGCGGGCAGATCTTTTGTACGAGACAAGAGACATACAGCCAGACCTTATGTATCAGAGAAAAGGCATGCAGCCAAACCTTATATACTGGATTAGAGGCATGCAGCTAGGCCTTATATACTAAACCAGAGGCATACAGCCAGACTTAATGTACTAGAGAATAGGCATGCAGCCAGACGTTATACAAGGGAGCAGAGGCATGCAGTCATACCTGATATAGTGGAGCAGAATTATGTAGCAAGACCTGATATAGTGGAGCAGAATTATGCAGCCAAACCTCATATGCTAAAGTAGAGGCATGCAGCCAGACCTTATATACTGGAGCAGTCATGCATCCAGACCTTACGTACTAGAGCAGAGCCATGCAGCGAGATCTTATTTATAGGAGCAGAGGCATGCAGCCAGACCTTTTATACTAGACAAGAGGCATACAGGCAGACCTTATGTACTAGAGCGGAGGCATGCAGCGAGACCTTTTAAATTAGAGCTGAAGCATGTAGCCATACCTGATATACTGTAGGAGAGTCGTGCAGCCAGACCTTATATACTGGACCATAAGCATGCACCAGACCTTAAATACTAAAGAAGAGGCATGCAGCCAGACAATATATACTAGAGCAGAGGCATATCGCCAGACATTATATAGTAGAGCAAAGCATTGCAGACAGACCTTATATACTGGAGCAGAGGCATGCAGCCAGACTTTAAATACTAGGGCAGAGGCATGCAGCCAGACAATATATACTAGAGCAGAGGCATATAGCCAGACATTATATAGTAGAGCAAAGCATTGCAGACAAACCTTATATACTGGAGCAGAGGCATGCAACCAGACCGTATATACTAGACCAGAAGTATACAGCCAGACCTTATGTACGAGAGCAAAGGCATGCAGCCAGACATTATATACTAGACCAGAGGCATGCAGCCAGACTTTATATAATAGAGCAGAGGCATACAGCCGGACTTTATATAATAGAGCAGAGGCATGCAGCCAGACCTTATATACTAGAGCAAAGGCATGCAGCCAGACATTATATACTAGAGCAGAGGCATGCAGCCAGACTTTATATAATAGAGCAGAGGCATGCAGCCAGACATTATATACTAGAGCAAAGGCATGCAGCCAGAACTCATATACTGGAGCAGAGGCACGCAGCCAGACCTTATGTACTTGAGCAGAGTCATGCAGCCAGGCGTTATATACCAGAGCAGAGTCATGTAGCTAGACCTTGTATACTAGAGCAAAGTCATGTAACCAGACCCTTTACACAAGAGCAGAGGCATGCAGCCAGACCTGATATACTGGAGATGAGTCATGTAGCCAGACCTTACGTACCGGAGCAGAGCAATGCAGCCAGACCTTATGTACAAGAACAGAGGCAGGCAGCTAGACCTTATGTACTGGAGCAGAGGCATGCAGCCAGACCAAATATACTAGTGCAGAGGCATGTAGCCAAATATTATATAGTATAGCATAGGCATGCAGACAGACCTTATATACTAGACCAGAGGCATGTAGTAGGACCTTATATATTAGAGCAGAAGATGCAGCTAGACTTTATATAATAGAGTAGAGGCATGCAGCCAGACCTTATATACTAGAGGCGAGGCATGGAGCCAGATCTTATATACTATAGCTAAGGCATGCAGGCAGACCTTATATGCTGGAGCAGAGGCATGCAGCCAGATCTTAAATACTAAAGCAGAGGCATGGAGCCAGACCTTATATAGTAGAGCAGAGGCATGCAGCCAGATTTTTTAGAGGAAACCAGAGGTATACAGCCAGAATTTATGTACAAGAGCGAAGGCATGCAGTCATACCTTATGTTCCAGAGCAGAGGTGACAAAAATGGCTGATTGCCACAAACAGTACTTTATATTGTCATCCGAATGTAAGATCAATACAATCCCCTGTTAATGCACAAACACACCAACCATAGAGACTTACCAGAGTAGTTGGGGGTCTGTATCTAAGGGAACTTTCCCTGACACCCAGCTTACCTACTCAGCCGTCCAGATGGCGTGGCAGGAGACAAAATTATCCCCTCACTCTCATAACAGCGACACTTTTCTTCTTTATATACATAAATCACCATTACCTGGACGTTTTCCGTGACAATGAAGCAGCTGGAGGTGGCCTTACAAGTGAACCTGGCCCACTAGTGAAAGTTGGTCATACTGAATAGTGATTCAGCAAAGAAGTTGTAAAAGAAGTCCCTTGTACCAAGGTATCATAGCGCTGCTGTCTCAGGCAACTTTTATATTATTAAAGGTATACAATACCGACAAGTTGAAGAATAAAATTCACTTGTAACACTGGGGTATATCTATTAGTTTCACCTGAGCAACAGGTTGGCTGCTTAAGAAAATAAAAACACAAGAAGCAGTCGGATACAGGAAGCAGTCGGATACAGGAAGCAGTCGGATACTGGAAGCAGTCGGATACTGGAGGCAGTCGGATACAGGAAGCAGTCTGATACTGGAAGCAGTCGGATACAGGAAGCAGTCGGATACTGGAAGCAGTCGGATACAGGAAGCAGTCGGATACAGGAAGCAGTCGGATACTGGAAGCAGTCGGATACTGGAAGCAGTCGGATACAGGAAGCAGTCTGATACTGGAAGCAGTCGGATACAGGAAGCAGTCGGATACAGGAAGCAGTCGGATACAGGAAGCAGTCGGATACTGGAAGCAGTCGGATACAGGAAGCAGTCGGATACTGGAAGCAGTCGGATACAGGAAGCAGTCGGATACTGGAAGCAGTCGGATACAGGAAGCAGTCGGATGCTGGAAGCAGTCGGATACAGGAAGCAGTTGGATACTGGAAGCAGTCGGATACAGGAAGCAGTCGGATACTGGAAGCAGTCGGATACAGGAAGCAGTCGGATACTGGAAGCAGTCGGATACAGGAACAGTCGGATGCTGGAAGCAGTCGGATACAGGAAGCATCGGATGCTGGAAGCAGTCGGATACAGGAAGCAGTCGGATGCTGGAAGCAGTCAGATACAGGAAGCAGTCGGATACTGGAAGCAGTCGGATACAGGAAGCAGTCGGATACAAGAAGCAGTCGGATACTGGAAGCAGTCGGATGCTGGAAGCAGTCGGATACAGGAAGCAGTCGGATACTGGAAGCAGTCGGATACAGGAAGCAGTCGGATACAGGAAGCAGTCGGATGCTGGAAGCAGTCGGATACAGGAAGCAGTCGGATGCTGGAAGCAGTCGGATACAGGAAGCAGTCGGATGCTGGAAGCAGTCGGATACAGGAAGCAGTCGGATACTGGAAGCAGTCGGATACTGGAAGCAGTCGGATACAAGAAGCAGTCGTATACAGGAAGCAGTCGGATACAGGAAGCAGTCGGATACAAGAAGCAGTCGTATACAGGAAGCAGTCGGATACAGGAAGCAGTCGGATACAGGAAGCAGTAGTTGTATTGACTGATGAAGACAGTTGTGTAGGTGAAACATATCAACAACACAGACCTCCAAGTGTTACATATGTATCTCAATTTTCAACTTGTTGATATTATTTATCATTTTTCAGTGGAATACAAGAATCACTTGAAATAGTTTTGAAGTTGTCAGTCAGTGATCCTTGGTGTGAGGTGGTCAGTCCCTCAAGCTCAGGCACAGGCATGACACAGCAACACAACATTATCTTGCTACAGGAGATTTCTTTTACAACTCTGTTGCTGATGCTCGTCTGTCACATCAGCTTCACCTGCTCTATCTCACCTCTACTGTCCTCTAGTATGTAAGGTTATGCTGCATGCTTGTGCTTGATGCTTGATGCTTGAGAATCTAACCACCTCTTTCCTAGGCTGATGGACTGATAATGTCAGAGTTACTTCTCGTGTTTCCAGAATTGTTCTGCTTGCTGCATGTGACTGAAGAAATCTCTTGTACAGGCGAAAAGTTTCGACAGTAAAGACTCTCAGGTTTGTAGAAGTGTCATATTTATCAGTTTATAAATTCAGAACGTATGTTATTTGAAGGTGATGCAACTGGAGATAGATGATGATGTATTAAGTCCTTGGGAAGTGACCAGTGTCGTGTGAGAACGTACCTTGGGAAGTGACCAGTGTCGTGTGAGAACGTACCTTGGGAAGTGACCAGTGTCGTGTGAGAACGTACCTTGGGAAGTGACTAGTGTCGTGTGAGAACGTACCTTGGGAAGTGACTAGTGTCGTGTGAGAACGTACCTTGGAAAGTGACTAGTGTCGTGTGATAACGTACCTTGGGAAGTGACCAGTGTCGTGTGAGAACGTACCTTGGGAAGTGACCAGTGTCGTGTGAGAACGTACCTTGGGAAGTGACCAGTGTCGTGTGAGAACGTACCTTGGGAAGTGACTAGTGTCGTGTGAGAACGTACCTTGGGAAGTGACTAGTGTCGTGTGAGAACGTACCTTGGAAAGTGACTAGTGTCGTGTGATAACGTACCTTGGGAAGTGACCAGTGTCGTGTGAGAACGTACCTTGGGAAGTGACCAGTGTCGTGTGAGAACGTATCTTAGGAAGTGACCAGCGTCATGTGAGAACTTACCTTGGGAAGTGACCAGTGTCGTGTGAGAACGTACCTTGGGAGGTGACCAGTGTCGTGTGAGAACGTACCTTGGGAAGTGACCAGTGTCGTGTGAGAACGTACCTTGGGAAGTGACCAGTGTCGTGTGAGAACGTACCTTGGGAGGTGACCAGTGTCGTGTGAGAACGTACCTTGGGAGGTGACCAGCGTCATGTGAGAACTTACCTTGGGAAGTGACCAGTGTCGTGTGAGAACGTACCTTGGGAAGTGACCAGTGTCGTGTGAGAACGTATCTTGGGAAGTGACCAGCGTCATGTGAGAACTTACCTTGGGAAGTGACCAGTGTCGTGTGAGAACGTACCTTGGGAAGTGACCAGTGTCGTGTAAGAACGTACCTTGGGAAGTGACCATGTCGTGTAAGAACGTACCTTGGAAGTGACCAGTGTCGTGTAAGAACGTACCTTGGGAAGTGACCAGTGTCGTGTAAGAACGTACCTTGGGAAGTGACCAGTGTCGTGTAAGAACGTACCTTGGGAAGTGACCAGTGTCGTGTGAGAACGTACCTTGAGAAGTGACTAGATTCGTGTGAGAACGTACCTTGGGAAGTGACTAGATTCGTGTAAGAACGTACCTTGGGAAGTGACCAGTGTCGTGTGAAAACGTATCTTGCGAAGTGACTATTCTCGTGTGAAAACGTACCTTGGGAAGTGACCAGTGTCGTGTGAGAACGTACCTTGGGAAGTGACCAGTGTCGTGTGAGAACGTACCTTGGAAAGTGACTAGTGTCGTGTGAGAACGTACCTTGGGAGGTGACCAGTGTTGTGTGAGAACGTACCTTGGGAAGTGACCAGTGTCGTGTAAGAACGTACCTTGGGAAGTGACCAGTGTCGTGTGAGAACGTACCTTGAGAAGTGACTAGATTCGTGTGAGAACGTACCTTGGGAAGTGACCAGTGTCGTGTGAGAACGTACCTTGGAAAGTGACTAGTGTCGTGTGAGAACGTACCTTGGGAAGCGACCAGTGTCGTGTGAGAACGTACCTTGGGAAGCGACCAGTGCGGTGGGAGAAAGCATCTTGGAAGTCTCTGGGAACGGAACCAACGATGCTGTCTTTGGAGGAACTGTGTCAACAAGCATGAGGAAGCTTGGAGAGAGATACGTCGACTGACTGAGGATAATTTCTTGTTTCTCTCATCACTCTGAACTTTTCTATGTTCAATATTAACTTCCTTCTTTAACATACGCTCCCAAATTCGTCCACTTTCACAACCTCCCAAAAAGACCGTATCACCGGCAAAGAGCAACTGTGATTAATCCCACTTTGCATTAGATACTTCATCTTTTAATCCAACACCCTAGATTTCACTGCTTGCACAGCGTCATCTATGAATTATGTTAAACAACCATGGTGACAGCACACATCCCATTATGCACATTACTGGAATTATTTTTATAACCACCGCTGACTTACTCCAGAAGTCATGAGTCTTACTCCGGTTCACTCCCAGTGATTTATGGACCAATCAATTGTACTAAAAAACTGGATCAAACTCTCACTTCTTAAAGCTCGAATTCAACAACATTACACTCCGGAAGATTTATGACACTTTCCATCAACCTCCAGTTGAATCATAACCCACTTCGTCACACTGCAGAGAATTTGTGACCCTTTCCATTACAGTCAAGAATGTTAACAATCTCCGTCACACTCCAGATACCTTGCAGTATGCTGCTAAAAGTTGTTACTTATTATCATACTTCGGTAGACTCTTGTGGTTCTCTCCACCAGACACCAGAGATTTTGTACACGTCTCCTTCAAACTTCAAACAACAAGGCCTCACTTATTAAACATGAGAAGCATTGAATACCATACTCTGACAAGCTAGAAGGCTTCCATTCCATTTTTCCACTATTCAGAACCCTTTCAGATTTTCTTCAATACTCTCCAGAAAGTGAGATATCTACTCAGTCAAATTTATGATTGCGTATAACTCACCTTTACACACACTAAATATCTTGTGATCATTTATATAGAACTCAAGAATATCCAGGCCCCTTTTAGATAGCTTGTTGCTCTGTTATATGCAGTATTCTTTGGTATTATTTTTCAGATTGTAGATGATTTGAGAGAGGTTTCTTCACATTTTAGAGGACTTTTGACCCTCTCTGTCAAACCCACCCAATCATGTTATTTGTATATCATTCCAGATGGCTGGCTCACCCGTTTGTCCTACATTAAAATCATTGTAGAACCATCCAGCGCACACACTAGAAGGCTTCCAGCCGCATTCATTACACCATAAAACATGCTCCATCATCTATCACAAAAAACGTTTGCAGTCCCTTTCATCACTGCCCAGAGGTTAGCAGTGCTATCCATCATCCAGCAAGAGCCTTCCACCATAATTTGTAACACTTCAGAATACTTACAGCGCTCCTTCATACACAACATAGCACAGACAAACAACTATTTAATATCAAAATGTCTTGTAGACTAATGAATCTCAATTCAGAAGACGTGAATATTTGAAGCCCAAAGCATTATAATTCAGAAGGCTAACAGCTCCATATATCAAACAGCGTAAGGTATACAAGACCATCTGCTGCATTCTGGGTTTATAGAGACAATTATCACTAGCCAGGTGCTTATTATTTCTCTCATTTACACGTAAATTTGCGACCCACCAAGACACACCATAAAACATCTCACTTCATTACGCTCAGACTGCTATAGAACTCAGAAGATATTTACTGTCTTATCATACCCCAAAATACACATTGTCATGGCCC
>NC_069476.1:27335588-27355588 GCF_026875155.1 Cherax quadricarinatus | reverse complement strand
CATTTATTGTGGTGGAGACGGAAAAAAAAAAAAAAAAATATAGAAAAGCCAGATACAGCGATTGATAAACAAGGAGGTGACCGTTCGTCATTGTAGGAGCTGCCAGATATCACCGCTCTTCACACACGCAAGTTATACTTTTGTATCAGTCAAATCACATATTACTCGGGTAGATAATTTCCAGTAGATCCTTCATGTGTTAGCTCAAATCACCAACCAGTATGTTTTAAATAAGTGACCCACTGATCAGAGCAGATCGACTGGTCCGGACCCTTGACTGGTCCGAACCCTTGACTGGTCCGAACCCGGGACTGGTTTCAAACAGTTTCGTTGGACAATAAAGCAGACTGTAAACGGATGGGGTTGTAGGCGCCCTTATAAACACAAACATTAAAAATCAGGAACGTGACGGTAAGCTGTCCAATATACAAAAAGAGTTAGAAACAGAAATACAAATAGCTAGAGCTTCATTTAAGGTTATTAATATAATATTCAAGAGGTTGCTAGTAGAATTGCAGTAAATCAACCATTCAAATCATTATGAAGCTGTGTGTAGTCTGTGGTCAGTCAAACAAACGGGCTTCCACATGGATAAATTGTCATTTTGTGGAAATTGGTGTCACGCCCCTTGTGCAGATATCCCAGAACTAGCTACAAGCAGTATTAAAACAGAGAAGTTTTTTCTGGGTATGCCCAAATGAGGAAAATCTGTGGACTAAAATCACAAGGGTATTAGAAGAAGGACAACATCAAAGCTGCTTTCATAGAAAACCTGGAAGCTTTCTACAACAGATGGAACATAAAAAGTCTGGGCTGAATGGTACTGCCCTTGATACTGGCCATGTAGTCACAAACTGTAAGGCTGGAGGTGATGTCCTGGAGACAGTAATAGTAAAGCTGGAGGTGCTGTCCTGGTAGAACAGTAAGGGTTTGAAGCTGGAGGTGCTGTCCTGGGAGACAGAAATGGTGAAGCTGGAGATACTGTCCTGGGAGACAGTAATGGTGAAGCTGGAGATTTGTCCAGGTAGTCGGAATTATACGCAGGAAGGAATACATATAAATGACCTCATAGGGGACAGAGCCATATAGGGAAACAAGTGTAGTCAAAGATAAGAATAAAACCAATATTGGCAAACTAGAAATACCGCAGGAAATAGCAAACAAGAGGACTCCAATAGCAATAGTGAGGATAAATTACCAAAAACAACTGGTGGGAGCTCCATTGTTGGTGCTAGGGAGGATAGAAGTAAGACAGGGAAACATCACCAACAGGGAATACAGTCACAGAAACCCAAGGCAAGCGGAAACCAAGCCTGTGCACATACTATGCACTTGGTATCTGCTGGCATGGGAAATCTGGAAAAAACAGATGGGGACGTGCAATTATGACCACCCTAGAAAATGCCATGCCCATATGACAACAGGAAAATGCAAACTCCCTTCCTGTAAGCTTTTTCACCCTGAAATGTGTACCTCTTCAGTACAGGAAAGACTGTGCTATAACTTAAATTGCCAAAGGGATACCATCTAAAGGGGACAAAAAGATACAAAACATCCAGGCCATGGGAAAACCTGGGTAGCCACAGCCACTCAAGAGGGAGAGGTTTTTTAGTGCCAGGAAGGAAAAAAAACTGGCAGGAAATGGCAGAAATCGTACACCAAATCCAGTCATTCCTGGGGTGGAACCACAGTCGATGGCCTCCACCTCCAAACCAACAGATACAGATACTAATGCCGGAAAAAAAATCCCCCCCCAGTACCAACAATACCACCAGTCCGATAACATTCTTCTTTGCAAATATACAGGGTCTAAAGCCAGCAACAAACAACAAAATACCTTTCATCCGTGGACTGCTTGCAGAGGCAAAGGCAATGTTCGCGGGTTTCACTGAGACCCACATAAAGGATCACTTGGACAATGAAATATGGATCCCAGGTTACAACCTATACAGATGTGACAGAGTGAACAGGCAAAAAGGGGGGGGTTGGCCTGTACATTGCAGAGTCACTTGTTTGCACAGAACTGCTTAATGCCTCAAATGACGTAGTGGAAGTTTTAGCAGTAAAGGTCGAGAACCAAAACCCAGTCATTGTGGTAGTCTACAAGCCTCCGGATGCAACATCCCAGCAATTCCAGGAACAGCTGTTAAAAATTGACCACTGTCTGGAAAATCTTCCAGCTCCTGCACCCAACATCTTGCTCCTGGGGGGTTTCAACTTAAGGCACCTAAATGGGGGAAAAATTCCCCCAAAAAAATTATTTGTTTGCGGGAAATAAAGGAAGCGGGGCCTAAAAGGAAAAACTCAAAAAACCCAAAAAACCAAAAACCCCCTTTTAAAATCCTTTTTCTTTTGGCACAAAATTAAAAAACCCGGGGGCAGAATTTAATGACCCCCACTAGAAAATCCAGCCCATAACAACAAAAAGGGAAAACCCCCTTTGTAAGTTTTTTTAAACCCCAAAAAATTTCCCAAAAAAAAAATTTCATAACCAAAAGGAAGGCTTCCCAAAAAAGGACAAAAAAAAAACCCCGGGCCGAAAAAGGGGAGACGGGCCCAACCGAGGGAGATTTGTTATTCCAAAAAAAAAAACAAAAGGTGGGAAAAGAAAACCCCAAAATCCAAACCGTTTAATAACCCCGGGGTGAAATAAACCCAACAACAAAAACCCAAATTTAATGCCGGAAAAAAAATCCCCCCCAGTACCAAAAAACCCTTAAATTCCCTTTTAAAAAAAAGGGGGGTTAAAAAAAAAACAAAAACCCCCCCTTTTAACAGGGAAACGGTTCAGGGGGGCAAAAGGAGCCCCTTTTCAGAAACCCCCAAAAAAGGAAGAGAAAGAAAAAAAAGGGAAAAAAAAAAAAATTGGACGAAAAACAAAAAACCCCCAAAAGGAAAAAACCCAAAAAGAAGGAAAAAAAAAAAAAAAAAAGACAAAGAAAAGAAAAAAAACAAAAAAAGGGAAAAACCCCCCAAAAAAAAAGGGAAAAAGGAAAAAGAAAAAAGAAAAAAAAAAAAACCAAGAAAAAAAATGAAAAAAAACCCAAAAAAGAGAAGCAAAAAAAACAAAAAGGAAAAAAAAAAAAAACGGAAAACAAGAAAAAAAAAAAAAAGGGGGGGAAAAAAGTCCCCAAAAAAAAAAAAAAAAAAAAAAGAAACAAAAAAGACCCCAAAAAAGAAAAAAAAACAAAAAAAAAAACAAAAAGGGAAAAACCCAAAAAAAAAAGTTAAAAAAGGGGAAAAAAAAAAAAAAGAAAGAAAAAGAAAAGGGCCCCAAAAGACCCCAAAGAAAAAACAAAAGAAAAAAAAAAAGGACGGGTCCAAAGGGGGAAAAAGAATAAAGAGGGCAAAAAAAGGCAAAAAAAGAAAGCCCGGGAAACACTGGCGGGAAAAAATAGCAACCCTGGGGAAACATAAGCTAAAAAAAAATCCTTTAGGATTCAGGAATCGGGGGAAAAACCCAAAAAGCTAAAAATTTAAAATCGAAAAAAAAACCCCCCAAAAGTTTTTTCTTCTCCTTTGCCAAATCAAAATCGGGGACAACCCCAAAGTTTTGGGGCCCCTACTTAAAAAAAGATGGGTCCAAACAAATGACGAAAGGGGAAAGGGTGAGCTCCCTCAAGCCCCAATATGACTAAATTTTTTTGGGCAAGCCGTTTAAACCAGACTAAAGGGGGTCGAAGAAAAAAAATGAATTGTTTTTTTGAAGAGCCACAAAATTTGATTAAAAAAAACCCAAGCCAAACCCAATTTTATCCGACCCCAAAATTTGACTTCAAACCCAGGCGAAAATAAACTTTCCCATGCACTCGGCCCCGGGGGCCCCAACCAGGGAACCCCTTGTTCATCAAAAAACTGCAAGAAGGCCCCTACCCCCAAGGGGGGCCTTTTTCCCAAACCTATGGCGAGGGGAGAAAGGAAACAGGGGGGTGGGTCCCCCCTTACAAAAAAACAACAGACTTAGCCCCCAAACCCCACAAAGGGGGCATAAAGAAACGCAAAAAACTACAGACCAATAAAAACAACACCCCAAATATCATAAAAACCTTTGAAAGGGCCCTAAGAAGCAAGATCACCCCCATCTAGAAACCCCTAAATTTAACACAACCCAGGGCAACATGGGTTTAGAACGGGGTCGCCCCTGTCTTTCTAAAACTACGGGACCCAATTTAAGACAAGGTCCTAAATCACAGAAAACAAAAAGAATGCAATGTAAAAATATACAGCCCTTTTTGAAAAATTTTTCAAACCCGGCTTAATAGCGCAAAAAAAATGGCGCAAAGGGAAATAACAGGAAAAGTCGGTCGATGGTTTTAAAAAAATTTCCTCACTAACAAAAAACACAGAGAGTAGTCGTAAACCAGATAAAGTCCGAGGAAAGCTACGGTGAAAAGCTCTGTTCCAAAAGGGCACGGGAACTAGCTCCCATCTTTTTTCCCTCATCCCTCAAAACCCGACAAAGACAAGGATGCCCAGCCACAGCCCCTGTGTCTTCCTTTCCCAAATGAAAACCCAAAAAATCTGCATACAGTGTTTTTCCATTGAAAGAAACTGCAAGGCTCCGGGCCGGACATAAAACCAAAAATCTTTCAGTGGGCTCCCAGAAAACAAAATAATTTCCCAACGTTTGGAAAAATTTTTAATTACTCAAATTTTGGAAAAACATGGGGGGAAATTAAACTTCATCAGAGTACAAAAAAAATTTTCCGGGTTCACAAAAAGGGGCGAAACCCAACGTCAAAGACCTGGGATTGATTATTTTCCGGAGGACCCTCACCTCAAGACCATAAAAATTGTATCAACGCATCTGAAAAAAAATGACAGGATGGAAAATTTAAAACCTTAAAAACCGAGGGGGGCCAACCCCATGATGCCCAACTTTTCAGGTCCTTGTTCTATCTGGGGTTTGGGGAATATTCCCTGCACTCAAAACACCCCTTTCAAGGCAGGGAAATTGCCGACCTAAAAATGTGGGGGAGAATTTTCCCAGGGCGCGCATAACGGAAAATAAAAAAACCTAAATTTACTGGGAGCGCTTGGGGGGTTTCCCTAAACCTGTATTCCCGGGAAAAACGCAGGAGGGGAGAATACAGGGTTATATACCCCGGGAAAAATCCTAGGGGGACTAGTAACCAAAACTTGCACACTGAAAACACCATTTCCCGAAACAAAAGACTGGCAGACGATGCACCATCCCCCCAATAAAAGGCAGGGTGCACAAGCACTTTAAAGAGCCCCATACAATAGGGGGCGGGGGCCCCCGAAAACTGTTCAACTGCCCCCCACACACAAAAGGGAATTCCCAAACCCGCCCCCCTGGAAAGCCCTTTCAAGCGGCACAGGACAAACCTAAAGTCAGTTCCTGATCGGGCCGGGGCTGTGGCCCCGTACTTTGGGTTTTCCCGTGCAGCCAGCAGCAACAGCCTTTTTGATCGGGGCGCTGATCCCCCCAGGGGGCCCTTTGGTCACAGCCCCGGGCCGGGGGGGCGTTGACCCCCGAAACCTCTCCGGGAAAAACCTCCGGGAAACCCGGGGTGACAAAAACCCCCGGGGAGGGGGGAAATTTTCCTTTTTAAAAATCACTTGCCCAAGAAAAGGCTGGGGCCCAGACAAGTTGAGCCCAAGATTTTTTGAGAAAAATGTGCGACCAGCTAGCAGAAACCTCTAACTCCCCATCTTTCAGCCTCCCCTAGTCAGTGAAAAATGGCCCTCCTATGGAAAAGCAAATGTAGCCCCTGTTCACAAAAAGAAGAGCAAAAGCAGAAATCAGAAATTTACAAAACCAGGGGTCACCCTGCCCAATCACTTTTTAAGGGATCGTTGAGACAATAATCTCAAGACAAATGCCCGGGATTTTTTTTGACACCACTCACTATTTTGTGATCGCCCAATATGGCTTAAAAAAAGGTTACTCTGCTGCGACCCTTTTTTGTTAAACCTCTCCACTAAGTGGCACCATCACGGATGAATCCAAAGTCAGCTGTGTGGAACCCCGGACATTTTTGGCGCTTTCGACCGGGTGTGGCACCAGGGCCTCAAAAGCAAAATTTCCAAGCACGGGGAATTTGGGCGGTTCTACGCTATGCCCCTCCTAAATTGATTACCTTCATGGTGAAATTTCCTCAAGGAAGGGAACCCGCAAGGCATCCTTTTTGGGGCAACTTTTTCCACAAGGGAAGCGTGCTTGGGGTCCATTGTTATGGAATGTCTACTTCAACGACCTTCTTAAATTCCCCACCCCAAAGAATCAAAAAGCATAGGGCCAGACGACTGTACACTAAATTCCTTACCCAAAGGAAGAAATGCCAGCTGTTTCTAAGCTACAAAATAAACCAGCTGAAAACCAAATTCATTTGGGGAAAAATAGATGGCAAGTAACATTTGCACCTGAGAAAACGCAAATGATGATCGCTCAAGGAAAACCCAAAAAAGGGTAATGCTGGTGCAGTTTTAAGGATGAATGGGGGGAAGTTGGCCCCTGGAGAAAAAAGTTGATATCCTTGGGGTAAAATTTTGGGACTCCAAACAAAAACCATGAAGAAACCATTTGTAAAAAATTGCAAAAAAAGGCAGCCAGGAAAGCTTACAGCACTTGGGCCTATCTGGGCACCCTGTTTTGACAGTAGGGGTTGCAAGATCCTGAAACGGGCACAAGTCGCTCCACCTTGAGTATGCCCCACTTTTTTTTGGGTTTTGGGCCTGCCCCCCCCCCCCCTCTTTCTGCACTGCTTGACAAGTAGAAAACCCAAGCAAAAACGTCCCCTTCTCCCCGCCTGGACCCACCCCCTGGATAGATCTGTAAATTTCAGCAGAGCCTTCAAAAATGGGGGGAGGGGTTTGGCCCTTAACTGTTATTAAAAGGGGCCAATATTGTAAAATACCACACTTGGTTCCACTTCGGGGGAAAAGCGTGAAACAAGTTTTTAGGGCCAAAAAGAGGGGAAAAGAAAGAAAGCAACTTCCCCTCTGGCTTTTAACCCTCCTCCAGAACACCCACTCCATCTGAAAACCTTTAAAAACCCAGGATGACTGGGAGTATGGAACACATTCGTACCGCAAAATAAAATGCCCAAGGGAGATAAAGTCTTTTAAATAAAAATAAAAATTCTGGCCCACAGAGGGCTCCCAATTAAATCCTTTTCCCGTACTTTGAAAGTCTCAAAAACAATAAAAATGTTTTTCCAAATGAGCTAATGTAGGAACCAGCTCTTAGCTTCCCAAATAAATTTAAAAACCCTTTAAAACCTGAAAATATAGCGTCAATAAAGCTAGGGACCCTTTAACCCTTGTAAAACCCTGGCCCCAAAAAAAAAAAAATAAAAGAAAAGAGGAGAGAGAAGGAGAGAGAGAAAAGGGGAGAGAGAGAGAGAGAGATCACCCCCCACCCTCTCTCCCCTTTTGTAAATTTTTCAAACCAAACAAGCCCCCCTCGGGGTTTACTTTCACACCGGCAAAATAGCAAAAATTATCCTCGCTACTGGCAATTTTTCCCATTTAGATACAGCAGTGTTTGGGGGAAAAACCACGGGGGAAAAAATTTCCCTCTTAGATGAAAGGACCACTTTTCCCAAACCCACCCCCCAAAACAAAATTGCATTCCAGAAGGAAAAATTTTGGGGTTGGGAAAAGCCAGGTTGGAATTTTGGGAAAAATTTAAGGATATCCATAATCCTGGGTATATGTGGTACAAGCCGGGACCCTACAGGGGGGGGGTTTTCCAGAAGTCCCCTACCTTAGGGACTCCTTTTCCAAAAGATCAAGACGGGCCCTCTTGGGCTGTTGTAAAGTTGCAGCAAAGTAACCCCTCACGGGGAACCCACTTCATGAGCCCCCTAAAAATCATTAGATAACCTACAACCCATTCCCAAAAGGGCCCAGTGCAACCCTTTCCTCAAGTGACGAAAGCTGCTCAGCTGAATGGCGACACTTTTTAACAAAGACTGGAAGTCCCACACGGGCTTAACCAGGGGTAAACAACTGGTGGAATTCGTCATCGCAAAAGGTCCCACAGACTGACAGAGTTCAAAAAAACAAACCTTTTTTTTGGAAAATTTTAACACAATTCCTCTGACCACCACAGAGGGAAAAAAATCCTCTTCCCAGCAACCCGGGGAACCTGGGGTCTGTTAATTCTCCCCACACCTTACATCTCTGGGTTCAGCCACGGGAGTCTACTTGACATGCACATAACCCTCTCTGATTCTACACCTTTTCACACACCCGCCCCATACTAATTTTAGAATCTGGTAGCAGGGGCTTCGAAAAGCAAATTCTGAGCCGGGGGGAGTTTTTCCACCAGAGAACGGTGCAGTTAAAAGATCAGGAACTAAAAAACTGCACTGATCACCTAAATTTCGCCGAGTAACGAACCGCAGGGGCAACTCCGCAGAACTGGAGAGGCGGGGGGGAAAGGGCGGGGGAGGAGGGCGTGGAGGGGGAAGACATCCTCGGCCGTCTCACCCTCCACTAAAAACAGTTTCCCCGGCAGAATCTGAGGACAAATCCCCCCGAAACACAAAGGGGGGCAACAAATCCCAGTCCACCCTCCCAGGCACCTAGGGTGTGCTTCCGGGTGTCACCGGAAGGGGGCACTCTGGCCCAAAAACCCGCCTGCGAATAAACCCGGTTTAATTACTGGGTACAAAAAGGACATAAGGAGGAAACCCGTGTCGGAAGAAAAAGGAACTTGACAACCCGGGGCCCCCTTTTAGGGGAAACCCGTTCTCAGAACCAAAACCCGCAGGATCTCTGAATTGGTGAACACTCTCCCCACGTCACCCCACTTAGCTTTCCCTACCCAGGGCCCCCAGGTGGGATTGGGGCCCTTTTACCAAAAACCACAGACCTACACCCTGCAGGGTGCCCCATACCCCACCCCTAAGGGGGAGGCACCTTACAATTTTTTCCCCAAAACACCCACCACCTCAAACCGACCAATTCATCATGAGGAACCAGTCTATCAGCAAACCCGTTCCCCCCAAAATTAGAGGTTTTTATTACTAATGTTGGAGAGCTCAACACATAAACTTTGGAAAAACTCGAAAGTTCCCGAAAAATTATAGCTGTTGTTTAAACCATTTTTGGGTACATGACTCCAGAAAATTTTGGGAAGAATGGGTGGTACACCTCATGGAAAAAAGAGACAGGCAAGGGCAAGGAGGGGTGGTTTCTTTTGTGCTTTTTCCCAAAAGTGTTTCATGCCCAAAACATAGATGTTTTCCAAACCGGGGGTACCAGCTTGAAATGATGTTTTTTCAAAACCTTAAAAAACACAAATAAACCCCTGTACAGCATGTGGGAATGTACAAACCCCCAGGGGCAACACGCAGACCCTATCCCAAATTCCTAAGGAAAAAAATTGACAACCGTTCGCTTAAAAAAACACCAAAATGTAACCCCTATTAAAAATTGTTGGTGACCCAAAAACCAGCACCTTACATGAGGGACTTTGATGACCTCTTGCAGTGTTTGACATGAAAACTTTTTTGATTTCCCCACTCATATCCGGCCCCCCTCCCTTTAAACCCCTAGTGAGTGGGGTTTTGGCAGAAGGGGAAGTCACTTTTCCCCCCCTCGGCTAAAAGTTGGAAACGTCTGACCCTAAGGCTGGTTTTTTAAAACCCCACTAAAATCCCAACAGAACCAGGTGAGGAGTCCACACGCACAACCCGGCTATGGGGAAAAAGGTATTTTGGGCCCGCCCTTTTCTCTGACTCGCCACCACCCCCACTGGAATCTCCTCTCCAGGGGGATGTTCACAACCAAGTGAAAGCCCCACGGACACATCCTTAATCCCGCAACAAGAAAAAACATTCCTCACCGGGAAAATGGACAAAGGGCCCACAGATCAGCCTTTTGGGTTTTGGCTTTCGTTGTAAAGGCGCAAATGCCCAAGTACAAACCTGGCGAAGGGAAAAAGAGAAAATCCAAACCCCCAAAAACAGGAACTTCACAAGCAAGCCGTAGGGATATGGGGATGGTCAAAAGTTGGGGCCATTGCTAAATGGGAGGTGGGCAACCCAAAAGAAAGTAGCATCAAAATGGGTAGGGGTTTCCCAAAAAACCCGGGGGTCCCCCGGGCAAGGGCCCGAAAAAGGTTATCTGCCTGATAACTTTTACCACCTCTAAATCGACAGAAAAGGGGCCACTCAAATAGTGCAAAAGAAGGCCCGGGGGCCTCTTTTCTGAAACCCTTTGCTACCAAAAAGCAAGTTTCCCCGAAAACCAGCAAAGGGGGCCCCCCTTGGGGTAAGGCCCGGGAAGAACTGTGGGCAAAACTGTCAAATGGTGACAATAAGGCCCGGGGGAGGGGCAAAATTTTCCCTTTTTAAAAAACACTTGCCCCAAAAAAAGGGTGTTGGGGCCCCGACCGGTTTGAGCCCAAGATTGTTTTAGAAGATTGCAGACCCGCTAAGCAGACCCCCCTCTAACTTTGCATCTTTTTAGCACTGCCAAATAAAAATGGGTTTAAAAGGCCCCTCTCAAGGAAAGAAGGGAAAAGTAAATCCCCGTTCACAAAAAGAAAAGCAAGGGAAAATCACAAATTTCAGACCCCGTGTTTTTCCCGGCAAATCACTGGGAAGATCCCTTGAGACAATAAACCAAGACAAATGAAAAGATTTTTTTGACCCACCACTCCCCTACTTTGTGAAACGTCAATATGGCTTTTAGGAAAAGGTTTCTCCCCCTTTTCCCCGGTGGGTTTTAAAACCTTTTCCCCCCAAATGGCACCATCAAATGGGGAATCCAAAGTCACTTTTTTGGGACACTGGAATTGCTGGCGCTTTTTTGACCGGGGGTGGCACCAGGGCCCTCTTAGCCAAATTTTTCAAAACAAAAGGGAATTGCAGGCTCAACGGGTATTCTCCTCAGGTTTTCCTTCATTGGGGTTTTGTCCTCCAAATGGAAAAGGAATCAGCAAGGCATCCTATTGGGGGAAGCGTTTTCCCCAAGGAAGCCTCTGGGGGCCATTTTTATGGAATTCTAAATTCAACGACCTTCTTCAAACTCCCTCCCCAGAACACCCCAAATGCCTAAAAGACGAAAAGTACACCCGACATTCACTTTTTCCCAAAAGAAGAAAAAAACCAGCTTTTCTTTTAAGCCATCAAATTTACCAGCTGAGAGCTATTCACTTGGGGGAAAAAATGGGAAGTAACATTTGCACCCCGAGAAAACCCCAAAAAGATAATCGTCCTTTGGCACCATGAGGTAAAGCTGGGCCGTAGTAAGGGGAATGGGGGGGATGTTTTGGGGCCCCCGGAGAAGAAGTTTGATATCCTTGGGGTTTAAATTTTACTCCAAACCAACCATGAAGAACCATGTTGTAAATCTTGCAAAAAAAGGCACCAGGAAAACTTACAGCCCTTCGCCGTTTTTCTCGCATCTGCTTGGGCAGTAGGGGTTGCCCAAAATCCTGTACGAGGCACAAGACCTTTACAAAACCCTTTAGGGATGCTCCACTTTCTTTTTTTGCCTGGCCCCCCCCCCCCCCCCAACTGCGACTGCTTGAAAAGAGTAAGAACAGAGCAAGACCCCTCCAAAACTCTCGCCTGGACCCATCCTGGAAAGATCTTCCTTTCAAACAAGCCTTCAAATTTGGGGGGATTGGGGGGTGGCCCTTTCGTTATTTACAAGGCCAAAATTGTCAAAATCCACACTTTTGGTCCCCTTCGAGGACAGCGTGAAACAGCTTTTATGCCACAAAAACGGGGGAGAAAGCAGCAACTTCCCCTCTGGGTGACCCTTTTCCCAAAAAAACACTCCATCTGAATCATACATACCCAGGATGACTTAGATGGAAACATTCGTACAGCCAAAAAAGATGTCAACAGATGAATCCGTTTGACAAATGAAAATTTCCCGGCCCACAGATGCTTTCCCAAATTCAAACCTGTTTCCCTTTCTTTTAAATCTCATAACAATAAAAAAGCCCTTTTAAAAGAAGGGTGATGTAGGGAACAGCTCTTTGCTTTCCAATAAAGTTAGGAATCCTTAACCTGTAATAAGCTGTCAATAAAACTAGGGGTCCTTAACCTTGTCAAACCCCCTTTTTAAAAAAAAAAAAAAAAAAAAAAAAAAAAAGAGAGAGAAGGGGAGAGAGAGAGAGAAAAGAGAGAGAGCTGTGGGGGTAGCACCGGAAAATTGCTGGGGCTTTGGACCGGGGGGTTTTGGCCCCCCAGGGCCTCTTAGCAAAAAGTTCAAGCAAATGGGGAATTGGGAGGTTTTTACGCTAAAGTCCCCTTCAGTGATTACCTTCATTTGGGAATCTCCAAGTGAGTTCCCCAATGGAAAAGGAAACAGCAAGACATCCGTTGGGGAAAGTGTTTTCCCCAAGGAAGGGGTGCTGGGAACCCCTTTTATGGAATTCTACTTCAACCCAAACCCTTTTTCATCCTCCCAAATCACATGCAATTAGATGCTGTACACGAAAAATTTACTTATCCAAGAGAAAAAAATGCCCCGCTGCTCTAAGCTACAAACAATCACCGCAAAAGCTATAAACAGGGTTGGGGAAAAAAGAAGGCAATAACATTTTGCACCTGAGAAAAACGGGAAATGAAAGATGGAAAGCTTGTGGGCCCGTAATAAGGGTGAAAAGGGGGGTGTTGGGGACCGGATAAGAAATTGAAAACCTTGGGGGGAAATTTTTTACTCCAAAAAAACCATGAAGAACCATGGTTTTTAAAAACTTTCAAACAAGGCAGGGCCCGGGAAACCCTTTCAGCACTTTTGCCGTATCCCCGCTCTGCTTGACAGTAGGGGTTGCAAAAATTCTGTCGAGGCAAAAAGTACGCTCACCAAAAGTTTAAATTTGCTTTCCCCTTTCTTGGTTTTTCCTGGGCCCCCCCCCCCCTTCCCATCTGCTACTTTCTTGGGCAAGTAAGGGAAAAGAGCAAGACCCTCTCATTTCCGCCTGGCCCCCCCCTGGAAAAAATCTGTCCATTTCAGCAGAGCCCTTTAAAAAAAAGAAGGGTTTTGGGTGGGCCTTTTCTGTTTGTAAAAAAGGGCCAAATTGTCCCAAAATACCAACACTTGGAAACCACTTCGAAAGGAAAAGCGTGAAACCCGCTTTTAATGCCACAAACGGGCAGAAAGCAAAACCCAAATTCACCTGGGCCCGTACCCTTCTCCAAATTCCCCTTCATCTGGGGATTTTAAAACAAAACCCAGGGTGACTCGAGTAATGGAAAACATTCCCAAAGCATAATGAAGTCCAAAGAGATAAAATCATTGATCAAATGAAAATCCCCCACAGATTTGGGTCCAACTTCAAACCTGTTTCCCCACTTTTAGTCTTTATAACAATAAAAAAGCTTTCAAATGACTGATGTAGGGTTAAAACCTTACCCGGGCCCAAAAAAATTAGGAATCCTTAAACCCGTAAATAGCTTGTCAATAAAGCTAGGGATCCTTAAACCTTTTCAAACCCGTGTTAAAAAAAAGAGAGAGAGCGAGAAAAGAGAGAGAAAAAAGGGAGAGAGAAGAGAGAGAAGAGAGAAAAGAAGAGGAGAGGGGGGGAAATTATAGACATCAGTTTTTTTAAAATATTCTAACAAACATTTAAATGGGTAGAAATAAGCGTAAACTTTTGGGAAAAAGTTATGTTTTCTGGGAAAAGGGTTGATGTTATGTTTAATAAATGAACATGATATATTTTGAAAAAAATTTTGGGGAGATTACCAAGTGCAAATTAAAAGGGAGTTCAAGTTTTTTCAATTTTAACAAATAAAAAAAGGGAAAACCGACTGCAAAAAATGTTCCCAAAAAATTTAATTTAAATGCATAAAAGGGAAGAGACAAAAAGAGTGTCCTGGGTAGAAATTTTGGGAGCGGGGCAAGAAAACCTGTCTTTTTTGGGTTTTGATAAACCGAACATGATTTTGATATAGCGAGCAAGGGAAAGCTTCTTAAAAACGAAATTTTTTTGGCAATTATAAAAATATATAAAATTTAAATATATATAATAAATAAATATATAAATATATATAAAAATCTATTTTAAAAATTTTAATAAAAATATATTTATAAAATATTTAATATAAATTTTACATATATATATTTGGAGGGCGGGATAGAGTGGAGAGGGACGTCCCAAAAAATTTTAAAAAGAAAATAAAAAAAATTTGGGGCGATTTTAAAAAAGTTAAAAAAAGCCCAGGGAACAAAATGGAAATTTTCCCGTTAAAAAAATAGGGGAAATATATGGGGAGATGGAGGGGTTTTTGGATAGATTGGGGAAATATTTTGAGGAACCTTTTTAAATTTTCGACGAAGAAAGGGGGGGCAGTTAAAAAATCATGCACTGGCCCGGGAGGTTTAAACCAAACTTTTTGGAGTGAAGAAAACAGGATGTGAGTGTGGGGGAGGTGCGTGAAAGGGATCACGTAAAAACCCGCGGAACTGACGGGGTCTGACGAAATGTTTAAAAACAGGGGGTAAATATTTTTGGAGTGGGGTTTTTTTTTTTTTGTTCAAAAAATGTTTTGAAAGAGGGGAAGGGACATAGTGATTGGGAGAAAAGCTTTTAGTCCCCCTTTATAAAAGGGGAAAGGGGGGACAAAAGAGATTGTAAAAATTAAAAAGAGGAATAATTTTACTGATAACCAAAGGGAAAAATGTACGGGAGGGTTATTATTGAAAAAAATTATAGGGGAAGACAGAAAGTAGGATTGGGGGATAAAGCCCAAGGGGGTTTCAGAAATGGGTAGGGGGTTTGTAGATCAAATGTTTAACCCTTTAAGCATAAAATTTTGGGAAAAGTATTTAGATAAAGGTAGGGAAGTTTTTATTGCATTTATGGATTTAGAAAAAGCATATGATAGAGTGGATAGGGAAGCAATGTGGCAGATGTTGAAAGTATATGGAATAGGTGGTAAGTTACTAAATGCTGTAAAGAGTTTTTATGAGGATAGTGAGGCTCAGGTTAGGGTGTGTAGAAGAGAGGGAGAATACTTCCCGGTAAAAGTAGGTCTTAGACAGGGATGTGTAATGTCACCATGGTTGTTTAATATATTTATAGATGGGGTTGTAAAAGAAGTAAATGCTAGGGTGTTCGGGAGAGGGGTGGGATTAAATTATGGGGAATTAAATACAAAATGGGAAGTGGCACAGCTATTTTTTGCTGATGATACTGTGCTTATGGGAGATTCTAAAGA
The DNA here is from genome assembly GCF_026875155.1 of Cherax quadricarinatus. NCBI lineage: Eukaryota > Metazoa > Arthropoda > Malacostraca > Decapoda > Parastacidae > Cherax > Cherax quadricarinatus. The sequence continues at coordinate 27,340,430 of NC_069476.1, read as the reverse complement.
AAAATTGCGAAGGTTAGTGGACGAATTTGGGAGTGTGTGTAAAGGTAGAAAGTTGAAAGTGAACATAGAAAAGAGTAAGGTGATGAGGGTATCAAATGATTTAGATAAAGAAAATTTGGATATCAAATTGGGGAGGAGGAGTATGGAAGAAGTGAATGTTTTCAGATATTAGAGAGTTGACGTGTCGGCGGATGGGTTTATGAAGGATGAGGTTAATCATAGAATTGATGAAGGAAAAAATGTGAGTGGTGCATTGAGGTATATGTGGAGGCAAAAAATGTTATCTATGGAGACAAAGAAGGGAATGTATGAAAGTATAGTAGTACCAACACTCTTATATGGGTGTGAAGCTTGGGCGGTAAATGCAGCAGCGAGGAGACGGTTGGAGGCAGTGGAGATGTCCTGTCTAAGGGCAATGTGTGGTGTAAATATTATGCAGAAAATTTGGAGTCTGGAAATTAGGAGAAGGTGTGGAGTTAATAAAAGTATTAGTCAGAGGGCTGAAGAGGGTTTGTTGAGGTGGTTTGGTCATTTAGAGAGAATGGATCAAAGCAGAATGACATGGAGAGCGTATAAATCTGTAGGGGAAGGATGGCAGGGTAGGGGTCGTCCTCGAAAAGGTTGGACGGAGGGGGAAAAGGAGGTGTTGTGGACGAGGGGTTTGGACTTCCAGGAAGCGTGCGTGAGCGTGTTATATAGGAGTGAATGGAGACAAATGGTATTTGGGGCCTGACGAGCTGTTGGAGTGTGAACAGGGTAATATTTAGTGAAGGGATTCAGGAAAACCGGTTATTTTATATAACCGGAAATGGGAAGTACAATGCCTGCACTTTAAAGGAGGGGTTCGGGATATTGGCAGTTTGGAGGGATATGTTGTGTATCTTTATACGTATATATTTCTAAACTGTTGTATTCTGAGCACCTCTGCAAAAACAGTGATTATGTGTGAGTGAGGTGAAAGTGTTGAATGATGATGAAAGTATTTTCTTTTTGGGGATTTTCTTTCTTTTTGGGTCACCCTGCCTCGGTGGGAAACGGCCGACTTGTTGGAAAAAAAAAAAAAAAAAAAAAAAAAAATATATATATATATAATATATATATATATATATATATATAAAATATATATATATATATATATATGTATATGTATATGTAAAATATATATATATACATGTATATGTAATATATATATATATATATATATATATATATATATAATATTAAATATATATATATATATATAATATATATATATATTATATATATATATTTATATATATATATATATATATATATATATATATAATATATAATATATATATTATATATATATATATATATATATATATATATATATATATAAATGGTCCAGTTTTGGTGTATATTGTGGGACACACAGCCTCGGAGAAGTGGATAAAAAGGCTTCAAGGAAGAATATTTCGATTTCTTCCTGAAGTCGTTTAAATATTCCACTTTCCCTATCACCCTATCTTTTCATTCTTTTTAACAATAGATATGTTTGATTATATAATATGGTGTAAAAGATTTAAGAGATACATTGTTGATATAAAGATGGCATATACAGTACACGAGGTGTGAGAGATACATGTCTAGTACATGTTGTTACGTGTTTATTTACCTGGAGAGATTACCTGGAGAGAGTTCCGGGGGTCAACGCCCCCGCGGCCCGGTCTGTGACCAGGCCTCATGGTGGATCAGAGCCTGATCAACCAGGCTGTTGCTGCTGGCTGCACGCAAACCAACGTACGAGCCACAGCCCGGTTGTCACTGATTATGATGCGACAATCTCATCCAGCTCTTCAGAGCTGGGGCGTGTGCCCAAAATACGGCAGGCATTACCCCTCTGAACAGCCGTACTGAGTCGCTGGAACAGAAAACTAGCTGCCCTGGGATCCCTAGTTACCCTGATGAGTCTTTTTCCCAGCTCCTTAAGGAATTTAGAATCTTGTCCCTAAGATGTTCAGGGAGAATCGCTGCTACAAGCCCTCTGGATGCAGCGCATTAGGATGGAAAAACAGCTAGTGCAATCTGTGTTGACTTACAGACACCAATACCTCCTAGCCTGACTGGAAGTGTAGCTTGGACTCACTGCCCGTCTTCTAGAGTAAGGTTAAGTACTTTTGTAAAAATTTGCCTCAGGATACAGTCATATTCGTGCAGTAATTTGGGGTTATCATATGAAGGTGCACAAATTAGGAAATATGTCAACCTGGGCAGACTCAAGCACCTTGTGAGAAGGTACAAGGCGTCGTTGGTGTCAAGATTACCTATTCGTTGCTCCATTCTCCTCAACTCTTCCCGGGGAAATTTTGTCAATGGCATCGCTTCCCAGAGGTGCTCCAAACAAGATGCTATTTGTGGGGGCAATGACTGCTGCTCCTGGTAGTTTTGATCTCACTGCATTTATCACTTGTTGATTGACTGAGATGATTTCACATTTGGATACATTCAGGATGAGAAACCCATTTCCTACCCCCGTGTCATCACCTGTGCAAGATCATCTAGAAGGAACTCCTTTGTACCTGCTATTGTGCCATCATCCAGGAACCAGATATTCAGCTCACTGGTCAGTCTGACTGTGATTTCCCTAACTGCTTTACAGAAGAGAAACGGTGTGAGAGGATCCCTTGTTGGACACCCTCTGATGATGTGATTTCATTCTCTCCAAACAGGAGTACTGATTCCTTTCTATATCAGCTGAAACAAAAGACCAGGAAAATGTTCTTGTACAGCTGCTAATACGAGGTCTCTTTACAGGAGATTAAATGCATTCTTAAAATCTAATTTTGCCACTCTCTTGTCCTCAGGCATATTGTTGATTTATGTCCTTGTTGCATGAACCACTGTTTCACTTCCTTGGGAGACCCCAAAGCCAAGCTGGTTTGGTTGAAGCATAATGGCCGCCTCTGCGTGAATACTTCAGACAGCAGCTTTGGAAACGAGGTGGAGAAGAGTGTTGCCAACTGCAATTGGCCTAATTCCTCCATCCCTCTTATTACACCCCAGGAACTCAAAGGCCTGTTATCCTGGGTGTAAAGGGAGCAAAATAAACACAGCAGAAAACTTTGACTTACATTATCTTTTACCAAGTATAAACAGAAGTATGTACAGTATATACACTATGTACAGCAATAGGTATTAGTGCATGCCATAGTAATCAAGACAAAATTGAAGCCAATAGAAAGGAGACCGTGCTTCAACCTGCTCTCGAAAGGAAATGACAAGGGTGAAAACGGGAGTGGTAACCACATCACCTTCACAATTGCCAGATCCACCTTCTCATTGGCTGAACCTAGATACTGATCTGATGATGGGGCCCCTATCATCTGACCCTTAGTATCTGGTTCGCTGGTTGGGGAGGCAGCTTTTTAAAGAGGGTGTCTACATGCGCCGAATAAAGGTTATGTACTCTTTGTATGCCACACTTCTTTTTATAGGCACAAAGTGATGCACCAAAGAAGAAAGGTTTAATTTCATCAGGAATCGAACCAGCCAAGAAATTGTTGATGAACCTTGGGAACAAGGAGACACAGAGCAGGTTAAGACTAATGATCTATACCGGCATCGGAAAAGAACGTTTTAAGTTGATAATGTTTGCTGTGTAGAATGAAACTGAAGATAAATTTCTGGAAACAGATTTGATACACATTAGAGACAGGCAGGAGAGAGAGTCTATAAAGAAAGTGATTAAGAAATCCTTCAGGCACGACTTTAACAGTCTTCAATTGTTAAGTAAACACAGATCCAACTTCTCTTCCAAGTCTACTTCTCCCCCCTCCTTCCCATCACTTGAATCATACGGTGAACTTCACCTTCCCACTAGACTACAAATCAACTGCCCACACTTAACTTCCCTCTTAGTTAAAAAAAACTGAAGGCGCTCTTCTTAGCCCTAGAGACAACGGAATATAACCCATCCTCCTTTCTTCTAGTCATAAAGACTGTTGCTGCTGAGTTTAGGCCAGACTCTTTTTCTTTTGCAATAGCCTTTCCTCTCCCTCACCTATTCTTCACACATCCTCACTTCCCCTCACCCCTTGTGGGTCCTTACTGTTCCACACACATCACTCCACCGCTTCATAACCTTAAACATCCATATTCCTTCTTCCAGTCCACACCCTCACCTCTTCCTAATTTCATACACCTAACAATAGAGAAATTAGTGATAATGTTTGCAAAATTACCGACAATATGTTGGGTAAAGGGACACACGTGCAAATAATGCGACATTTTTAATGTGGCAACGTTTCACTCTCCAGGAGCTTTGTCAAGTCATTACGACTTGATAATGGAGAGCGAGACGTTGCATAATAATAATGTCGCATTACATGCACATGTGTCCTTTTACCTAACAGTTAATTTTGTCACTGCTAATAAAACACTGAGTTTACTCTCCCCGTCACTTCCTCTCTCATTATTGTGGCCACAAAAATACCAGAAGTATTTCTGTGGCCACAATAATGAGAGAGAAACAGCAGAGTTTAATAAAATTATTCACCAGAATGATGAGAATAATGTGAACAAACATGTGTGGATCTAACACTGAAAATAAGACAGACATAATTACTGTTAAAGATCCAAACATTCACAACAAAACATTATAAAAATTTCTTAAGCAGAATCACATATTAACTCAGAAGAGGACGAGGAGAAGGAGGAGAGAAGAAAGAGGTGGATGTGGAAGAGATGAAGGAAGAGGAGGAGAAGGATAGATAAACAAAGAAGTCTGGAACCAAGATATAAACAAAGATATACTACAGACAGAAGTCTGTAACATAAATGTTATGCCAACAAAGAGCATGCGGGCCTACATTTTTTTGG